>OY856409.1:1512056471-1512656471 GCA_963693085.1 Alisma plantago-aquatica
TTCATCAACTCGTGGCAATGGGGGGTTAAAGAGAAGTCTTGTTGTGTAAGTACTTCACAGGTATAAACCTATAAGTATTATTAAATTAATATAAAATAAGTCTCACAAATAGAATTAAATTCATAGATTGTGTCTTACCTTGGAAGCATCAAACTTGCAATTCAATAATAACAACTATACTTCTCATTTCATATTGTGCTTTCAAGTTGTCATGTGACATCACAGCTATTTCGCCCCACAGTGAGCACTTAGCCATAGTGTGCCTAAATACCATAAATATACATACAATTGTTAGTAAATGAATACTTTGTTTTAGTGATTGAGTAATTTAAATAATTTGTATGTATTACATTTCGTTTTGTAATATGATGTCACACTTGGCAACCTGTTCACCAGATCTCTTCGTAATGCTTTGAATATCATCAACATTGGAAATCATTCTGATGACATCTGTAATTGACATAGAAGACTTTAATGAATATTATAAAATGATATTATAAATGAAATTAAAGTAGAAATACCTATAAGAAATGTCTTCTTATCTTGAAGACCCTGAAAGTCATCAAACTCAATAAACTGAAATGAGTAAATAAGTATTTTTTCACAATCTTCAGTTGCTTCAGCAACCACACAATTTTTGTTAAGTATGCACTCTTCATTCCGTTTTGCATTTCTATAGTCATTGTGAATGTCTTCGACACGGACATTATTCAATACATAACACTTTCCTTCATTAAAAGTATTACTAAATTTGTTAACTGCATCACCAATTAGACTGGCTTCCATCCTCTCTCCCTAAGAAACAAAAAGATACATTGAGGCATTACATAAACACATGAATGTATTTCAAATTAAATAAGAAAAAATTCAAAACTTTGTAATCTAGTATACCTCTTCATCGATAAACAACAATTTCTACTTCATTCTTCCCCTTGATATTTCATGTACTTTCCATTTGAAGGCCACGCGAACCTTTAAATTCCAATTTAGATATCGATGTACACGTCGAAAGGGGGTATAGTTATCTTTCTTTTCTTCCAATATTTTCCAGAGCTATTCCATACATAATGCTCAGGGAATTGTTTATAAAGATATTGATGAGATTCTTCATCATTCGAGTTTGTCACAAAATACTCACTGAGCATTGTCCTGCAAACACCATCTCGTTCCATAACATTTTGCAAGTTATCATCTTCTAAGAATGTGACACTATGCATGTTAGGTAGATGCAATTGCAAGGAAACTGCGGATGGTTGTATTTCACTAAGTTTGAACTCAAATATCCTCCACATTGCCTCCGGTGGAGATATCCATCGAGCATCTCTAAATTGATTCATCTCATTGACGGTCTGGTCTGCAATATCAGGTGCTATGTTGACTGAAGCCTTATCATGCCCCTTATATATATACTTGAAGAGGTATTTGACTGCTTTGATGCTCGAACATACCTCCACGTTAATATGACACCTATATCTCTGTAACAAATACAAATTATATGGCGCCACCCATCTATTATCTAGTGTGGATCCTCTTACATCAACAATGACTCCATTGTCTCTTCTCCTATAAATTGGATATGAATCTCTGCCTTGCATGGTATTGGAACAAAAATTCCTTGGATATCGAAAGTGACACTCCTTGTTTAACATACAAGCATTTTTAGGGTTTAGGACACCACACGGTCCATGCAACATGTGTTTGACAACAAATGTGTGTAATAAAGGATATCGTTCAAGATCTAGAATTTTAGCACAAACTATGTTATCATACTGATCTAGATTGACGATCTTATAGTCACGTTTCATGATGAGAAGAATGTGTGCATGTGGAAGTCCTCTTTTCTGAAATTCAATGACATGAACATGTGCTACTATGATGCCAAATATATTTTTCTTAAATAGCTGGTCCTTTAGATCCTCCAATTTTGCTCTAAAAACTAGCTGTTAAATCTGGTCTGTTTTGAGCTGGTTGTCTAGGGAATAACTCTATTTTTATCTCATACCAATCTGGATTACATGTAATTGTTAAAAATATATCGGGTTTGCCATATATTTGTACCAATGCTGTTACAACCCCAATTTTGGGTTCTTTTGCTGAGAAATATAATTTCTCATATTAAATATTTTTGAACGAATAAATGATATAATCTATTTTGAATAAATGGATTTCATTTACAATAGCCTTGTTGTTTGGTTTGTGGGCTTTATTGGCTATTGGGCCCAATAACGAGGATATCCAATTAATTAATGAATAATTGAGAATTGAGATAAGAAAGGTGTGGAAACCTCTAGAAGGCAAATCCAAAGAGGATTTCGTGCCTCTTAGATTCCTTGGGTTCCAAGGAGTCCAAAGTTGCAAAGAAAAGGCAATAAGAAAAGAAAATATCAGTTAAGTATTTCCTTGTTAATAAAGAAATTGAAAACATTGATGAAATAGGGAAAATATGTGAAAAGAGGTATATTTGAGTTATCCTTAGTGGTATTTCGTATCCCAATGATTCCTAATAATAAAAGGAATCCCAATGAGGAAAATAAAAGAGAAATAAAGAGAAATACTCAAAAAGGAATTATTTTGATAACAAATAAGAAAGATAATGAGAATAATGTATATTGATGCATTTAAGGATAATGAGTATTCCTTAAAGAGGAATTTCGAAATAATGAGTATCTTGGGATCTAAAGAGTCCCAATAAAGGAAAAGGAAGAGAAAATGCCATAATTATAAAATAAAGAAATAATGGATATGCATAATCCATTAATTATGTAAATTTGCTAAAAGAAAGTAAAAAGGAAATAGGATTTCGTGCTAATGGTTTAAAAAGCAAGAAACAAAGAGATTAAGTATGAGGATTTTCGAAATCCTAATATCACAAGGAGAAGGTATATCAAAGAAATAGAGAGAGAGAGAAAGAGGCTTGCTTCCTAATGAAGGAAGTTGTTTCCTTTTAGGAAAAGACCTTGCAACTTCGTGGATGCACGTCTTGGGGTGCGAAAACCCTCCCCTATATAAGAGGTTGGCCTTCTGGTTCGAGTTCTAAAGAAATTTCACACATATCTCTTCTCCTTCTTCGTTGTTCTTGGTTACAAAACCCTAACATCGAGTGGAGCTTTCTCTGGAGCAGCAAGGAAGTGCGGGACCATCTGGAGGGAGGCCTGACATCCCTCGAAGATCTGTGCATGACTGGACGATGTTCCCAAGCATCCAACTTCATGCAGTTTGCGAGGTGGGGAGTATGCAGAGTTTGCTCCCGGCCTTTCTGACCTTATCCGGGGAAGCATCGGCTGCGCAAGGGAACGTCGGAGGTAGGGGAATAGTCTGCGAGGGTGGTCGAGGTTCCAGAGTGGGAGGAAAGATCGCGCTACTCGCGATTAGGGCAGTAGGCCGGCGCGCCTGGCTACACGCGAGGAAGAAGAAGGCAAAGGGGGCCATTGGACGAAGTTGCCCCTCCGTGGGCTGTAGAAACAAATCACTTACCGGGGGCAATTCAGACTTTTGGTTATATTTTCAAACGAACGATGCATGGGAGCTTGGCGACGTGTCAATCCCTTATTGGCCGGAAGGTAATTTACTTACTAAAATCATTATTAAAGATTGGTAGCTCCGATGAGAACATGTTATACATGAAAATTAATCAGAAAATCGAGGGGAATCCAAATAAAATATAATTGAAACCTGATTCCCTATGCATTTCGAAAAGTATATAGAGATACTATCTTTTATAGTTTAATCAATGAAAAACCCTAACCTTTGATGATTAATGAGTTAGAAAGGGTTAAATGAGTATATAAAGTTGATATTAGTCTGTTAATGATAAAAAGGATCATTAAGATTGAAAAAGGACGAATTTTCATGTGATTAGTTTAATTTCAAGTTTAATGTGCATGAATAATACTTTAATGGGTCTTGAAACCCTAATGTTGGTAAATTCGACTCTTAATGGATTTAATTGACTAATTTCATGAATAAAGTGGAATATGTTGAGTCTAAGTTATTTTGAGCATTAAAGTCACTATTTTGTGGAAAGATAACCTTAATATAGAAATTAGGGTTTTCGTTTGAGTCAAGGAAGAATTAATAATAAAAGGGATTCATATGGGGATTAGACCATCATGAATTATGAGTTGTTAATCCGAAAGAAACAAAAGGTGATAATTGAGTCTAATAACCTTGAAATAAATTAAAAGGATAAGGAAGGTAGTCTTGGTAAAAAGAGAGAAGTAATCAACTTTAATTGGGCTTATGATGTTGAAATTAGGGTTTATGAACTAAGAGAGCATTTAATATGATAAAAGTGTCATGGAGGAAAAAACCCTAATAAAACCCTAATGAGGTCTAGAAAACCTAAGGTGGAATCCAAGTCTAGCTTTAGAATGTTCTGGATAAATTATAACACTTGGATGTCATGCATTAATTTCAGGATACTTGTTGATTGCTTGTTGCTTGTTCTTTATCATTATTTCTTGGACAACAAGTTGCTCTGGATCAGGTATGTGGTTATGCTTATGAATAACCGCATTAGTTTTCCGCGTGGTTGCTGGATGGTTAATCGCTTTGACTGCAACTAAACTGTTTGGATGTTCATACTTTCAAATCATAAAGTCACTATGATTATCACATTAATAGTAGAAGTATGTATTCTCGCACCTACATGCCACCCTGATGGATGATGCCAAGAGAGTCAGGCCCAGATGGGTAGACCAATGGGCACCATGAGTGGTGACCCCCAGGCACCAAGAAGGTGGCCTATGATATTGCATGACTAGAGGGCACCATGAGTGGTGACCCCCCAAGCACCAAGCTCGGGATTGAGAAGGTGGCCTTAAGTCATGGGCAAAAGAAACCCTAAGGTGGGTATGCCAGGGTTAGGGAAAAAGCGGTGGAGAATGTCATAATGAAAAGTGTAAATTGGCTTGTTAAATAATTTGATTGTGATTATTAAATTTTTATCCATATGTGCAAACTTTTGGTTGTCTCCACATACCAGTATATTTCAATATACTGACCGACGTTTTGTTTGTCGGTGTTTTAGGTACAAATGAAAAGAACAAACAATAAAGTGGCATATGTGGAATTAAATGAGAATTAACGTGCCCCGGAGGATTAGTTAGAGTAGCATCTCCATGGATAGAAGTTTAGAAATCCTAGTTTTTCCAAGGTAAGAAAAGTTTTATTTTATACCAGTTTTTAGCCTTAGTTGGTAAAGTTTATTTAATTATTATTGATTATTTGTCGAACCTTTGATCCTGTTAATTGAATAACGGCTCTGACCTTCGGGTCTCCCTTAATTGGGGGTTACCGGGAGACGGGGTTGTTACAATTGGTATCAGAGCCTAGGTTCCTCATTTAATCTTTAATAATTATTAAATTTTACAAATTCTATAGAACCCAAGGGAGTTATTAGAGGATTATTCGAAAGACAGAGGTGTCTAGAAAAGGATCACGACCGGGGGCTGGCAATATTTTCCTCCGCACCGCTAGTCGGAATACGAGGACTCCCGGATCCGTGTGACTGCCTGGCCAAAGTCTTAGGGTATGATTCGAAATAAGATACCTTTAGAACTTTCTCATCTTATTCATCCCTTCTCATCACAAAATTCTGATAAGGACCTAAAGGATTAGGGTTCCTTTCTTCTCCTCACCCTCTTGAGGTATGGGTAAGGTTAATAAGGTTTAAGGAATCCTCCATCAAATTAATGAAAGGCATGTAAATAAGATGTCATGGACATAAGCTTAATAGGTTAAGCACAAATTAAAGAATAGATACATGCTTAGGTCGTATGACATAAGTTGTCATGTCCTCAGAATAGACCTGAGAGTAGACTTTCTTGTCAGGAGGATACGTCAGTTTTGGAGATAGAGATCTCCATTGCTAGTAGAGACCTGGTACATCCTCAGAGGATGATGCTAACCCTAACCCTAAGTAAAGGATAGAGAAAGATGAGTTAGACCAGGTGTTTGAAGGGACATGCCTTTGGGATGCCATATGATCCATGGGTGACTCAACCCCTTTGGCAACCCAACCCTGGGAAGGGACATGCATGTTAGAGTGAAGGATAGCTCCTTCATTGATGAGGTTAGAGACGAACCTGTAGTTACCCTATGGGCTTAGGCAAGTAAGGTATAGCTTGGTGAAATCCTGGTTAAGAGATCATGATGGATGGCTTATGAAAGGGGTATGGATGCTCTTGAGCCAAACATGAGTTGAGCATAGGCTTCAACCACATAGGGGTATGCTTGTGAGCATGAGCCTTCATGGAGAAGGGACCTCTAGTATGGTTGGAGGTGGGTTTAGCTCTAGAAAGAGGAAACCGAACCCCAACAAGGTGGTTGGAAGCCAAAAACCCCGAAACTTGAGGAATAGTAGGGAGTCGGGAATGATGCGACCTAAATGGTTGCCTCATGCATGATCCCTGGAGGTTGATGATGTCTTGGTTAGCTTGAGAGTAACCAAACCCTAGAGAGAGGATGATGCTTCTGGCACCTATGGTATAAGTGATTACCTACTAGATGAGATAGAGAGTGCTTTAGACCCTGAGGAGGTTAAGGCACCAGTTGTGAGGCTTTATACCTAGTAGTTGTCCGGGAAGAGGAATCAACTCTGAAGTGTTGCTTGAGTAGAAAGATCATGGGAGTACATGACATATCTTGGACATGCTGGATTCCTAGTTAAGAGAATGAGAATGCAGTTGGACACCCGGAGGCAAACCTAGGGTTCCTAGGCCTAAGAGGTGAAGCGGTGTACCCAATGCTCATGTTGAGATTTGAGTTTCTATAGTTTCGAGCATGGTACTCTTAATGTGTAGAGGTAAAGGAAACCCCTTAAGGTAAGGGTATGTTTGATAAACCCCTCACGAATAAGTTGTTTTGATGTTGAGGATGAGGACAGGTGTGACCTAGCTTGGCTTTGTAGGTGTCTTGTTGTGCCTTAGTAGCTTGCCAGGGCTAAGCATGCTCATGCGGATGCATACCCTAAACATAAGGATGTTTATCACGAGTTGTAGTTTCCTCCCATCCTGGGAGAGGGATCCCTTTAGTAGGGTGTATATCAGTTCTGCTAGTTTTGAGGTGACCTAAAGAGGTCTCATAGGATCTTGAGAAGATAAGTGAAGAGTACATGGTATGAGAATGAACCTGTAGACCCATAGATAACCATCTCTAGGTGCATGTGGATGTGTTACCATGGAGGTAGCCGGTATGGGACCTGACCAAGGTAGGCAGGTTGCCATGACCCCTATGAAGGGATGAAAGTCAGTCAAGAATGCAGAGAGAGATGATGAAGGATTGGGTAAGGTTCTATGTTGAACATGTACAATAATGAAATCCTAAGTCTATCCTAGGGTCAGGTAGGGATAAGACTGATGGAAGAAGGAGTTTCCTACTTCCCTAGTTGCACATGACCATAGGGTCGGGAGGTAACAACTATCATGGTCTGAGGGCCATGGGTTAGGAGATTGATCACTTTCTTAAACTCATGGGACCTAAAGGGCAGATGAGTAGGGCACTCTTTGGATGCATAAGGGAAGAGGGATGACCCCAAAAGTGTCGACACCCTCTAGACCTAGAGGAGATGACCAAGGATTGTGACCCAAGTAAGTTTGAGACCAGTTTCCATGGAAATTATGTGGATATCATGATGTTTGTGGTATAGAGACATAAGCTGCACGTTTCAACTTGGATTTGAAAGTGTACGGGCAAGGTGGGTTGTACCATCTCTACTCTTGGAACAGGAAGAACTCTGTATTTGGACTGCATCCAAATGCTTATTTCCTCTTGTTATGGGAGTGAGAGATAGGACATTACGCATGCCATACACCAAGGATAAAAGATGATGCGAGTTGAAACATTGCTACAAGGTATGAGGACATAGATGATAACATACCCTTGTGAAGTTAATGGTGCATGGATGGTTTACTAACATTAAGAATATTAAGGAAGTCATCTTGTAAGGATTTTTTATTAGGAACTATGTGGAATTTGCAGATTAACCAAGGTCGAGTTCGATCACAGTGAGTATGAGCTTAGAGTTTCTTGTTGAAGACAAACTTAGAGTTTGAGATGAGATGATAAGTAGAATACATGGAAGAGTATGTCTTCAACGTTACCTAATATCGAAGGATGTGAAGTGGTAATGGATGCTCTGGTGGAGATAGAGCTGCCTAGTTTGGCTAGAAGGGAGTTGTTAGGCTAACCCTACGTTTGGAAAGAAGATGTGTTTTGGCTAACACTCAGATGTAATGAGATAGGTTGAACAAGTTAATGATTGTTTGGTTAGCCAGTCTAGTCCTTGACGTAATGAAAGGATGGTTTAGAGCCTCAGATGCACTTCTCTGGAAGGGAATTTGATGAAACCTTGTTTAGAATGGTTTATGGTTTCCGAGGTATCAAGCTTTAGGGATCATGACACACTGGAGATCATGATTTTAAGATCACCATATACCATGGTATTACTGAGATGGTAGCACTTTGGATGCTTAAGATGAAGATGCATGTGGCATGTGGCCATGCATGATAAAGGTAAAGGACGAATACCAGTAACCCAGTGTACCAATATAGAGGATAAAAGAGTCCCTAAAAAGGAATGAGAGTTCATCACTATGGATGATGTGGAAACTCTCCCCTTAACCAAGGAATATCAATGAGGGTTATGGTAGATCACCTTACCTACATGATAGGAAAAGAAGAGTACTGTCAAGTGACAGATCGGGTTGAACTACTTATAATAGAGAAAGAAATGGTTCAACAACACCATGATGTGAGTTCAAAGAGTTCTTGAACACGATTAGAAGGTTTACTTCCATGCGGAAGAAGTAGGTACATGAAGAACTCATTTTAGTACCATTTATCACCCCCAACTAATGAGTAGTATGATCCAGACTAGAGGGTCTGATGAAAGCAAGTGTGCTTGTTCAGGGTGATACAAAGAGACAGTTCTTAAGATGTGATGTTAACCACCATAGCCTTTATCGGGATGTAAGAAGCTATATAAGGAGGGTGTGTCGGTCACCACTTCATTATAATGATGTTGGTAAAGGAGGCCTCGTGAAGGTCATAAAAGAACCACAGTGTGTGCAGATGAAGTCGCTTGATCGTGGAATGGCTGAGAGAGAGCCAAGGGTGACATGCGTCATGAGCTAATACAAAGCAGACTGACATGCAGTTCACTGTGGGAGAATATGTGATGCAAAAATCTGACCCCTCTAAGCTACATCTAATGAAGTTGAGTCCCCGATAAATGGGTCCATTTGAGATGGATGGGTGGATATGATTGTGTTTAGCTTTGTCCCACAGGATAACATGATGTGTAATGTGTTACATGAGTCCGATCTAGAACACTATGTGAGAGACCCAAGCCATGTGTTGAGCCCTGAACCTATTCAGCTTTTAAGAGGCTGAAATGTCCTGAGTCACCTATGAGGGTACGATATACCAAGGTAAGAAAGAAATCAGATGGAAGAATATGAGATAATGAAGGTTCTTGGGGAAACACCATGGAAAGGGTGAAGCCACATGGGAGCCATGATGGACATATGGAAGGTTTATCCTGTTTGATTGCTTACTTGATGGAATTTTGAGGACAAAATTCTTATAAGAGGGGAAGGATGTTACAACCCCAATTTTGGGTTCTTTTGCTGAGAAATATAATTTCTCATATTAAAGATTTTTGAACGAATAAATGATATAATCTATTTTGAATAAATGGATTTCATTTACAATAGCCTTGTTGTTTGATTTGTGGGCTTTATTGGCTATTGGGCCCAATAACGAGGATATTAAATTAATTAATGAATAATTGAGAATTGAGATAAGAAAGGTGTGGAAACCTCTAGAAGGGAAATCAAAGAGGATTTCGTGCCTCTTAGATTCCTTGGGTTCCAAGGAGTCCAAAGTTGCAAAGAAAAGGCAATAAGAAAAGAAAATATCAGTTAAGTATTTCCTTGTTAATAAAGAAATTGAAAACATTGATGAAATAGGGAAAATATGTGAAAAGAGGTATATTTGAGTTATCCTTAGTGGGATTTCGTATCCCAATGATTCCTAATAATAAAAGGAATACCAATGAGGAAAATAAAAGAGAAATAAAGAGAAATACTCAAAAAGGAAATATTTTAATAACAAATAAGAAAGATAATGAGAATAATGCATATTGATGCATTTAAGGATAATGAGTATTCCTTAAAGAGGAATTTCGAAATAATGAGTATCCTGGGATCCAAAGAGTCCCAATAAAGGAAAAGGAAGAGAAAATGACATAATTATAAAATAAAGAAATAATGGATTTGCATAATCCATTAATTATGTAAATTTGCTAAAAGAAAGTAATTGTTATTAAAGGAAATATGATTTCGTGCTAATGGTTTAAAAAGCAAGAAACAAAGAGATTAAGTATGAGGATTTTTGAAATCTTAATATCACAAGGAGATGGTATATCAAAGAAATAGAGAGAGAGAGAAAGAGGCTTGCTTCCTAATGAAGGAAGTTGTTTCCTTTTAGGAAAAGACCTTGCAACTTTGTGGATGCACGTCTTGGGGTGCGAAAACCCTCCCCTATATAAGAGGTTGGCCTTCTGGTTCGAGTTCTAAAGAAATTTCACACATATCTCTTCTCCTTCTTCGTTGTTCTTGGTTACAAAACCCTAACATCGAGTGGAGCTTTCTCTGGAGCAGCAAGGAAGTGCGGGACCATCTGGAGGGAGGCCTGACATCCCTCGAAGATCTGTGCATGACTGGACGATGTTCCCAAGCATCCAACTTCATGCAGTTGTCTGCGGCACACCTGCAGCGCGGCCGCAACAGGGCTACGAGGTGGGGAGTTTGCAGAGCTTGCTCCCGGCCTTTCTGACCTTATCCGGGGCAGCATCGGCTGCGCAAGGGAACATTAGAGGTAGGGGAGCAGTCTGCGAGGGTGGTCGAGGTTCCAGAGTGGGAGGAAAGATCGCACTAATCACGATTAGGGCAACAGGCCGGCGCGCCTGGCTGCACGCGAGGAAGAAGAAGGCAAAGGGGGCCATTGGACGAAGTTGCCCCTCCGTGGGATGTAGAAACAAATCACTTACCGGGGGCAATTCAGACTTTTGGTTATATTTTCAAACCAACGATGCATGGGTGCTTGGCGACGTGTCAATCCCTTATTGGCCGGAAGGTAATTTACTTACTAAAATCATTATTAAAGATTGGTAGCTCCGATGAGAACATGTTATACATGAAAATTAATCAGAAAATCGAGGGGAATCCAAATAAAATATAATCGAAACCTGAATCCCTATGCAATTCGAAAAGTATATAGAGATACTATCTTTTATAGTTTAATCAATGAAAAACCCTAACCTTTGATGATTAATGAGTTAGAAAGGGTTAAATGAGTATATAAAGTTGATATTAGTCTGTTAATGATAAAAAGGATCATTAAGATTGAAAAAGGACGAATTTGCATGTGATTAGTTTAATTTCAAGTTTAATGTGCATGAATAATACTTTAATGGGTCTTGAAACCCTAATGTTGGTAAATTCGACTCTTAATGGATTTAATTGACTAATTTCATGAATAAAGTGGAATATGTTGAGTCTAAGTTATTTTGAGCATTAAAGTCACTGTTTTGTGGAAAGATAACCTTAATATAGAAATTAGGGTTTTCGTTTGAGTCAAGGAAGAATTAATAATAAAAGGGATTCATATGGGGATTAGACCATCATGAATTATGAGTTGTTAATCTGAAAGAAACAAAAGGTGATAATTGAGTCTAATAACCTTGAAATAAATTAAAAGGATAAGGAAGGTAGTCTTGGTAAAAAGAGAGAAGTAATCAACTTTAATTGGGCTTATGGTGTTGAAATTAGGGTTTATGAACTAAGAGAGCATTTAATATGATAAAAGTGTTATGGAGGCAAAAACCCTAATAAAACTCTAATGAGGTCTAGAAAACCTAAGGTGGAATCCAAGTCTAGCTTTAGAATGTTCTGGATAAATTATAACACTTAGATGTCATGCATTAATTTCAGGATACTTTTTGATTGCTTGTTTCTTGTTCTTTATCATTATTTCTTGGACAACAAGTTGCTCTGGATTAGGTATGTGGTTACGCTTATGAATAACCGCATTAGTTTTCCGCATGGTTTCCAGATGGTTAATCACTTTGACTGCAACTAAACTGTTTGGATGTTCATACATGCAAATCATAAAGTCACTATGATTATCAGATTAATAGTAGAAGTATGTATTCTCGCACCTACATGCCACCCTGATGGATGATGCCAAGAGGGTCAGGCCCAGATGGGTAGACCAATGGGCACCATGAGTGGTGACCCCCAGGCACCAAGAAGGTGGCCTATGATATTGCATGACTAGAGGGCACCATGAGTGGTGACCCCCCAGGCACCAAGCTCGGGATTGAGAAGGTGGCCTTAAGTCATGGGCAAAAGAAACCCTAAGGTGGGTATGCCAGGGTTAGGGCAAAAGCGGTGGAGAATGTCATACTGAAAAGTGTAAATTGGCTTGTTAAATAATTTGATTGTGATTATTAAATTGTTATCTATATGTGCAAACTTTTGGTTGTCCCCACCTACCGGTATATTTCGATATACTGACCGACATTTTGTTTGTCGGTGTTTTAGGTACAAATGAAAAGAACAAACAATAAAGTGGCATATGTGGAATTAAATGAGAATTAACGTGCCCCGGAGGATTAGTTAGAGTAGCATCTCCATGGATAGAAGTTTAGAAATCCTAGTTTTTCCAAGGTAAGAAAAGTTTTATTTTATACCAGTTTTTAGCCTTAGTTGGTAAAGTTTATTTAATTATTATTGATTATTTGTCGAACCTTTGATCCTGTTAATTGAATAACGGCTCTGACCTTCGGGTCTCCCTTAATTGGGGGTTACCGGGAGACGGGGTCGTTACAAATGCCATGGCATCCATGTAACTACGACGCATATCATGTGGTCCTCCAATAAAGGAAGAAGGTAATACAATTCTTTTACCTACCATTATGCTATGGACTTCTCCAGATCTAATGCTATCAGTGATTCCTTGATACAAATCAGCACGTATTTGCTTTTGCTCCTTTGTGATATAGTTTAATCGTGTTGATTCTATCTTGATGTACATGTCGATAACATACTGTTGAAGGAGACGACCCGCATACAATAAGATTGATTTGTCAAGCACACAAATTTGTAGTTTGTAACAATAGTATTCTCTCACAGATATCTTGTTTCGACCACCACCATCTAAAAAACATTTAAGAATGATGTGAAATATAATTTTTTAATATTGGTACATAATTTGTTAATCTGTGAATATATATATTCTACTAACCTACTACGTTCGAGCCCATCACATCTTCAACAGAATGCGATGAGTTATGTAGTATGGAATCCCATGGCACACCAACTTTGGGGAGGTGTGGATGCCAACTGAATTCACCATTGGGAAACAACTAGGGATATGACAGAGGATCATAACATCCTAAATATGATTGCACTATACGTGGTTCACCTGAATTGGCATAAACAACTATGCTTCGTTGTTGTGCACCACTGACATCATTGTCCTCAATCCAGATACCCGCAACTTGTGAAGCAGTTGGAGAATTATATGTCCTATGATCTAGACGTGCATCTTTATTGATGGCAATACTAAAATTATCTGACATTGGAACATCCTTGAGGCTCCGAAAAAACTGAGCATATGGATTTACAGACAATACATGCATCAGTTTAGTAACTAATTTAGTATTTAGTGAAGGAGTTTCCTTCATTCTGTTCTGTACCTCAAACTCAGTGTCATAGAAATAGAGTTGTAGGTATTTTGGTCCATCAATCCCATGTAGTAATCTATTTATGAAATGATACATTTGACCATATACTCGAAAAGTATAGATGCCATTCCACATACTACGCAAATTTTCATCTAGATCCGTGTGATGTGAATGCAAAGTGACTATTGTAACCTCGAATGGACCTCAGAAACTCCATAGAATTTGGTGTTTGCGATGTGTACAAATCGTATAGTTCTTTTGGAACAGGATTGATAACTAAATGTACCTTTCCCTTCATACAACAAAAATATGGTGGTTCAAATTGGAAACATTTGGCACCACAAAATTTGCACAAACTACGTGTGGATAACTTATGTGGTTCATTGAGAAGATTGTCAAAAATTAGATTGGAAATATCAACACCAGAAGAATCTTCAACATTTTGATCCATGCTTGAAATATAGAAATCCTCCGTCTCTTCCACAATACCTGCATCTTGTTTGTTATAACACAAGATGAGTACAAATGTTACCTCATAGAATAATGCATGAGGATTTGTAACTATTACCTTCACTACATGGGACTGCCAAATCAGCAACCTCATGTGGATTGTTACACTCCTCAAAGGCACTATCGTTATTTGTAGGGTCGGAGCAAAAATGCATATCAACATGATCTCCATTGGGAACACTGTCAGTCTGAGGAAGATAGGAAGTGCTCGGTTGTTCCAATGAATTCGTTGCAACATCGTTCAACTGTGCTTGACATCGTTTTAGGAAATGGACCAAGAATCTTCGTTGCCTTGCTCACCTATGAATTCCGCTGACAACATTATCCACATGATGTTGGAAGTTTTTATCATTCGAGATAACAGGTTGAAACAATGCTCTTTGACCAAGTGCGGAGTCCACACCTTCATTGAGAACTTGAATAACTTCACTGACTCCGTCAAAATATGGGTGCATATCAATCCTTAACTTCATATAGGGTGGCAAACTATTGTAAATTGTAGCATATCTTGCAATAAGTTCTCCACCACCTTCACATCTGGCTCGCCTATGCATCCGTCTACTTCTAATAACCATTCGACGATGGTATCTATGCATCCGTTGAAAGGACCTCAAATCATAACTGTAAATATATGTTCTTTCAAATCGTTGAGATCTACGTGACTCTATTGAAGTAAGACATGATGCAAGCGTGTCACAACTTTGAAATGTAGTGCTAGAAGATAGGCACAGTTCCACCATAGTTTGCATGAATCCTTCATTTTGGAAAGTGCAAACAATGAGAAAGATTCTATATGCAGTGATATGACTCATTATTTTATTATCTTAAATTCTCGTACGACACATCAAAATAAAAAGAAAATGTGTTCGATTAAGATAGTTTGCAAATTTTGTCAACAATTGGTGACCAAGAATTATGGGGTATACATAAGTTGACCCCATATTCCCATCCTTCTCATTAAACGATGCCCTTGATATTAAACACCACCCCCCCACCCACCCCCCGACATCTTCCCATTCCTTATCCAATCGCCCCCTCTCTCAACTCTCTGTTCTCTTAACCCTAAACCCTATTTCTGGACACTCCTTCTTGCTCGGGCAATCTAGGGTTTCTATGCTCACCGTCTCTCTCTCCGATCTCCACCACATTTAGCGTTCTCACCGTCTCCATCCTCTCCGACCTCCACCAGGCACCAGTTCTAGGTTTCTCACTGATCCATTCTCTCCAATACTCCACAACATAATCATAGCAGCCACTCTGCCCTTCACTTATGAGTCCCCACCACAGATGCAACTCAACCCTTCCGACAGTCTGCTCGGCTTGATGGTCTAACCTCCAACCCCAACGATGCCAAACGCCGCCAACAACGCCGAGCTCTCTAACGCCGACAGCTCTTAGGATCATCTCTGGCCACTGCTTCCATATATATATATATATATATATATATATATATATATATATATATATATATATGGGCGTTCATTCATTGCCCGCGCGGGTAGCCTGCATTTTCGCTACTCGGCAGCCAAAAAATTAACTCTTCTGGCCACAAAAGTAACTATGTTGTCAAAAAAGTAACTATGGTGATAAGAAAGTAACTACACGACTAAAAAAGTAACTCTGTACAAAATATACAGCAGATATATATAAGGACGGGTTTTTGATTTTGGGAGGGCAAATGATATTATTTTCACAAAGTATTGTGATCTTAATCTCTCATCTCATCAAGTACATTTCCATTTCTTAACCAGTTCATCATCATCATTATAGAATATGGGTATCTGAACTCTTAACTCATCATAGAGTACTTGTTACCACTTATTAGGTAACTTAATACTTTCAAGTCATCTGACCAAGGTCATTATGATTCTTTCTACACAAAGCATTGCACATAGTTCACAAATCTCATATCATCTCTATTTATCCCTTAATAGGCAATAAGGCATATTATGGCTTATAAAGCACATAAACAGTTTCAATATACAGAGCATCATAGTCCATACCTGGCTATGCTCATCATTTCAATATTCCTACATGATTAATACTTATGATAACAATCATATATCAGTACCATGCAATACAAGGGTTTTCTCATTAGATTTATAACTCATCAATATGTATTTGAACTTCACATAGGATTAATCTGTGTTAATACTTCACACAACATCATCCTATATTAGGGTTTCACATAGCATTACCCTGTATTAGGGTTTCCCATAAATAACCATATAGGTTCTCAAGATCATTTTATTAATGATCAAGTCCTATTTCATTGCTTCACATAGCTGGGAATCACAATGGGTAACATAAATATTCAATCATACTTATTTATTCACATCATTCATCATTAAATGAATTATCAACACACAGTATGAGTTTCTCTCTCATCTTTACCAGAATATGATTACATCATAGTTTGTAGGTTTGGATTAACCTTTTCATAAGGCATGTTAGCCTATATTCATACTACTACAGAAATGGCTTATAAAGTCACTTTTCAAGGTGTCGGTTGTACACATAAACGGACACCTAAACTCTACAGTGTCGGTTTATAACATAAACCGACATACAATCTGTGAAGGTCGACCAGACACGGGTACCGCTTTTATTAAGTGTCGGTTAAATAATAAAAAACCGACACCTAAAATCAACCGCCAAAACCAAAATTCCAGCGAAAAAATTACCTCCAAAATTTGACATATGTCGTCAGTTCATAAATAAATAACCGACGACTAAAGGGTATTCATGAGACAGGAATAGTTGTCAGTTGTCCTTTAGTTAAAAACCGATGACTAAAGGGTACTCGCGAGACAGGAATAGTTGTCGGTTGTCCTTTAGTTAAAAACCGACGACTATAATCTAGTATAGGTGCTGGTTTTTGGAATAGAACCGACACAGTTGGTTTATTTGTCAGTTTTTTAGAATAACCGACGCTTATTGTCAACTTAATATCTCATCAGCGCGAGCTTCTCTTCCCCTTTCCCTTTTTCATTCTCGATTTCAGTTAGGTCCGGCAATTTCTTGCTCACCCCCGCCGGTCGTTGCTCCTCCGCCGCCGCTGCCGTGCTCCTGCTCCGGCCCTCGCCGCTGCTCCGTGCTCACCGGCAGCCGTGCTCCTGCTCCTGCCGTCTGTGCTCACAGGTGGCCGTCCATGCTCCTGCTCCGTGCCCTTGCCGCTGCTCCATGCCCTCACCGCTGCTCCGTTCCCTCACCGCTGCTTCGTGCCCTCGCCGCAGCTGCTCCATGTCCTCGCCGGCGCTTCTCCTCTCTTTGCCGCCGCCTCCGCCGGTGGCTGCTGTGCTACGGCCGCTGCTCTCCTCTGCCCTCAAGGTATGCCCGCCTGCCCTGACTTCTTCCTTCTTCCTCTGCTCCAGTGGCTTCTTGGGCGGTGCCAAGGCACGCCCAAGCAGCTGCTGGGCGTTTTTTTTAAAAGTTATTTACTTATTTGTGTTTAGGGTTTAGGTACTGATTTTGTGCTTCTACTGAGTTGAATCCTCTATTGTCTATACAATACATGTAATTTTCCTAGTATCGTGAAAGATTCTCAATCGTGTGTATCACATGGGATTCTTATCTCAACACAATGGACTACAATATATGCATCTAATGCCTTAAATGGAAGACTCGAATGTTATAAAATCCCATCAAAGTAGGTAGAAACAACTTATATATATTCAGATCTTACAAATTCCATGAAGTGCACATTATCTTACTCAGGAAAAGTATGTGTATAATGTAGGATTAGTTCCATATAATGGTTCTATTTTAGTAAGCACCTAGAAACCCGTCCAAGATTTACTCATTAGGAGTAAATCTTGGATAGTCCCCGGTTTGGGACTGTTCTTGAACACCTAATCTCACTTAGGATGTAAGTGTATAATGTGTATTGGGTTTTCGAGAAAATTTTGGTAGCATTTCCTCGTTTGTTCTCTAAGTACATATGTAGACTTATTTTGAAGCTATCATGTCTACCACAATAAAGTTTGTTATGACAAGCAATAAAAGGTTAACTGATGTTATACAACTTTTTCTGAAAATATATAACATCGTTATGTGTACTTACACTTTGTTAATACTAATATTATGCAGTCTCTGTCCACCCATAACAATCACTATGAACTGGGCCTCTATGTCAATGTTAACGTTCCCTATTGAAGAACAATTGGACATCATCCTAGATGATCGTTCCTTAAACCAATTGGTCATACCCAAACATTGGCATTTTCTAAAAGGAAGACACTACATGCCTGGTAAAGTGACCCTAACTTTTGGCAATTATTCACATGTTATCGAGGTTGAGTACGATTTGGAGGGAAATCTTGTATCAAAATCCGGTTGGCGTGATTGGATTGGAGAGATGCATGTGGTCTGTTGCAACAGGCTTTTTCTCCGTCCAATTGGCCATAATTCCATCAAATTTGGATAACCAACAGCAAATGCGAGACCCCCGATCATCTACTGCGGTATGAGCGCACGTCGTCGCATATCAGCTCAGACGAATCTGAATCTGAGGCCCCTGTCAGTTCAGATTCGTCTAAATACAGTGAGGAGCTTCGTGACACAGCTTCATCATCAAAAAGTCCACGGTAAGTCCAATTAACAAATATAATTGTCAAGCAATCAATACTCATAGCTGCTTTCTATTATGAACTTCAGGAGAAGATCGCCACAATGATAAGTCCTCGAAGTTACTGATGCGGGACCATGTTGGTGTAGTATTTAGTTGTCTATCTATCTAGACTTGTCTGTATTAATAATTTTTTTTAATTATGCGCATGTTTAGGGGTACACCAACCCCTTTGTTTAGTTATTGTTTAGGGGTACACCCCTGTGTGTGGATGTAAAAAGAGATTCATGAATGGAACTGAAAGTTGCTACATGAAACCCGTCCAACACATTATTTGTTGGCCTAGAAACCCATCCAAGATTTACTCATTAGGAGTAAATCTTGGATAGTCCCCGGTTTGGGACTGTTTTTGAACACCTAATCTCGCTTAGGATGTTAGTGTATAATGTGTATTGGGTTTTCAAGAAAATTTTGGCAGCATTTCCCCGTTTGTTCTCTAAGTACATATGTACTTGGAGAACAACGGGGAAATGCTGCTGAAATTTTCTTGAAAACCCAATACACATTATACACTTACTAGTGAGATTAGGTGTTCAAGAATGAATAGGTGGTACACATTTATTATATATAATAATGACATCACATGTATTTGTTAACCCTAGACCCTAATCTTGTCCTAATATATACTTGTTTTCTCTTTGATCATAGAATGGATAGATCATGGATGTCCATTCACAATCGCTGCACCCCAGAGTTTATTTCTGGTCTTGACCAGTTCATTAGATTTGCCGAGGAACATAGGAAACAACCTGGAGATAGGTTCTACAGTCCATGTAGGCATTGCGGTAACAACTTGAAAGTCACCACTGGTGACGAAATCAAAACTCATGTCATGTGCAATAGGATTATACAAGGCTATACAGAATGTCACTGGCATGGAGAGATTTCAAACCCAAAACCAGTGGATGTCGATAGCAGTGTTTGTGTGGAAGAAGAAATTGCCTACGATGACGTAGATGTAAATGAACCAGTTCTAGTAGACATCGTTGATGCGATGCTGGATAGTTGTGGGGTAGAGCACACCGATCCACCTCCCATTTTTAGAAAAATTGTGCATGATACTGAGATGCCGTTATACACAGGTTGTACTAAGTTTACGAAGCTTAACGCTGTGTTGAGATTGTATAAGTTGAAAGCTAACAATAGATGGAGCGACAAAAGCTTCACGCCATTGCTGTCTTTGTTGAAAGAAATGCTTCCTGAAGGAAACAAGCTGCCAATCTCAACATACCAGGTAAAGAAATTGTTGTGCCCAATGGGAATGGATGCCAAGAAGATACACGCATGCCCTAATGATTGTGTATTATTTCAAAAGGACTATGCAGATTTGAAAGATTGTCCAAAATGTGGTGCGTCACGGTATAAATTGACGACTTCGGGGGAGTCCAAAACTGGTTCTCCTGCCAAGGTGATGTGGTATCTACCTATAATATCACAGTTTCAACGCTTGTTTGCCAATCCGATAGATGCGAAGAATTTGAGGTGGCATGCAGATGTTAAGAAAGATAATGATGGGATCCTACGACATGCGTCTGATTCCCCACAGTGGAAGAAGATTGATGTATTGTACCCTGAATTTGGTGAAGAAGTTAGGAATCTAAGACTTGGGCTTTGTACAGACGGGATGAATCCGTACGGGACATTGAGCAGCCAACATAGCACTTGGCCAGTCATGCTTGTTATATACAATCTTCCTCCCTGGGTGTGTATGAAAAATAAGTACGTAATGCTGTCGTTGTTGATATCGGGCCCTAAACAACCTGGAAATTACATCGATGTTTATCTTGAACCTATGATTGATGACTTAAAGAAACTCTGGGGTGAAGGTGTGATGACCTATGATGCTTCACGAAGAGAGACATTTCGTTTGCATGCTATGTTGTTTTGCACTATTAATGACTTTCCAACATATGTGAATTTGTCTGGATATAGTGTCAAAGGAGCTAAAGCGTGTCCTATATGTGAAGAGAACACCGATTCAACAAGACTAAAACATGGCGGTAAGAATGTATATCTCGGTCATCGAAGGTTTCTTCCAAAATTCCATCTGTATCGTAGGAAGCGCAAAGCATTCAATGGATTGAATGAGGAACGCAGTGCACCTAAACCTATACCAGGGGAGGTTGTTTATGAAAGAGTAAAAGACTTTGTCAATGAATTTGGTAAGAGATCACAATGTAATACATGGAGTGACAATTCTTCATTCAAGAAGAAGTCAATATTTTGGGATCTTCCTTATTGGAGTTCTTTGACAGTCAGACATTGTATCGATGTAATGCACGTTGAGAAAATGTCTGTGATAGCATCATTGGTACTCTGTTAAATATACCAGGTAAGACTAAAGATGGGATAAAATCCAAACTGGACCTACGTGAAATGGGAATAAGGTCAGAATTAACAGAATTATGTGAAATGGGTAATAAAAGAACATACTTACCTCCCGCTTGTTACACGTTGTCTAGAAAGGAGAAGAAAGCTTTTTGTGAATGCTTGGTAAATGTTAAGGTGCCACATGGTTACTCATCCAACATCCGTAGATTGGTATCAATGAAAGATCTGAAGTTGATAGGTCTTAAATCTCATGATTGTCACACTCTAATGCAACAAATATTGCCCGTGGCAATTCAATCTATATTGCCGAAGCATGTAAGGTTTGCAATCACCAGACTTTGTTTCTTTTTCAACAGTCTCTGCAGCAAAGTTATTGACCCTGAGACTCTCGATAATTTGCAAAGAGAAGTGGTTGTTACCCTATGTCAGCTTGAGATGTATTTCCCTCCTTCGTTCTTTGATATCATGGTACATCTTGTTGTCCACTTGACTAGGGAAGTGAAAATCTTGGGACCGGTTTTCTTGCATTGGATGTATCCCTTTGAACGATACATGAGCATTTTTAAAGGTGATGTTCGAAACCGTTATCGGCCTGAAGGGATTAATTTTGAAGGTTATGTGGCGAGAGAGGTTATGGATTTCTGCAATGACTTTCTCAGTGGTATTGACACTCCTGATAATGACAAGAATATTGACGAGCTATTTGGCAATGTAATTTTGGGATCATGTGTGAAAGTAATCAGCCGTGAGCAGTTGGAACAAGGTAATTTGTATATTTTACACAACATGGACGAAGTGAACGTTTATATCGAGGAACATACCAATTTCATCAAAAGACAATATCCTCGAGCCAATACAATGTGGCTTGCTAGAGAGCATAACAAGACTTTTATTAAGTGGTTTGAAGATAAAGTCTTACATCAACTATCTCAAACTCTAGATGATATTACTGAAACTATCAAATGCCTCGCCTTTAAACCAAAGTTGACTGTTATGTCTTATGAAGGGTATGACATTAATGGATTCACATATTACACAAAGCGCCAAGATGATAAGAGTGTCGTCCAAAACAGAGGGGTCACCCTTCAAGCATCGACTATGTTTTTTGCACGTTAAAAGGATAAGAGTCCACGTGAAGCTAAAATGTCATATTACGGTGTCATTGAAGAGATATGGGAATTTGACTACATAGATTTCAAAATTCCGCTCTTCAAATGTAATTGGGTTGATAACACCAAAGGAGTAATAGTGGATGAATTGGGTTTCACTTTAGTGAACTTTGAAAAGATTGGCGAGAAGGCTGAACCATTCATATTGGCATCACAGGCGAAACAAGTATTTAATATCGATGATCCTGCAAATGATAAATGGTCGGTTGTTCTTCATGGTAAAAGACAGTTCATTGAAGATCCTATAGATGAAGAAGAGTACTATGATAAATATGATGACTCCAGTCCATTCTCAGTTGGGTTGCCAACTCCACAAAATATTGAAGCTAATGATGACTTATATGTGCGTGGAGATCACAATGAAGGATTGTTAATTGATAAAAGATCACAATTTTAGAGGCATGCATGTTTATATTTTTTTATTGAAGCTAAATGTTTACTTTTTTAATATCAATATCATTTTCTGATTTGATGTTTCATTGTCTTCTAGTTAATACAAATGCTAAACATTGTGGGAGGGTGCTAAAGAACTATAGGACCAATCTCACTCGAGATTACATACGCGATGCTGAGAATAGGTTCTTGATTGATTCCAATTCTAGACATTGATCAGTATTTCACTAACTCTACACTAATAATTTTTGTTTGTATTCTCTTTGAAAAATAAATATAGGAAGAAGGAAGCCACACAACAATGGAACTACTTGGACCCCAAAGACTGGGAGGAATTTTTTACCCAAAGAAAAATAGATTAATTCAAGGTATTAAGTGCCACTCCCAATTTAATTAATATATGTTTTTATGTATTCACCTATTCAAGATTAACCTTTATTGTTATTAACCAAATCAATGTGCTAACTAACTAGGCTATCAGCGATGCTCAACGACAACTACATGTTACGACCACACAATGGGTCCAAGAGGATATGCAGGCGTTCACCAAAGGTTATATAGATATATAGGCAGCAAGCCATGAAACAGAAGAAGAAGCCCCAATGAAGAGAAGCAGGATACAGATACAATACATAAAGTGCATCACACACACGTGCTTCAGATTCATATAACAACATGACAGACTAACACATTTATAGTGCATAACAACAACAGCTCGGAATTTACATACAACACTAGCTTAGTACATATATAGTGGGACTAAGGTGACGATCCCACCTGCTAAAACAGGTTACCGACAACTACATGTTACGACTGGGAGGTCGTGATTCAGCAACCGTATGCATTAGGAGGTGGATCTGTTTGTCCTCCTGCTAATGAATACGGTTGCTGAATCACGACCTCTCAGTCGTAACATGTAGTTGTCGGTAACATGTTTTAGCAGGTGGGATCGTCACCTTAGTCCCACTATATATGTACTAAGCTAGTATTGTATGTAAATTCGACACTGCTGTTGTTATGTACTATATATGTGTTAGTCTGTCATGTTGTATGGACATCGATTGTATTGCTCAGGTATTATATAGTCTCATTAGATAATATGAAATATATCAATCTTATTTATAGCTCATTAATTATATATATACATCATTCTATTTACAGGTGTTTAAAGCTGACCCCACTACAGGAACAGACTTACCAGATGTACATGCACCCTATACGATGGGAGAATTAAATGAAGTAAGAGAAGAATGGGCAACAACCATACAAATAGTGGGGGTTTCAAAATATAATTGGGATGTTGATGGCGAATAATGACTAAAGAATGATATTTTGTAAATGAATTTCTGAATTATAATATATGTGTGAATGTTTCTACATGTCTAGATGTTTCTACATGTGTCTGAGTGAAAATGAATGAAAGTGTTGGTTGCTATATGAATGTTTCTACATGTGTGAATGTGAATGAATGGAACTACAGATTGCTAGCTATATGAATGTTTCTAAATGTGTGAAAATAAAATGGAATTGTAGGTTGTATTGCTAAATGCATGTGTGAATATCTTTGTTGTTAAATTTGCAGGTTTGTGGCCTGTTGTTGGCTGATATCAATGGATGTCGTAAAACTTGCAGTTAACTGCAGGTTTCTCATCCTGCGACCACCCACAGCAGGTCTGCAGACTGACAGAAAAAAAAACAAAACAATAGGCGTCGGTTATTTGTATAACACTGACACACAAAGTTATAGTGTCAGTTTTATATAAATAACCGACGCTTGTTCCCTGTGGCGTGAAGGTATATGCACTACTACAGAAACAACATTCAGTGTCGCTTTTCTGGGCGTCGGTTATTTAGGAAAACCGACGCCTATAACATTCAACGTCGGTCATCTAGGTCATCCGACGTCTGTAGCCAAGACACGGGTACCGCTTGTATTAAGCGTCGGTTTTTTTGGTAAAAAACCGACGCCTAAAACTGCCGCGAAATCCAATTTTCGAGCAAAAAAAATATGTCACATACGGCATCGGTTATTTACCTAAAACCCGACGCCTATATAAGATGAAAATTTGCGCGAAAATTTACAGCTTAGGTGTCGGTTATCCTTAGATAACCGACGCCGATAGTGGTTCCCGCCAATTTATTTAGGGCAAATTTTATCTAATTGGACGTCGGTTTTGTAATAGGAACCGACGCTGAAGACCTTAGGCGTCGGCTTTGTTAGATACCCGACGCCCTTTATGAACTTATTAGACGCATGATCGATCGACTTTAGGTCCCCTTTCCTGTTTCATTGTCTTCATCGCCCGCGCTTGCTACTGCTCACCGACGCCGCTGCCCGCCACCCTCCGCTACCGTCGCCCGACCCTCCGCTGCTGCTGTTGCTTGTGCGCCGCCACCGCTTCCTGCTCCTTCTGCTGCCGGTGTCGCCACCGCCTGCCTGCTCCTTCTCCGCCGCCTTCCTGCCCGCCGCCGCCTGCCGCTCCCTGCTCGCCGGTGTCGCTGCCGCTACCTGCCTGACTTGTGCAGGTGGTCCTGCAGCTCGCCGGTGTCACCGCCGCCCACTGCCTCTCCTCCGCCGCATCTTCGCCTGACGACCCCCGCGTCTCCGCCGCTGCTGCCACTGCCCTACGCCGCTGCCGCCTCCACTGCCTACATCGCCGCCTCCACTGCTCAACGTCGCCGCCTCCACTGCTCTTCTTCCTTAACGGAGCTCGCTACCGACAGAGCTACTCCTCTTCTTCCTCCACGAGCTCGCTACTTACAGGTACGATTTTACTCTGTTATAGGATCCTTCAATGTGTGTTCTTTATAAGGTCAGATTGGTTTATGAGTTGTTGGTCAATCATTTGGTTATGAGTTTTTATACCTAGTTACACAGCTCATTTTTGCTTCAATCATATTCATCATGTTGTTGTTTTTTATTGCAATTTGGTTCATTTTGTCATTTATATTTGCTTGTAATTTTTCAAAGGAGAACGGTTTGTACAATAAATCCTAGTAGATTTGGATTTGGTTCTGATTCTAATTCTAATTTTTGCTTTGACCTTGCCCTGAAAGTTGTTCATGTTCTTCTGATAAGTTGTATTGTGGGTGAACCTAGATGTCCGACCTCAAAGATAGACCTTCAACTCAAATTTGTTCATGTTCTTCAACTCAAATTTCACAATGTTAATCCTAGGACAAATGACCAACTTCCTTGTTCATTGGCTCATATGGTAGCCAAGGACTGCAAAGATGGACCTTCATCATCCTAAGATGGGGGGTTATGATGGTTATGAACTTCTAATTTGTGCATATATTTGTCATACATTTGTGCTTGCATATATGAACAAATCTTTTGCTTGCATATATTTGTCATATCTATTATTGTGTTTGTTGGCCTAGAAACCCGTCCAAGATTTACTCATTAGGAGTAAATCTTGGATAGTCCCCGGTTTGGGACTGTTCTTGAACACCTAATCTCACTTAGGATGTAAGTGTATAATGTGTATTGGGTTTTTGAGAAACTTTCAGTAGCATTTCCCTGTTTGTTCTCTAAGTACATATGTACTTAGAGAACAGCGGGGAAATGCTGCCGAAATTTTCTTGAAAACCAATTACGCATTATACACTTACTAGTGAGATTAGGTGTTCAAGGATGGGATAGGTGGTACACATTTATTATATATAAGAATGACATCAAATGTGTTTGTTGGCCTAGAAACCCGTCCAAGATTGACTCATTAGGAGTAAATCTTGGATAGTCCCCAGTTTGGGACTGTTCTTGAACACCTAATCTCACTTAGGATGTAAGTGTATAATGTGTATTGGGTTTTCGAGAAAATTTTGGTAGCATTTCCCCGTTTGTTCTCTAAGTACATATGTACTTAGAGAACAGCGGGGAAATGCTGCCGAAATTTTCTCGAAAACCCAATACACATTATACACTTACTAGTGAGATTAGGTGTTCAAGGATGGGATAGGTGGTACACATTTATTATATATAAGAATGACATCACATGTGTTTGTTGGCCTAGAATGTGAACAATCATTGTTTTTTATATTACTTGTACATTGGTATAAATTAGAATGAACAATCACTAAATTATATACTGTTTGTATGGAATCCGGCTTCATTGTAGATATCTATTATTGTTGGCCTAGAAACCCATCCAAGATTGACTCATTAGGAGTAAATCTTGGATAGTCCCCGGTTTGGGACTGTTCTTGAACACCTAATCTCACTTAGGATGTAAGTGTATAATGTGTATTGGGTTTTCGAGAAAATTTTGGTAGCATTTCCCCGTTTGTTCTCTAAGTACATATGTACTTAGAGAACAGCGGGGAAATGCTGCCGAAATTTTCTCGAAAACCCAATACACATTATACACTTACTAGTGAGATTAGGTGTTCAAGGATGGGATAGGTGGTACACATTTATTATATATAAGAATGACATCACATGTGTTTGTTGGCCTAGAATGTGAACAATCATTGTTTTTTATATTACTTGTACATTGGTATAAATTAGAATGAACAATCACTAAATTATATACTGTTTGTATGGAATCCGGCTTCATTGTAGATATCTATTATTGTTGGCCTAGAAACCCATCCAAGATTGACTCATTAGGAGTAAATCTTGGATAGTCCCCGGTTTGGGACTGTTCTTGAACACCTAATCTCACTTAGGATGTAAGTGTATAATGTGTATTGGGTTTTCGAGAAAATTTTGGTAGCATTTCCCCGTTTGTTCTCTAAGTACATATGTACTTAGAGAACAGCGGGGAAATGCTGCCGAAATTTTCTCGAAAACCCAATACACATTATACACTTACTAGTGAGATTAGGTGTTCAAGGATGGGATAGGTGGTACACATTTATTATATACTAGGGAAATGTTGCCTAATCTTTTCCTAATATATACTTGTTTCCTAATATATACTTGTTTTCTCTGATCATAGAATGGATAGATCATGGATGTCCATTCGTAATCGTTGCACCCCAGAGTTTATATCTGGTCTTGATCAGTTTATTAGATTTGCCGAGGAACATAGGAAAAAACCTACAGATAGGTTCTACTGTCCATGTAGGCATTGCGGTAACAACTTGAAAGTCAACACTGGTGAGGAAATCAAAAGTCATGTCATGTGCAACGGGATTGTACAAGGCTATACAGAATGGCACTGGCATGGAGAGATTTCAAAATCGAAACCAGTAGATGTCGATAGCAGTGCTTGGGTGGAAGAAGAAATTGCCTCTGATGACGTAAATGTGAACGAACCAGTTCCAACAGACATCGTTGATGCGATGCTGGATAGTTGTAGGGTAGAGCACACCGATCCACCTCCTATCTTTACAAACATTGTGCATGATGCTGAGATACCGTTATACACAGGTTGTGCTAAGTTTACGAAGCTTAGCGCTGTCTTGAGATTGTATAAGTTGAAAGCTAACAATAGATGGAGCGACAAAAGCTTCACTTCATTGTTGACTTTGTTGAAAGAAATGCTTCCTGAAGGAAACGAGCTTCCAATCTCAACATACCAGGTAAAGAAAATGTTGTGCCCAATGGGAATGGAGGCCAAGAAGATACACGCATGCCCGAATGATTGTGTATTATTTCGAAAGGACTATGTAGATTTGAAAGATTGTCCAAAATGTGGTGCGTCACGGTATAAATTGACGACTTCGGGGGAGTCCAAAACTTGTTCTCCTGCCAAGGTGTTGTGGTATCTACCTATAATATCACGGTTTCAACGCTTGTTTGCAAATCCGAAAGATGCGAAGAATTTGAGGTGGCATGCAGATGTTAAGAAAAATAATGATGGGATCCTACGACATGCGTCTGATTCCCCACAGTGGAAGAAGATTGATCTATTGTACCCTAAATTTGGTGAAGAAGATAGGAATCTAAGACTTGGGCTTTGTACAGATGGGATGAATCCGTACGGGACATTGAGCAGCCAACATAGCACTTGGCCAGTCATGCTTGTTATATACAATCTTCCTCCCTGGATGTGTATGAAAAATAAGTACGTTATGTTGTCATTGTTGATATCGGGTCCTAAACAACCCGGAAATGATATCGATGTTTATCTTGAACCTTTGATTGATGACTTAAAGAAACTTTGGGCTGAAGGTGTGATGACCTATGATGCTTCAGTAAGAGAGACATTTCGTTTGCACGCTATGTTGTTTTGCACTATTAATGACTTTCCAGCATATGGGAATTTGTCTGGATATAGTGTCAAAGGAGCTAAAGCGTGTCCTATATGTGAAGAAAACACTGATTCAATAAGACTAAAACATGGCGGCAAGACTGTATATCTTGGTCATCGAAGGTTTCTTTCAAAATTCCATCCGTATCGTAGGAAGCGCAAAGCATTCAATGGATGGAATGATGAACGAAGTGCACCTAAACCTATACCAGGGGATGTTGTTTATGAAAGAGTAAAAGACATTGTCAATGAATTTGGTAAGAAATGACAATGTAGTATGGCCACACGGAGTGACAATTCTTCATTCAAGAAGAAGTCAATATTTTGGGATCTTCCTTATTGGAGTTCTTTGACAGTCAGGCATTGTATCGATGTAATGCACGTTGAGAAAAATGTATGTGATAACATCATTGGTACTCTATTAAATATACCAGGTAAGACTAAAGATGGGATAAAATCCAGACTGGACCTACGTGAAATGGGAATAAGGTCAGAATTAACATAATTACGTGAAATGGGTAATAAAAGAACATACTTACCTCCCGCTTGTTACACGTTGTCTAGAAAGGAGAAGAAAACTTTTTGTGAATGCTTGGTAAATGTTAAGGTGCCACATGGTTACTCATCCAACATCCGTAGATTGGTATCAATGAAAGATCTGAAATTGATAGGTCTTAAATCTCATGATTGTCACACTCTAATGCAACAAATATTGCCCGTGGCAATTCGATCTATATTGCCGAAGCATGTAAGGTTTGCAATTACCAGACTTTGTTTCTTTTTCAACAGTCTATGCAGCAAAGTTATTGACCCTGATACTCTCGATAATTTGCAAAGAGAAGTGGTTGTTACCCTATGTCAGCTTGAGATGTATTTCCCTCCTTCGTTCTTTGATATCATGGTACATCTTGTTGTCCACTTGACTAGGGAAGTGAAAATGTTGGGACCAGTTTTCTTGCATTGGATGTATCCCTTTGAACGATACATGAGCGTTTTTAAAGGTGATGTTTGAAACCGTTATCGGCCTGAAGGGAGTATTATTGAAGGTTATGTGGCGAGAGAGGTTATGGATTTTTGGAATGACTTTCTCAGTGGTAATGACACTCCTGATAATGACAAGAATATTGAGGAGGGCAAAGGAATTTTGGGATCACGGGTGAAAGTAATCAGCCGTGAGCAGTTGGAACAAGCTCACTTGTATATTTTACACAATATGGATGAAGTGAGTGTTTATATCGAGGAACATACCAATTTCATAAAGAGACAACATCCTCGAGCAAGTTCAATGTGGCTTGCTAGAGAGCATAATAAGACTTTTACTAAGTGGTTTGAAGATAAAGTCTTACATCAACTATCTCAAACACCACATGATATTACAGAAACTATCAAATGCCTCGCCTTTAAACCAAAACCGAATGTTATGTCTTATGAAGGGTTTGACATTAATGGATTCACATATTACACAAAGCGCCAAGATGATAAGAGTGTCGTCCAAAATAGTGGGGTCACTCTTCAAGCGTCGACTATGTACTTTGGTGAACTTTGAAAAGATTGGCGAGAAGGGTGAACCATTCATATTGGCATCACAGGCGAAACAAATATTCTATATCGATGATCCTGCAAATGATAAATGGTTGGTTGTTCTTCATGGTAAGAGACAGTTCATTGAAGATCCTATAGATGAAGAAGAGTACTATGATAAGTATGATGACTCCAGTCCATTCTCAGTTGGGTTGCCAACTCCACAAAATATTGAAGCTAATGATGACTTATATGTGCGCGGAGATCACAATGAAGGATTGTTAATTGATAAAAGATCACAATTTTAGAGACATGTATGTTTATACAAATGCTAAATGTTTGCCTTTTTCTAGTTAATACAAATGCTAAATGTTTGCCTTTTTCTAGTTAATACAAATGCTAAATGTTTGCCTTTTTCTAGTTAATAGAAATGCTAAATGTTTGCCTTTTTAATGACATTTTCAGATGGCTGACCATGATGAGCATGATGTCCATGATGAGCATGAAGTTCATGATGAGCATGCTGTCCATGATGAGCATGGCGAGGATACTAATGTAAGTTCTAAAAACATATCCTGTATTTCTATAAAATTCATTATCTTCTAGTTATGTCATATATCCTATATTTCTATATTGGGCTAAGTTAGTGTGTTTTATTTTTGTCAAATTTTAGGTTGATGCACCTATACCCACTGAAGCACTGGAGCAACTTGATGCGCAACACCAGACACTTAACAAGAAAAGGGGCATCACTCTGTTGAAGAAGTTATTAGCGCTAAGTGGTAGTGGATCTAAATTGGTGGTGGAGTTTGATAATGGAGGAAATCCAATTGGAGTGAACCGCAATAATTTTGTGAACTATCTTGGGTGTACCACTCGGAGCCATTGTGGTGTTAAGTATGACAATTGGCATAAAGTTCCTCAAGGGAAAAAAGACTTGATATGGAAGGATTTATGCGTGAGTTATTATTATTTGCAATTCTATTTTGTAGATTACAAATTCTATTATTTGCAATTCTATTTTGGATACTAGTTAATAACATTTCTATTTTACAGAATCTGTTTGCATTGGATGAGAAGTTGCATCGTAAAAATGTGATGCAACGCGCTGGAAAGATGGTTAGGAATTATAGGACAAATCTGAACAGAGAATACATAAAAGAGGGTGATAAGAAGAAGAAGTCAGCCCTTGAACAATGGAACTTCTTGGACAAAGAAGATTGGGACAATTTTGTTGCTTCAAGAAAATCTGAAGAATTCAAGGTATTAGGTGTCACTCCTAATTTAATTAATATACATTGTATTCACCTGTTTCAAGATTAGCATTTAGTGCTACTAACCAAATCATTAATGTGCATACTAACTAGGCCCTCAGTGACGCACAAAAAGCAAGGCGTGCACTGAATGTGCATGACCACACTATGGGTCCAAAAGGCTATGCAAGCGTTCGCCAAAGACTACAGGCGGAGTCTGCGGCTACTCAGGAGTCTGCCACACCCATGCCTCGCCATGATATCTGGATAGCTGGCAGGCAAAACAAGAAGGGTGAAATAAAGAAGCCTGTAACTGCTGAGGCGGCTGCAAAAATGGTAAAATACAACTCTTAGAGAAATCGTTTGAATATTGATTATTTGTGGTGTTAACTTACCAATTTCTATTTATGGTGATTAGCGGGAGCTGCACGAGCAGAGGAAACAAGGCACGTTCATCCCTCAGGGCACAAGGGATGAATTGACAGTTGCTCTGGGTAACCCAGAGCATCCTGGACGTGTTAGAGGTGCCGGCGCTGGTGTTGGCATCAAAGCATTCTTTGGGCCATCCCAGCGCAAACCCAGAGCGGGACTTTCTCAAGAAGAGGTAACCTATTCTTTTTTTAGAATGTTACTGCAAAAGGAAATTCATTAATAAGAAGCTAATGTTTCTTTTATCCATGTATAGGAGAATAAGAGAGTTGAGGATTTAGTTGCTAAGAAGATCAACGATGTAGTTGCTGAGAAGGTCAAGGAAGAATTGTTGCGGTGGCAGGCATCTCAGGCTTCCAATACGCCTATGGCGACCCACTCTTCTCCTGATGCACAGACTGCGAGTAATCCTGGAGACCCATCGCCTAGCACGTCTGCTGTAAGTATTGTTTATGACATTGTAGTTAGTCTTTTCAAGTTGTTATGTTTTCAAGATGATATGTATATATGTATAATATTCTTTACGTAAATTTGTAGGCATTGAAGCCATGCCGCTTAAGAATGCAAGACTACGTTGTTGCAGAGGCGCAGGCTTACCCGTCCCTTCCTGGGGCAATGTTTCACGGGACTCCAATGCCACAGGGCTACGTTCGTGTGAGCCCGATACGTGTGTTACCTGATTGGAGAGAAGCTACATTGCCATATCCCCACCCGGATATTGATAGACTTGCTGATGCAGAAGGCGGGGTGATATTGTGGCCCAAAGCAGATGTCGTCTACACGACTGAAATTGTAAGATAAATTTACATTGATTTAGACTGTTAATGTGTATATATGATGTCAACTGATCTGAAATTATATGTACAGGTTAAAAAGAAGACACCAGGAGCACCTAGGCCTCCACTTCCACTTCCCGCATTACCCGATTGGGTTCCAACTGACCTAACATACCCGTTAGGTCCTGCTTGTAGGGGAATGGCATGTTGGCTACGGGCACATAATGTACATTGCCCTATAATTATTTCTTTAGATGCAGATTATGCAGGTCAATCATACGATAGCTCTTTATTTATACAAGATATTATTGAGTTGTTTATGTATGATTGGCTGAATACATCAATGATAGAGACATGGATAAGGTGAGATCTTGTTTATACATCCATATACCTTGTGTAAGATCTGGTGATCTGGTTTCTTATATATTAATGCATACGCCTATATGTTTTGCAGCTACCTAGTCGAAGATCATTGCAAACAATTTGCATTTGATCATGTGGGATTTTTGATTCCATCATTGATTAGTTTGGTAGCTAAAGACCCTGATAATGTTCAACAATACTGTATAGATGCTTTTACAATTTTTGGTCAGCAAAAGAAGACGATAATAATAGCTCCATTCAATGTCAAGTAAGTTTACTTTATTTATAATTTGGACTTAAGAAAATTCCATTTTTATTTTGCATTTTGAGTTATTAATTGTTAACTTCTTACTTCTAGCGGTAGACATTGGGAGTTACTAGTTATTGTCCCCGGGACATTCACTGTTTATTATCTAGATCCTGCGGGGAGTACATTGAACACTAAAATTGGACACGTAATGAGAATGCCATTATTCTGGTGAGAAATATTTCATTTTTATATCCGTTAACATCTTTTATTACATTACTATTTACTTATGCAATTTATTGTGTTATATTAACATGTAGGGGTATAGATGCATTCAAAAAGGCTGGAGGAACGGTCCCAAGGAAAAAGAACCAGCCAATAAATTGGCAGAACGTACAAGTAAGTTCCCGACTCAAATATATATATTATTGATGTGAATTGTGCTTAGTTGTATTATTTTGTATGTTTCAATTTATAGTGTGCTACACAAGACAATGGATGGGCATGCGCATACTATGTGATGCGATTTATGCAGATGATTATCAAATATGCCGCATTGGACATCGATACCATACATGAGGTATTATATATAGTCTCATTAGTTAGTATGCAATATATCAATCTTATATTATTTTTATATTATTACTTATATATATACATCATTCTCTTTGCAGGTGTTTAAAACTGACAACACTACAGGTAAACGTTTAAAAAATATACATGCTCCATATACGATGGAAGCATTAAATGAAGTAAGAGAAGAATGGGCAAAAGCCATACAAGCAGTGGCAACTGTAAGATATAATTGGGATGTTGATAGCGATAATGAATGATACTATGTAAATGAATATTTCTGAATGTTAATACATGTATTTGAATGTTTCTATATGTGTGTGAATGTGAGAATTGAATTGATGTCTGAATGTATGTACTTGTGTAGAATTTTGCTTGTGACTTTTGCAGGTTTGCGGCCTGTTTGTAGGCTGATATCAATGGATGTCGTAAACCTGCAGTTCAGAAAACTGAACTGCAGGTTCTCATCCTGCTGACCAGCCACAGCAGGCCTGCAAACTGATATGAAAAAAAAAAATATAAATAGGCGTCGGTTATTTATAGAAAACCGTCAGGAAAGACCTACAGCGTCGGTTTTTTCAATAAACCGACGCCTGATGTGGCCAAAGCAGTCCTGGAAATGGCGTCGGATATTCATATCAAACCGACGCCTATTTAACCTATAGGCGTCGGTCTTTTGGTATATAACCGACGCCAAAAGTGTTCGCGCCACAAAAAATGGCGTCATCTAGGGCACTTTATGCGTCGGTTATCTACTAAAAGACCGACGCTATATTCCATAGAGGCGTCGGTTATTTACTAAACAACCGACGCAGAAAGTGCCCTAGATGATGCCGTTTTCTGTGGCGCGAACACTTTTGGCGTCGGTTATCTACTAAACGACCGACGCCTATAGGTTAAATAGGTGTCGGTTAAAAAACCGACGCCGAAGTGTTCGACCTTTAGCGGCGCCCACATAGGCGTCGGTCGGAAACCGACGCCAAATGGGGTTAAACGACCGACGCCAAAGGCCGTTTCTGTAGTAGTGATGGCGTCGGTTTATTATCTAATAACCGACGCTGATAGTGGCTAAGATGGCGCCCTTTCTGTGGCGCGAAGGTATATGGCGTTGGTTTATTATCGAATAACTGACGCTGATAGTGGGAAAGATGGTGCCCTTTCTGTGGCGCGAAGGTATATGGTGTCAGTTTCTTATCTAATAACCGACGCCTATACCTTCGTGCCACAGCAAACATGCGTGATTTTGGTGGCGCGGGAAGAGTTTAGGCGTCAGTTTTGGAACCAACGCGTAATGGGTGAGCTTTTAGTGTCGCCCACATAGGTGTCGCTTAGAAACCAACACTAAAGGCCTTAAATAACTGACACTAAAGGTAGGTTCTGTAGTAGTGTCAACAAGGTGCATTACTTCTTAATGTAACAATTGACATGACACATCTCATGTGTCACCCATCCATTTACTTGAACTTAAAACACATCAAGGTATATCAGCATTAGGGTGTTGGATGTGATATCTATCATATCTTAATGTATCACTTCCCTCAAGACCTTTATTTTACTTGAGTTCATACACTTAGCTTGTATTAGGGTATTCCCCATCCTAATACTTTATGCACTAGTTCATCACATTCATCATGTAATGTATTGGTCATTAGTTACTTATTTAGAATATACCACCATTGCCATTGATATAGACTCATCCTTGAGTTAGGAACTATTAATATAAGGATATCCATTATCAACCCATCTAGGTATTACATTTGTCAATACATTCACCACTACTCCATTATTAGGAATAGAATTTTCCATATTTATAATTTGAGGATTCACATAGCATTTTTTATACATTATATGGATTTCACATAGTATTGCCCTTCATTAGAGATTTACATAATCATCCTTCTATATCAGGGTTTCACCTAGTATTATGTGAAATCAAGATTTCACAATACATCACCTAGTGATAGGACTTCACATAGCATTAGTAACACTACCCTATATTAGGTTTTCATGCACCTTTACCCCATTTTAGGGATTAAGGTTCACCATTTACATCCAAGTAGGGTTTCACATACCTCATTACCCAAATTAGGGTCAGAATGTACAATTCCCATTATATTAGGGTTTCTCACATTGTTACACTAAGTTAGGGTTACATCATCACCCTAGATTATGATTTCACTGAGATTTTCCCGAAATTAGGGTTTCACATAATCTTGCACTAAATTAAGGTCAAGGTGCATCAATCTTTTCAATGAGGATTTTGTGCTCTCATTATTATGGATCAAACACTGAATACACATTTATTCGTAATGAGAGAATTAGGGCTTATGTTATAACCAATGATCTCTCTCATTATTGCTCTCTCTCTCATCCTCTTTAGGATATTAGCTACTCCAAGACTGAACTAGGTCAGCCCTTCAACTAAGTACACATAGTTAGAGTTAACCTTCATAATCACCATTGATCTACATCATTAATATTCAAGTAGATAATTGACCTTTGATCATATTTGGTGTCCAAATGGTTTAACCAATTTGAACCTCAAAAGATCTTAGTCACTTATACCTCAAACGGTCTTGGTCACTTAGGCCTCAAACGGTCTTGACCAATTAAGTTTAAACAGTTTGAAATCATTTACCAAAGTTAGTTCTTGAAACCGTTTAGACAACACACGTTGAAACTGAATGGACTTGAGTCTCCAAATGGTTTGAGACCGTTTGGTCCCAAACCATCTTGAGACCGTTTGGTCAAACCCTCTCAAAACTGAATGGACCAAAAAGGGACTTCAACGCTTAATCAATTCAAGGTTCCAAACCATGAACCAACTATCAATTGGACCACTAAAGTATTCATTAAATGAAACACTAAATCACCATTCAATTAGACCTTCAATTTAGGGTTTTGAACCCAATTGAACTAGGGTTGATAATTAATAAACCATCATTTAGGGTTTTGAAACTGAGGAACCATCAATGGTTGACATTGTGGAACCAATTCAATTGAAATCAATGAACCATCATCATTGTATGATATGACCTGACCCCAAACGGTCTTGAATGACCCCCAAACGGTCTTGAGATCGTTTGTATGATCTCCAAACAGTCTTGAGACTGTTTTCCCATCTCATCATCAAATTCCATGACATCCAATTAGGGTTTGGATCATTAGATTGATTATCAAATCAGTAATTGATTGCAAATCAACTTGGTATCTTTTGATCTTCAAATACCCAACCATGCTCAACCCTAGACCTCCAAACAGTCTTGGGTGACCCTCAAACGGTCTTGAGACCGTTTTGGCGATTCCCAAATGGTTTTTAAACCATTTGGGTCAATCAACCCAAAGTTCTAACTTAATCAAATTAGAAATCAACACTTAACCCGATTAGGGTTTGGTGATTGATTGTCCTTCAACTCATGAACCAATTGGAACTAATCAATTATAATTAGTGGGTTATTAACCAACATCATTATAAACAAATATCCAAATGGTCAACCCTGGTAAACACCTCCAAACGGTTTGAAACCATTTGCTCTCATAAAGTTTCATGAAACTGTTTGCCCTTAAACGGTTTGAAACTGTTTGCTCCCAAACGGTTTGGGAAAACCGTTTGACCAACTTAATTGAAACCATTTGGCCCATAATTTTCTTGGGAAATGTGTCAAGATGATGTCATAATCATCTTACTTCGTGCATCCATGAACAACAACCGTTTTTCATGGGAATTTTAGCAATGAATCAAAAGAGTACCAAATAGAAGAAAATATTCAACAATTTTTGAAGAATGGATTGCAATATCAATGTTTAGGGTTTGAGTTATAAAACCCACCTCAAAATCTGATCTACAAGCTCCAAGATCCACGACTCTAATGGTGGATGAAGTTCTAGAAACTGCCCAATGTCTGTTCTTGAGCTTTTAGATGAAGAAGTTGGCTAGGATTGGAAATCGAGTGAAGAAGATGAAGAATCAATCATTGATATTGAGTTTTCACCATGAATCCAAGGTGGAAGATGATCAAAATCTTACCAACAGGTTAGAGGCGTCCTTCTCCTGCTCCTGAGCTCTCCAGTGGTCGGCCAAGGCAAAGTGAGAAAAGGAATTCCAAGAAAAGTCCTTAAGTTGGTTGGAAATGGGATATGTATAAGGAATTTCCAAGGAAAGAGAAAATGGGATTAATTCCTTTAATTCCCAAAATTATTTCGACCACTCCCCCCTCACTTCTTGGACACAAAGACTTCTTCATCCTATTTCAAAACCTCTTCATTATCCAAGGATTAAAGGAAAAGAAATTAAGCATCTTAACCCTTATAATAGTAATATCCATTTTTTAGTGGAAATGCTTTTTCTTATAATAGGGTGAGTGGAATTTTCACCTCCTTAGGATATTTCGTGGTCCTTGAAAAGCTCAAGGACGTCCAAACACATCTGAATCCAACCATTTTAATTTTGGTTGAAGCTCCTTCAATTATTTTATTTATTTTTGCACTAAATTGAATTTGGGTTTCAATTAGGATTAAATCTTGATTAATTTAATATCAAGATTTTCTCTCCTCCAACTTAATTCAATTAAGGTGCCCCTCTCATTTTATTTTCTTTACATGATGCCAAGAAACATTAGGGACCTTATTGAAGTGGTAATTTGCATACTGAACCCTAGGTTTTGCGTAAATTGCACATTATACCAAAACTAAGTTTTTAATGCACAAACATTGCTTTATCAGCTCTTTCTTGGTACTCAGACTACCACAAGCCATACCTCTACATCATATCCAATCTCATGGTGCTTCAACATATGAGGAACATATTATCATGTACAATTTGCAATTTAACCCCTCAACTTGTGTAATTTGCACTTTAGTCCCAATCAAGTAATACAATGTTTCAACATTATTCAAAAAGGACCAAAATGGAATATAAGTTCCTCTTGAGTCCTAATTACTTTTCACAAGATAAGATTAAGCATCTACTCAACCTTATTAGGAAAATCATCTAGGGTTAACACATAACCCATGTCAGGTATGTTACAAATTATAATCCCCTAACAAGGATTTCGTCCCCGAAATCCCAAGAAAAAGGAGGGACAAATTTATTCATTTATCATACCCTCAAGTCTTCACATAATATCTTAATATCATGGAGATATCATGGATCTATAATCCACACAAAGTTCCTTTCATGAATTCATCCTTATCAATGTTTATGTTTATGTAGAGCATAAACCCCTAACATATGATGTCCATATTATTGAACGGAAGAAGCATAAAAGAACATACTTCTGTCATCATCCAAGAATAAAAAGAGAAACATATATATATATAAAACAGATAATTCACTCAGCAATCCTTTATTTGTTTGGGAAAGTTCACTGAGAAAGCTCACTTAGAAATTTATTTGGAAAAATTCACTAAGAAAGTTCACTAAGAATGTTCACTAAGTAATTTATTTTGGAAAAATTCACTGAGAAAGTTCACTAAGAATGTTCACTAAGTAATTTGTTTTAGAAAAACTCACCGAGAAAGTTCACTGAGAATGTTCACTAAGTAATTTGTTTTGGAAAAATTCACTGAGAAAGTTCACTGAGAATGTTCACTAAGTAATTTGTTTTGGAAAAATTCACTGATAAAGATCACTGAGAATGTTCACTAAGTAATTTGTTTTGGAAAAATTCACTGAGAATGTTCACTAAGTAATTTGTTTTGGAAAAATTCACTGAGAAAGTTCACTGAGAATGTTCACTAAGTAATTTGTTTTGGAAAATTTCACTGAGAAAGTTCACTGAGAATGTTCACAAAGTAATTTGTTTTGGAAAAATTCACTGAGAAAGTTCACTGAGAATGTTCACTATGTAATTTGTTTTGGAAAAATTCACTGAGAAAGTTCACTGAGAATGTTCACTAAGTAATTTATTTTGGAAAAAATCACTTAGCTCTTCCTATTTAATTTCATTATACTCTCTAGATTGTTTCAGAATGACTACTTGATCAGAGTAATAAAAAAGATAACAATCTGCGAGTTTCATACTTGCCTTATCTACAATAATCATATACCTGTCCAGGGTATACAAGTATTGAGATTAGGTAGTATACACCTTATTTTCTATCATATTCCTCACTTTTCGTATCATTATACACACAAGATTTTTCATTTCTGAATTTTCTTCAGGCATCACTTCTATATCTCATATTTTTAATACACAAATAAGAGAGATTATAAAGCATTTTAAGGAGCACTGAGTAAAATGTAAGTTATCTTCTTCCTTGTGTCCTTATCAGACTGGTTAAAGGAAGCTAAAAAACAACTACTTTCTTATTTTTAACACATATAATCATGATATGAGATATCAAAACAAAACTATTTCATCTGACCTGTCTGGGATGTCTGTCCATGTCCTCTATTATTACTAGAAGACTGTCTCCTTTGTGAGCCTTGCTGACTCTGCTCCTGGGGTTGAGTCATCATCAAATTCCCGTTTGGACAATCCCTTGCCAGATGTCCCAGTTGTCTACATTGGTAACAGATCCTGGGTGCAAAATGTATATGAGATCCAGTCTCCGATGTTGATGCTATGTCATAGGCTCTACTTGGAACATTACTACGATCCCAAACCCTACTCGACGTCCATTGCGTCTGGGCATGGAATCTCGATGATGTTGCCGATGCAGAAAATCTCATTTTCTTAAAACGTTCGGACCTTTGTCCTTGAGACTGAGTGTACACCTTCTTACCACTAGTATGTCGTTTCTCGATTTCAGACCTCTCTATCCTCCTTATTGAATCCACAAAGGTGTCAAACCTCTCCCTGTTCTCTAAAGAAGAAACAAGAGTGGTCAGTTCAGTGTTCAACCCTTTCTCAAAATGCTGAATTCTTTCCTCATCACTAACTGCCATTTGCGGACAAAATCGCAACAACTCCATGAACTTAGCTTCATATTCACTAACATTCATCTGCCCTTGTTTGATCCTCTCAAATTGAGAGATCTTCTCATCTAGATACGTCTTAGGGAAGTATCTACTGATGAATTCTCATCAGAATACCTCCCATCCAATTTCTTCACCCGGTCTCTTATCTTCGTCTATCATCCACCAATGACCAACACTTCCTTTTAGGAGGTACACAACATGTCTTACCTTTTCAACTTTAGGAATATCAAGGATCCTAAAAGCCTTTTCTAGATTTGTCAGCCACAAATAAGCATCTGTTGGATCAGATGTACCAGCATAATCTATGGCTCCAACCCGGCGAAGTCTCTCAAAAGTCTTGCCGGCTCCATAACCCTCATGGTGGGCTGATGCCCTAGGTGCAGGTGGTGGCATTCTGTCTGCCATATGTGTCATGGATGTCAGGAATTTCTCAAATAGAGCATGGAGGGCTGGGTTTTCTATCACAGTTGGGTTAACCTGGGGCTATTCAGGTACAGGCCCTTCCCTATTCTGGTCTTTTGCACCTCCTCCTGGTGCAGCAACGATGCCCTCATCAACATGTTCTTCATGTACTTCTAGACATTTTCAAGTTCTTCTCCTATGTGAGCAGAAGATACTATCAGATAAAGTGGAAGACACTTAGAACAGACTCTACAACCTTAGTCCTATGTCTCTGTAGACTCAGTGAACCTAGAGCTCTGATACCACTTAATTGTAGCATCCAACTTACAAAAACATGATTAACTAATGCAGAAGCATTCTCTAAGTAGCGGATTACCAAAAATCACTAAAAATTAAAACCTTTTTACCAAGAGATCCATCAAAGGAAAACGTTCTCACATAGAACCAAAGTAACACATTTACATTCTGGTTTAAAAGTGCATATCATGTATCATCTCTTTCTGTGAATTTCAAGCATCAATTGTCTTGTTAAACTATGCGCAAGTAGTATGAGAATCTTGAGGCACTGAGCCAAAATCTCAAAAGTACTAACTACTAATATGAGGACCTAAGCGTAGAGAGACGACACGTAGGACTCTATCTACATCTATACAAGGCATATCAGTCAGTGTCTCCACCTGAGATTTCAATGTTGTCCATGCTGTTGCTATTACTGTCCTTCTCTTACTGAAGGATTCCTATCTCCTCGTCTATGACTACCTAAAAAAATGTGGTTCCCATGGGGGTGAGACAATTATAAATTGCCCCAGAGAGAGTTATAACTCTCCTCCAGAAACATTATTATTGTAGTTTAATAATAATAAACTGAACAGAGGAATCATGATTGTTTGACAGTAGATACTTCATTGTTCAACAGATTAGAACATTATTCTTATCTAAAGTATTGCAGCTATAACCTGATAGAGCAACATATCACTTATCCATTAAGGAATATGAAGAACATGTAAAACATTTATTCACTATAGAGTCATTACCCCAACATAAACTCTCTTCAGGCTTAGATCATATATCTAATGCCTGACATTGTCATTATGGAGTCATGGCCTGTAGCCATACCTTTTCACAAAGTATTGGGATCTTAATCCCTCATCTCATAAAGTACATTTCCATTTCTTAACCATTTCATCATCATCATTATAGAATATGGGTATCAAAACTCATAACTCATCATAGAGTACTTGTTACCACTTATTAGATAACTTAATACTTTCAAGTCATCTGAACAAGGACATTATGATTCTTGCTACACAAAGCATTGCACATAGTTCACAAAGCTGATATCATATCTATTTACCCCTTAATATGCAATAAGGCATATTATGGCTTATAAAGCACATAAACAGTTTCAATATACAAAGCATCATAGTCCATACCTGGCTATGCTCATCATTTCAATATTCCTGCATGATTAATACTTATGGTAACAATCATATATCAGTACCATGCAATACTAGGGTTTTCTCATTAGATTTATAACTCATCAATATGTATTTGAAATTCACATAGGATTAATCTGTGTTAAGACTTCACATAGCATCATATTGTATTAGGGTTTCACATTGCATTACCATGTATTAGGGTTTCCCATCAATAACCATATCGGTTCTCAAGATCATTTTATTAATGATAAAGTCCTATTTCATTGCTTCACATAGCTGGGAATCAATATGGGTAACATAAGTATTCAATCATACTTATTTATTCTCATCATTCATCATTAAATGAATTATCAACACACAATATGAGTTTCTCTTTCATCTTTACCAGAATATGATTACATCATAGTTTGTAGGTTTGGATTAACCTTTTCATAAGGCATGTTAGCCTACATTCAACAAGGTGCATTACTTCTTAATGTAACAATTGACATGACACATCTCATGTGTCACCCATCCAATTATTTGGACTTAAAACACATCAAGGTATATCAGCATTGGGGTCTTGGATGTGATATCTATCTTATCTTAATGTATCACTTCCCTCAACACCTTTATTTTACTTGAGTTCATACACTTAGCTTGTATTAGGGTATTCCCCATCCTAATACTTTATGCACCAGTTCATCACATTCATCATGTAATGTATTGGTCATTAGTTACTTATTTAGAATATACCACCATTGCCATTGATATGGACTCATCCTTGAGTTAGGAACTATTAATATAAGGATATCCATTATCAACCCATCTTGGTATTACATTTGTCAATACATTCATCACTACTCCATTATTAGGAATAGGATTTTCCATATTTATAAGTTGAGGATTCACATACAATTTTTTATACATTATATGGATTTCACATAGTATTGCCCTTCATTAGAGATTTACATAATCATCCTTCTATATCAGGGTTTCACCTAGTATTATGTGCAATTAAAATTTCACAATACATCACCCCGTGATATGACTTCACATAGCATTAGTAGCACTACCATATATTAGGGTTTAATGCACCTTTACCCCATTTTAGGGATTAAGGTTCACCATTTACATCCAAGTAGGGTTTCACATACCTCATTACCCAAATTAGGGTCAGAATGTACAATTCCCATTATATTAGGGTTTCTCACATTGTTACACTAAGTTAGGGTTACATCATAACCCTAGATTATGATTTCACTGAGCTTTTCCCTAAATTAGGGTTTCACATAATCTTGCACTAAATTAAGGTCAAGCTGCATCAATCTTTTCAATGAGGATTTCATGCTCTCATTATTATGGATCAAACAATGAATACACATTTTTTCATAATGAGATAATTTGGGCTTATGATATAAGAAATCATCTCTCTCATTATTTCTCTCTCTCTCATCCTCTTTAGGATATTATCTACTCCAAGATTGAACTAGGTCAGCCCTTTAACTAAGTACACATAGTTAGGGTTAACCTTCATAATCACCATTGATCTACATCATTAATAATCAAGTAGATAATTGACCTTTGATCATATTAGGTGACCAAATGGTTTAACCAATTTGAACCTCAAAAGATCTTAGTCACTTAGACCTCAAACGGTCTTGGTCACTTAGGCCTCAAATGGTCTTGACCAATTAAGTTTAAACGCTTTGAAACCGTTTACCAAAGTTAGTTCTTGAAACCGTTTAGACAACACACCTTGAAACCGAATGGACTTGAGTCTCTAAATGGTTTGAGACCATTTGGACTCAAACGGTCTTAAGACGTTTGGTCCAAACCCTCTCAAAACCGAATGGACCAAAATGGGACTTCAACGCTTAATCAATTCAAGGTTCCAAACCATGAACCAACTATCAATTGGACCACTAAAGTATTCATCAAATGAACCACTGAAGCACCATTCAATTAGACCTTCAATTTAGGGTTTTGAACCCAATTGAACTAGGGTGTATAATTAAGAAACCATCATTTAGGGTTTTGAAACTGAGGAACCATCAATGGTTGACATTGTGGAACCAATTCAATTAAAATCAATGAACCATCATCATTGTATGATATTACCTGACCCCAAACGGTCTTGAATGACCCCCAAATGGTTTTGAGGTCATCTGGATGATCTCCAAATGGTCTTGAGACCATTTTCCCATCTCATCATCAAAATCCATGACATCCAATTATGGTTTGGATCATTAGATTGATTATCAAATCAGCAATTGATTGCAAATCAACTTGGTATCTTTAGATCTTCAAATACCCAACCATGCTCAACCCTAGACCTCCAAACGGTATTGGGTGACCATCAAACGGTCTTGGGTGATTCCCAAATGGTTTTTAAACCATTTGGGTCAATCAACCCAAAGTTCTAACTTAATCAAATTAGAAATCAGCACTTAACCCGATTAGGGTTTGGTGATTGATTGTCCTTCAAGTCATGAACCAATTTAAACTAATCAATTATAATTAGTGGGTTATTAACCAACATCATTATCAACAAATCTCCAAATGGTCAACCCTGCTCAACACCTCCAAATGGTTTGAAACTGTTTGCTCTCATTTGGTTTGATGTAACAATTTGCCCTTAAACGGTTTGAAACCATTTGCTCTCAAACGGTTTGGGAAAACTGTTTGTGGAACTTAATTGAAACCGTTTGGCCCATCATTTTCTCGGGAAATGTGTCAAGATGATGTCATCATCATCTTCCTTCTTGCATCCAAGAACAACAACCATTTTTCATGGGAATTTCAGCAATGAATCAAAAGAGTACCAAATAGAAGAAAATATTCAACAATTTTTGAAGAAATGATTGCAATATCAATGTTTCGGGTTTGATTTATAAAAACCACCTCAAAATCTGATCTCCAAGCTCCAAGATACATGTATCTAATGGTGGATGAAGTTCCAGCAACTGCCCAAGGTCCGTTCTTGAGCTTTTAGATGAAGAAGTTGGCTAGGATTGGAAATCAAGTGAAGAAGACAAAGAATCTAGCATTGATTTTGAGTTTTCACCATGAATCCAAGGTGGAAGATGATAAAAAGCTTACCAACAGGATAGAGTCATCCTTCTCCTTCTTCTGAGCTCTCCCATGGTCGGTCAAGGCAAAGTGAGAAAAGTAATTCCAAGAAAAGTCCTTAAGTGGGTTGGAAATGGGATATGTATAAGGAATTTCCAAGGAAAGAGAAAATGGGATTAATTCCTTTAATTCCCAAAACTATTTCCACCATTCCCCCGTCACTTCTTGGCCACGAAGCCATATTCATACTCTTGCAAAATGTCTTCATTATACAAGGATTAAAGGAAAAGAAATTAAGCACCTTAACCCATATAATAGTAATATCCATTTTTGAGTGGAAATTCTTTTTCTTATAATAAGGTGAGTGGAATTTTCACCTCCTTAGGATATTTCGTGGTCCTTGCAAAGCTCAAGGATGTACACACACATATGAATCCAACCATTTTAATTTTGGTTAAAACCCTTCAATTATTTTATTTATTTTTGCACTACATTGAATTAGGGTTTCAATTAGGATTAAATCTTGATTATTTTAATATCAAGATTCTCTCTCCTCCAACTTAATTCAATTAAGGCACCCCTCTCATTTTATTTTCTCTACATGATGCCAAGAAACATTAGGTACCTTATTGAAGTGGTAATTTGCATATTGAACCCTAGGTTTTGGGTAAATTGCACGTTATACCAAAACTAGGTTTTTAATGCACAAACATTGCTTTATCAACTCTTTCTTGGTACTCAAACTACCACAAGCCATACCTCTACATAATATCCTATCTCGTGATGCTTCAACATATGAGGAACATATTATCATGTACAATTTGCAATTTAACCCCTCAACTTTGGTAATTTGCACTTTGGTCCCAATCAAGTAAAACATTGTTTCAACATTATTCAAAAAGGACCAAAATGGAATATAAGTTCCTCTTGAGTGCTAATTACTTTTCATAAGATAAGATTAAGCATCTACTCAACCTTGTTAGGAAAATCATCTAGGGTTAACACATAACCCAGGTCAGGGATGTTATAATGTTTGGTGGATCATCTTTCACCTTGGGCTGGTGAGCTTGGAGCTTGACCTTTGAGCTTGGATCTTGGTGGTGATCCTTAAGGCGGGTCATATAACTCTTAACCTCCTTTGTTATTTTCACTCTTCATATGGTTATGATTGTTATTTATGTTGGGATCGTTCATCTCTTGTATACTAGTAGTTGTTAACGGCTTTAGATATGTTTTGATGGTGGAATCTCATTCATTTTCTTTCCATCCTTTACACCTTCTTGCTATGAGTAGTAGATAGACTAATGGATGAACTTTCTAAGGTTGAAGACAACAAGTCTACACACATGCATTGTGTTGAGGGTAGGTCGTCATGGCTTGTAGTGCAACAACCTGACACTCTATGTAGCAAGTCATCATGACTTGGAGATGCCCAAGTTGTCATACCTTGGATATGCCTAGGTCGAAAATTTTTGTAGATGTTTAGGCCGTCATGTGTTTAGAAGGTCAGTGTTTAGGCTTGTGGTTGCTAAACTGATATGGTTGATAGATCTTGAGAGGCTATACCATCATGACCTAGCAATACCTAAACTGATGCGGGATGTCTAAACCATCATTCATGGAAGGTTCTAGCCGTCATGATCTTGAAGTACCTCAAGTAGATAACATGTTGCTCAACCGATATGCCCTTGAAGATGTTAGCCCATCATGGTAATGGGTATACCTAGTGGAGTTGGTATGTTTTGAGGGCTAATCTTGATGCCCTAGTTGAGTGGAGGCCTACTTACCTTGGAGTGATGATGCCTGATACCCCTTAACCTGTAATGCCTAAATAAACCCTAACCATAATAACCAATATACCTAGGGCTGCCCGACATGGCTTGGTTGCCCGACACCATGGGTTGGTGTTTCATGTAACAACCTCAGGTGGTGTTGGTCAGTACACCATGGGGTGTTGTTTCCTGTCACACCTTAGATGGTATTGATCATCACACACTTAGATAAGTGGTAAACTGATACACTCTTAGCAGGATTATCTCTTGTGCTTGGCATAGTGGTAGTCAACATGTTGTGATGATGACAAGTTGACACCCCATGGAAAGTGCTAACTGATATACTACGTGATAGTCTCTACTGATACCTTGTGATGGTGGCTATGTTACATAATGTGGATGATAAGGTTACATGTTATGATGTGATACCCTATGAAGTGGTTATTTGAAGAATTAAGAGTGTTGTTTTCCATAATCTTTATTTGATAACATACCTTATATTGATGATGGGACAAATAATCTAATGGTGATTGTTGATTTATCCTTGTAAACCCTAATTGATGAAAGAGAACCCTAACTCTAATGATGTAATGTGAATGACATGAATCTTATGTGATGGTAGTGTTGATGATATATTGTTCTCCTTATTACAAGTCTCTAAGCATGCAAATAACACCAGTTGATAAGAATATCTAGGTATGAGATATGTTGCTTATTATATGTTTGAATGGACCTTGTAAAGCATAAGTGTTGTTGACATCCTTGAAAGAGGAGGTAAATGGTCTTATGACCTAATGATGGCTTATTGCCTTATATGAGATAATGAATTCCTCAGTGATGAGATGAGGGGTTGCTACCCGAAAGTATGTGATACTTGTGATAAGAAATATGGTGATTGGAAAATATCAAGTGATAATGTGATGAGATCATGCCATACATGCTCAAATATGTCCGGTGATGTGTTATGTCCTTATTTATGTAGATTTTGTTAAAAGGTTGTACGTTGTAACCTGATTCATGCTAAGTTATGCTTAAATGAACTAATTAATCAAGTGGAACCTAATCTTGTAGTTTTCCCTATGCCATGGATCTATTCAGTGTTAGTTTTTGTTGAATGGTGAAATGAGTTTAACCCGGAGTGAATATTTTTGAATATGTGGGGGTGAGGATGAATATCCCCTTATGTCTAGGAATATGCGATACATGATAGGCTACGGGCCATACCTGGAAGAGTGAGGCTTCGAGACGTAGCTCAGTGATATGATGTTTATGAGATGTCACAGGTGGCTGCAGGCCATACTTTGGAAGAGTGGGACTATGGGTCGTATCTTACTCTTACTAGCACTATGACCTATACCAAGGTGGGTTAGGTTTTCCTTGCTGGATTATATGTCACTGGAAACAGTTGACTTGTGATGTCACTACATGTTTACTCATACTGACTGAGGAAGGTTAGGTCATGGATTCCAGCTCTTCCACTAGACCTGGTATGGAACCAATTTTAACATTGCAGTGGTTGGTTGGATTTGAGTGATGCGACTCAAATCCTTGGGGCATAATAAAATACACAATCAGTCATGCAATGTACTTGTATAGGACCAAATATGGAAACATTGGATGAGGTCTTTCTTGATCTTTATACAATATTTTTGATAGAAATTATACATGTTCTTCATATTCCTTTTAAATTTTCAAGATGTTTCACAATTCAACAGTAATTTCTCATCCCACTGATAATGATTACCTACTTCTTATAGTTGTAACTTTCCTACTGATTTAATTATCTTGAATGTGATAATAATAGAGTTGGTGGAGAGTTATATCTCCCATTGAGATTTGGAATCTCACCCCATGGGTTTCCTACATCCTTTTTAGTTTGGAAGATCATGTAGCGGAGGTTGAGTAGCAGCAAGAAGACAAGTAGCTGACAAGGTTGGAAGTGTTGTTGGATGCCTTTTGTCCTTAGAGTCCTAGAGTTATCCATGTACACTCAAGTACTTGGGGATGTTTTATATATGTTTTGTGGACATGCTTTTGATATGTGGTTTGCTTGTGTTCCCTTTTGTATAAATATGTAGTGGATATATGTATATATGTTCAAGAATAGGATCTCTGGTAATAGGTTGATGGCACACGCAATAAGTGCTTTGAGGCATGAAAGTACTCATATGTAAAGGTTTTGTTGTTTGATAGTTTTATGAAAATGGTTTTAATTTTTATCATTTTCTAGTAATCTATTTGTCTAATCTTCTTCCATGGATCTATTTTGAGTAATTCCACTTTGTGTGGTGTGGGATGTCACAATCATGTTGGTATTAGAGCTTTAGGTTTGCTGAGTTTATAGGATCCTAGGACTAGGGTTTGTGTCTGTTCTAGTGTCCTTCAATCTGTCTTATAGTAACTTCTTCTTATGTAGAACAAGAAGAAAGCTTAAAAAAATGTCTGGAGAACACAAAGAAATTGTTGACGAGAGTAGTGTTGTTGCACTAGGTGGGGGTGCAAGGAACCATGTACAAGAATATCGGGTGCCTAAACTGCCCCAGTTTGACCCATTCATGATTGAAAATCCTGCCTTACAATATATGTTTTGGTAGTTTATGGCTACTATGGCTCATATGGCGGACGTGATGCATGCACCTCAACCTAGGGCACTGGTTCCCCATATTGAATCATCAGTTACTAGAAAGAATTTTAAGCAGCTTTGTCGTGTTGGGGAGGTTGAGTATGATGGGATGCTGATTCATTGGATGCAGATATGTGGCTTATTGTGTTTGAAAGAGCCTTTAAGATCCTTAGTATCCCTGAGGAGGAGAAGGTGAAGCATGCGGTAGACCTTATGAAGGGGAGTGTTGGCCGTTGGTGGACTATAGAGGAGGAGAAGAGGCCAGGTGTCGTGATCGGTTAGGAGGAGTTCTGACGTGAGTTCATTAGTCTGTACTATCCTTAGACATATCTTGATGAGAAGATTAGTCTATTTGGAGAGGATTCGATAGGGATCCATGACAATCAATGAGTATGAAGAAAGGTTTATGGAGTTGTTGAGGTTCTGTCCTCACATGGATGCTATAGAGGATGAGCAGATTCATCATTTTGAGAAGGGGTTGAATGCTAAGTTGTCTATTTTGGTGGATGCTTTGGAGGGTCAGGAGAGGTTTACTATGTTTGTGGATTTTTTTTGGAGGATAGAACGATCTATGAAGAAGAAATGAGAAGAAAGTGCTAAGAAGAGGTCGACACAGTCTCAGGGGCAATTGTCTGGTGACATTAAGAAGCAAAGGTTTTTTGCACCGCCAACATCACAGAGGTTTAGTGCACCGACCCAGTAGTCACCAAGCAAGGGAAGAGGTAGTAGTTGTCTGCCTGCAGAATCCTATGTTATTGCATCAATATAGGTGATAGAGACATCTAGACCATAGTATGGGAACTAGGCATGCCACAAGTGTGGGAAAATGGAACATCTGAGGTGAGATTGTCTAGTGAGGGATGGTGAAGTGACCCAACGATCGAGGCCTAGTCAACTAGGCTCATAGAGGAAGCAGAACAATGACACCGAGGGATGAGGATGTGGACATGTTGATAACACCTATTTTATGGCTTCTAGGGCTTATATTTTATTATCAAAATAGGCTCCAAATCTAACTTCCTCTTCATTTTAGCTTATTTGTCATAGAAATAATGCCCACTGTGCCCCAGATGATATTTCCCATATTTTGCAGAGTTTCTCTACTCTTTCCACAAAAAGAGCATTAATGGGCCCTTCAGGCCCATCAACAATGAAGTACCCATCCCGACCTAGTAGTGTGCAAGGGGACACACCCCCCTTACCCGTCACAGTTGCTGCTCGATACGATAACAACCTGACACATGTGTGCTGTGCGGGAGCCCTGGCCATTGTAGGTCTTTACCCGACAAGGTGCCTTTCTTGTCATGGTTCACCCAACCAACGACGTCGATTACAGGATATGGGTACCCCTCGGTGCAGCAGCCCACCATGATCCTAATCCGCCACGGCTGTGCGCAATGCACTCAACACCCGACAAGATTGATGGAATGACACACATGCTGGGAGACAAACGTATTGGCCCCTCCAAAGCCACGAGGACAATGCTGGGATGAAGGACAAATGGTCCAATAAAAGCCATGACCCCCATCAACTCACTGCCTATAAATTGCAACTACAAGCCTACGATGGGATGGGTCGGACACTACGATAGCTAATTCTTAGAGCACATGAGCTAGTGCGTTGAGTTCCAGAGTCTGTTGGGAAATACTAGGTGAGCACACCCCCAACCTGAGAGGGTTGGGAGGAGTTCACTTAGAAACCATATCGGTAGCAGCAAGCATCGTGACATGATCCTCAAGGTTACTTCAACATGTTGGGTCCCTACATGGGCATCAACCCAAGACGGCTTGCCCACCTATACCCGATACGAGGCACCTGAGAACCTTAATATAATGTTTACCCAATATGTATCCTAACCTGACACAATACCCAACCCGATATGGTCTACCTGTCATGGTCACAACTTGACATAGACAATAGCTAGACACGACCATATTGAGTAGATGGTCCTATCCCGATACGCCCCTTACTCATCATGGTTCACGACCCGACACGGTCAAGAACCCAACATGGTCGTATCCCGATAGGGCCCCTACCCAGTACCGGGTTGACATTATCTTAAGTGTATGCCGCCATGTACTTTAATCTCCTAAATTAGGGAGATCGATACCTATCTTCCCTTTTTCAGTAATTACTTTCCTTTAATTACAACATTGTAACTAAACCTTTATATATCTTTATGATTATTGGAATCTGTGGAGTTTATCTCTTATTATTCTGTGCATGGCTTATTTTTGTTGGATGATTTCTTTATATCAGCTGAGTTCTAGTCTCTTCTTTCTGGATCACACTTTTGACTAGCTATTGAATTGTGTTTCCTGTTTTGACTCCTTCGAGAGAGGGAGGTCGTAAACTCCAAATCTTGGTATGATTCGGGTGTATGAGAGCACCTAGAATTAGGCCTGCCCCAACCTATCTTTCCGCTCCAGTCCATGCCTGGTACCCTTGAGAGAGGGAACTTAGTGCATGGCTAGTTGGCACCTTCTTTGAGAGAAGAAGGTGCAGGATGTACGTTGTTGCCACTTGTTACAATTAAGTTTTCCTCCTTCATGCTATACTCCAAAGATAGTCTTATCTCCTCATTTCCCTTTATTTAAAAACATCCATAAAAACTACTAAACCCCAAATCTTAATCCTTCAGGTAACTCCCTTTGGAGATAGGATTTTAGTTTGATTCTTAATAATTCTTTCTTGTTGCATAAAACCTTATACTTTGACTTTTCAGCATGCTTAGACAAGTCAAACTTGAGTTCTGAAGTGCTATTCTTCAAATCCCTGTATTTGACCATGAACTACTTTGACCCTGTGCTAGTTGTAGGAATCTTAAACATTCGGGTATTATAAATTACTAAAGTATGATGACCTAGACATGTCTCCATTTTTGGACCCACATTTAAGGTTTGTCAACTTTTTGGCACCGTTGTCGGGGATTCAGCAACTAATATCATTCTACAAACTCGAGCTTCACTTGCACTTTGCCAAAAACCTTGTACCTATGCATACACTATTGCAAATATTTACTTCACATGATTTATACAACCCACTCACACTTTCACACTTCTTCTTTTTAGGTACTTCTTCACCTCTTCGAGCCATCCATGTGTCCAACAAGCCATGGCTAAGTAGGCCCCCGAAGCTCAGTCCCTGTGCTCTTTTGTCCAAGTCAGGGCAAACGAAGAGAGGAATCTGGTAGTTGAGCAACCACTCAATCTTGCCAACTTTTAGTTGAAGCCTGCTTTCCTCCAGTTGCTACAACACAACCGATTTTAAGGGAACACCATTGAAGAGAACCCGTACAAACACCTCACAACGTTCAAGAGGACTTGCAAGACTTTTAAGGTCAATAGGGTCCCAATATCTCACATCTATACCCAATGCTTTCCCTTCTCTCTAGGAGACAAAGCCTCAGAGTGGTATACAAGTCTACATGATGGAAGCCTCCCTGATTGGGAGCATCTAGCAAATGTGTTTATTGCCAAGTTCTTCCCTATAGAGACAACGATCAAATGCCAAAACAAGATAACGGGGTACTCGCAGAAAATCTCAAAGAACCTGCATGAAACCTGGGAGAGGTTCCAAGGCTATTAGAGGGAGTTCCCACACCATGGTTTTTCTGAGCCCAAGATGATCACTACTTTTTATAATGGGTTGTGTGTTTGAGAAAGGAAGTCCCTGAATGTTGCAACTGGCAGCGATTTCTTGGGACTCAGTGCTCAAAGGGCCAGAGAAATTATAGACAATATGGCAACAGACCAGCAAGATAGTGAGTATGAAACAGAGTTGACGACCCACACCACTCCTAGAGAATCGAAGGTGATGGAGGCATTGGCGGCTAAGATAGACAAAATAGTAACCGATGTCCAAACCTTGAAGGAGTAGGGATATAACGGTAAAGTCCGGAAAGAGGCAGTGAGAAGATGCTTCACTTGTGGGGAGCCAGATCACCTGTCTGACTTCTGTCGACACACGAATGTTCAAGGCAAACATGATGAAGACAACACAAAGAACATAAGATATGTCCAATATTAATGCCCCGATCGCCCTGATTTTTCATACGGGAATACCAGTGTAGCTGAAAATTCTCATCAGCTGGTGGGCAGAGCCTCTTTGGGAGAACTGCCGAATCTGCAATGCCAAGTAGGGTTCCCATAGCAAAGAAGCTACAAGTAGGGCCAGAAACATCAACCGTCGATGATGACCGAGTTGATGCCTTTTTCTAAGAAGCAGAATGACCTGAATGAAAAGCTGCACAAAAGTTCTCTAGACAGCACAACACTGCTCAAGTTAATTCTATAACAGATGGGAGGTTTTTCGACTCAGACTAGGGAGCTAGAGTAGCACAATTAACAGATTGACCAGCATCTGGCAAGACTAGCCCAGAGTATCAACCACCAAGTAGGGTGTTTCCCCTCCAGTACCGAGGCAAATCCACATGGGAATGAAACTACAAAGATGGCTATGCTAAGGTCAGGCACAGTGGTGCAGTTAGCAGTTGAGAAGAGAGCAACATTGGTAAGAAAACCAGTTGAGGATGTAACCACCGAAGGACCAGGAGAAGTGCCTACGAAGCTGAACAAAGTAACAGCTAGAGGAGAAGATGATGTAACTTTTGAGGAGCGTTCGGATAGGTATGCACCTCGCTTACCCTTCCCGCACAAGCTAGAAAAGGCACAATTGAAGAAGAGGTATGAGAAGTTCATGGCTGTAGTAAAGAAGTTGCACCTCGACATCCTTTTCTTGGATGCTATCGAGGAGATGCCCACCTACTCAAAGTTCCTAAAAGACTTGATCTCGAGAAAGAGAAAAGGAGAAGATGTTGAAACCTGTGAAGCTAGCACAAATGTCCAGTTCTTTTGTCAAGGCATGGATTTATTATTTAAATTGAAATTTCAGTAAAAGATAAAGGAGACTTATGTCTCGTTACCGAGGACCTCATTTCAAAAAAATGTGCCTAATTCCTTCTAAGAAGAAAGACCTTGGGGCTTTCATCATCCCCTTTCAAGTTGGGGACAACATGACCCGTAAAGGTCTAGAAGATTTGGGAGCAAGTATTAGCTTAATGCTCATGTCCCTTGAAAAGAGGTTAGGACTTATCAATATGGTGAGTACCAATATGAGAATTCATCATGCATATCACACCTTCACCAGACTGGTTGGAGTGGTTAAAGATGTGCCCATTAGAGTTGGGCGATTCTTTATACCCTGTGACATTATTTTGATCGACACTGAGGAATATCCTAGCTACCCCATTATCTTCGGGCGACCCTTCCTTGCAATTAGTAGAGAACTCATTGACGTGGAGGCGGGTATGATTACAATCAGAGTTGGCAGAGAACACATTGACTTCAACATCTGTGATTGTATGAAAGCCCCCTCATTCTTTGAATCCTCGTATTTAATCGAAAGCTACCAATAGCTCTGCAATGAAGTAAGGGAAGAAAAGGCTACGGTAAACCTGCTGATGCATGCTTTAGCTGGAAAAGCATAGGTGATCGAGGACCCAGAAGTGAAGGAACTATTGGCATTTCTGGAAGCTGAAGATCTATCTGAAGCAGAAGACCCAATGGAGACATTGATGTATGCTTCCCTACAAAGTGATCCTTTCGAAGAACAAGAAGAGAAGACCCCACCCAAGTTGAAGGTTTTGCTAAAATGTTTGGAGTATCGTTTCTTGGATGAAGAAAGGATGATCCCAGTCAACATCAACTCAAAGCTGACTGACGAGTAGATGGAACAACTGTTGGTGGAGTTGAAGCTAAGAAGGAAAGCCCTAGGTTACTCGATTGGATACCTAAGGGGGATGAACCCTTCTGTTTGTATGCATAGGATCCACCTAGAAGAAAATTCCAAACCTTATGCCTAGTCACAATGAAAGCTACACGAGAAGCTGTGAAAGGTGGTCAACAAGGAATTTAGGAAGCTCTGTGATGTGGGAATCATTTATTCCATTAGTGACAGCACATGAGCGAGCCCCATCCAAATAGTTCCAAAGAAGGGAGGCATAACATTGATCAAGGGAAATAATAGAGTCGAAGTTTCCACCAAGATCGTCATCAGTTGGCGGATGTGTATAGATTACAAAAAGTTGAAAGCTGTCACCCACAAGGACCACTTCTTTCCCCCATTTATCGACCAAATTCTTGAGCACCTGGCCCACCACTCTTACTTCTGCTGGTTAAATGGGTATTTGGGGATCTATCAGATCCCCATTCACCTGGACGACCAGGAGAAGACTACCTTAATGTGCATATATGGAACTTTTGCCTTTAGAAGAATGCTCTTTGGGCTCTGCAATGTACCCACAACCTTTCAGTAGTGCATGAATGCCATATTTGTAGACTTCTTAGAAGATAAGATGGAAGTCTTCATGGATGACTTCAGTGTTTATGGAAGCTCTTTTGATGATTTCCTGAATAACCTATCTTTGGTAATGAGGAGATGTGAAGAACAAAGTCTTACCCTTAATTGGGAAAAGTGTCATTTTATGGTACAAAAAGGGATAGTTATGGGACATAAGGTGTCCAGTAAAGGCATTGAAGTTGACCAATCTAATGTGGAGGCAATAACAAAGCTTCTTTCACCCACGTCTGTAATAGGAGTCAAAAGTTTCTTGGGACATGCCGATTACTATCGAAGGTTTATCAAGGACTTCTCAAAGATTGTGAAGCCTTTGTCAAATCTACTGATGAAGGATGTGAAATTTGATTTGACAGGTAAGTGCCTGACATTGTTCTCCACTTTGAATGATGCTTTGGTCTCTGTACCCATTCTCCAGTCTCCTGATTGGAATCTTCCCTTCGAGCTTACGTGTGATGCTAGAGATTTTTCCATAGGCACAATCCTTGGTCTAAAGAAAGATAAAAAGCACCATGTGATCTTCTATGCTAGTAAAACATTAGACAAAGCATAGATGAACTACACCACCACCGAGAAAGAAATGCTAGTAATTGTCTATGCATTTGATAAGTTTTGATCTTACCTTGCGGGATGTAAAGTGATTGTTCACACTGACCACAGAGCAATCAAGTATTTGATGTAAAAGAAAGACACAAAGCCTAGGTTGTTGCATTGGGCATTGCTGCTTCAAGAGTTTGATCATGAGATAATAGACAAGAAAGGTTTTGAGAACGTGGTCGCCGACCACCTTTCGAGGATTAGGGTGGAGGATGACCACCTGCTACCAATCAATGAAAGCTATGCTAATGAGGCAATCTATTTTTTCTCTGATTTCAAGTACACGGATTTCTGTAACTATCTAGCCTGCAAATAACTACCCCCAGAAATGTCTTACAATCAAAAGAATATGTTCTTCTTCGATTTGAAGAACTATTACTGGGATGACCCTCTGTTGTTCAGGCGTTGTGCTGATAGCCTATACAGGAGGTGTATACCCGAAGACGAGGCCCCAAAGATCTTGTTGGAGTGTCACTCCTCCCCCTATGGAAGGCATTTGGGGGCTGAATGGACCATGGCCAAGGTTCTCCAGTATAGCTTTTATTGGCCCACTCATTTCAAGGATTCTCACGCCTTTGTTAAAGCCTACAACGAGTGTCAAAGGACCAAGAATATTTCCCGAAGGAATGAGATGCCCATGTCTGAATGGATTGAAGTGTAAATCTTTGACGTATGGGAGATAGACTACATGGGACCTTTCCCTTCATCGTACGATTTCAAGTACATTCTTGTTGTGGTGGATTATGTCTCCAAGTGGGTAGAAGCCATACCCACCACCACCTATGATGCTAAGGTAGTTATAAAGCTTTTTACAAAGATTATTTTCCCAATGTTTGGAGTACCAAGAACAATTATCAGTTATGGTGGATCTCACTTTGTTGAGAGATAATTTGAGACACTTTTACATATATATGACGATTGACACAGAGTTGCCACACCATACCATTCACAAACATCTGGTCAAGTTAAAGTTTCTAACCGACAAATCAAACAGATCCTGGAGAAACTAGTCAGAAAGTCTCAGAAAGATTGGTCAGTCAAGCTAGATGATGCTCTCTGGGCATACAAGACATCGTACAAGATGCCGCTCGACACCACGCCTTATCATCTGATATATGGGAAATCATGTCATCTACCCTTTGAGTTAGAGAACAAGGTGTTCTGGGCCATTAAATGTCTCAATATGGATCTGTCCCTAGCCAAAAAGAAGAGTGTCACTGAACTGTTCTTACTCCAATCCCAATCCTACTGCCTAGACAGTAGTAAAAGGATTGAAGCGCCCGTCCCTGAGTGGCCCGATAAGATCTATCACACTGGCATATACAATAAGAAATAATAACTCAAAAATGTGATATTTAAAGAACAACTAACCCAATATGGAGATATATCTGATTTGTCTTTGTCATTAGAGTATGTAGAGTGTGGAAGCGATCTTATTCAATATTCCATTTGTATTGCCTAAAATCAAGAAAATTGAGACATAATCATGCAATTGCACGGTACGCTATCAAAATCAAGTAAAACTGTTTATAATAATAGAGTATACTTGGCATGACTTATATTCTAAAGAATAACAAATGATTTCCAAAACTGATATCATTCGACAAAAAGTTTATTATTCAACGATTCCGTTTTCATTATGAGTTCCCATTATGTTGTAATCAAATAAGCATGCTTATATATTTTGTGTGACTTTATTACCCCAACGTGATGGGGAAGGTCACTAGGCTCCTTCTCACCATAGGAACATAGGAGACCAATGTACAAGTCCGACCTCCAAATGAGGAGGGGTTGTTGCACTCAATATCAACATTATCAACATTATGAATATCATCATCAATATAAATATACGGGCAGTCATAATGGGCATGCAATTTATGTTTTCATGTTTTTCAAAATATAGTATAGAAAAATGGAAGACTAATCATAGGGAACAGTAGCTCATCCAAGTAAATAGCCAAGCATTTAGTCAAGAGATGCATAAAAGTATCTTCAATACAATCAAGGAGGAGTTATATAATAGCGTACCTTTCTAAATGAGTATTTGGAGTATAGATTCCAAGATAGAGTAGATCAACCCCTTGAGTCAGATCCTAGATCAAAATGTTAGATCAAGGGTCAAGATCATAGTTTGTAAAGAATCATGCTTCACTGTTTGAGATTAGGGTTACATTTTCCTATCTCTACCTTAGGGTTAGGTCATCAACAATATTTCCAAATGTCTAGCATTTATTCAAGTATCAAGCATGTTTTAGGAATGGATGACCTACCTAGGTATATTTAGGGACACATATCAACCCTAATTATTATCATCATTATTCAACTCTCTAGATCATTTTCAAGATCAAATAGTATCATTAGAACTCAAGTTTAGATCAGGTAGAGCCATGGGTCTGGCATATGATTAGGGGTTTGCAAGATTAAGATTAATCATCAACATATCAAGAGAAATCCTTATTTCAATGGGAAAGATTCAAATTCTAGAGTATATGAGTCACAATATAATATTTAAACTCATATTTAGCCATGCTTGATTTCAAAATGATCATTAGAGTCAAATCTAGGGTTTCCAAAAATTAAACATCATTATTGAGACATTTAATAAACGAAATAAGAAAGAGATCAAATATAGGGATATCGTTGAAATCCATTAAGAATTGGGCTCCACAAGTATTTTTAAACGATCCATTGTATTTTTTTGATCAAGATTGACTATTTGTTCATCATTTTTGGAGTTCGGATGCATTTTCTATGATTAAAATGAGATCAGAGTATTTAAATGAATATTTACCAGAGAGAAAGATGAGATACCTTATTTTGTGAAAAGGGTTGGTTGTTGGATGTCAGTTGGATGGCCTAGATTTTCCCACATGGGCGGGGTAGCTTGCTCACTTTCTAGACTGGTTCAAGCCTTCAATTCAGCTGATTTATTCTTGGTTCGACCGGTTCACCTACCTAATAAGTGGTTCATTCGCTAGTAGGTCGGTTCCACTAGACCGGCTGGTCCCTCTTGAACTGAGTGGTTCAAGGATTTCTCCTCCCTCATTCAGTCCTCGTGTGAGCCACAAAGGTAGTCATAGAATCTCATCAGCGTGGGGAGGCTTTAGGAGCAGATGAAGGAAAGGGAGGCGATGAGTAGGCAGGCCGGTCTTGATTTGGCCCCACGAACTGGATGAGGGCTAGAGGAAAAGGAGAGGAGGCGAGTAGAAGGGATGCGTAAGGGTGGCCATGTGGTGGCATTGCTGCTTGGAGCAGCTAGATATTAGGGACAATTGGGGGGCATTTCAAGGTGTGATGGAATGTGCAAAGGAGGGTTGAGGATTGGTGAGGTCATTGCGATCATCGGGATCCCTTATATAGTGTTATAACTAGGGTTTGTGCTGGGTAGGACCGGGTCAAGGGTAGGGCCACTAGAGTGAGATAGAGAGGGTGAATATCTTGTTTTGGCAGCTACATAGAACAATAAAGGAGGTCAAAGTAGGTCTAGTTGAGTTCAAAATTGTCAGAGGGTCATTTTGGCTCACTTAGAGTTTCAAATAGCAGTCAAGAGTGGGATATCGATCATCATGGTCGCATTCATACCTCCCCGCAATCAGCGGGAGGTTGAAGATAACCTCACAACCACTAGATCGGACCCCTGATCCACGGGTCTCAGGTCTGAGGGCTGAAGTTCGTCCCCTCCCTTTACAATGGATCGATGACTTGGAAAAGGGCAATTAAAAGGGGAAATAAATGGATTTTTAATACATTAACTTCAAGAAAACATAGTAAATAGTAGGAATGTCCAAAAGACATGAAATTTGGACCATATCTTCATAAAAATGTGTAGAACATTAAGAAAAAGATTGAGAATAAAAGGATGAAGTTTGATTGAGAAGTTTGTTTATTTTGACAAAGTGATAAATGAATTCAATTTGAGGTGTTATAACGTGTATAAATATCACATCGATTACCATATCTTGTATTTGAGTCTCAACATTGATTATGAAGCCAAGAAAAATGATTGAGGATCATGAGTGAGTATAATAGTAATTTCATCATACTTATGCAAAATTCCACTTTGTCACATCCTTCCCTCATTAAAAAGGAATTTTATCCCCAAAATTCAAAAACATCCTCAAAATCGAGATTATTCAAAAACTAGATCATATCCTCAAATGTTGGCGTATCCTCAACTATATAATCAAAATCATGTCCTCAAAGTTCAAGTAGTACAAACGTCGTAGTTGGGATTCCATGTTTCATATCATAATCAACTTTGTACTAACACCATTTCATCATAAAATAATTGAGTATCTAGATCAATGCATATATTGTCCAAAGTCATTATATGAGTCACATATATGGAGAGCATCCTATTGATCAAAAATTTGGAGAGATCATATTTTAGGTCAAACAAATAGAGTTCAATTGTACTAGGTGACTTTCAACACCAATATCTCTGGGTCTTAGACTCTCCATTGGCCTAGGTGGGGTTATAAATCCATGATTTGAGATTTCAGATTTCAACATTTCTAGACCACATCATGCTTTCAATATCATGATTTTTGTGCTCAAAATCACTGGGAAGTGCCACCCTAGTCCTAATGGGAGCTAAACCCTAACTCTTAAATCGAGAAGTCAAAATAGTCATCATTTCAAAAATTTCAAGATTTGGGATTTTGATGTCATTAGTCATATACCTGGGGTGATCTCAGGGTCCAAATAATGTGAACATAGGATTTGTATCATTATTGAGATTTATAATCATGAGTCACAATTCCATTAATCAATATCAAGAGTCAAGATTTTAGACACCAAAAGTCATTGATCTAAAATTTGATCATATGTATAAATATTCCTCAGCTAGGGTTTAGATTCCTATTTAGACCATATGGGAGATCACTCATCTATATTCAATTTCTAGCAACAATATTCCAGAAATATTTGAGCAACATATGGAGATTTCATTATAATGGTATCCAAGGTTGATGAATGATCTAGACCTAGGTCTATCTAGGAAGTCAACCACAAGATATAGTTAACATTGTCATATATCAAGGTCATTGTTAAATCAATATTCAAGATCAAGTATCAACCATGGGTTTAACCTTTTAGGCTTAGGTCAACCAGTCAAAATAGGGTGGAAGGGAATACCTTTCCAAACTCTAAATAATCAATAGGATGAAAACTTAGAGGTAGTCATAATAGGGATGTGACCTAGGTTAGGGGAGTCTTGTGTCAACTACCACCCTAATATGGTACATTACCAACATTAGTCATTATCAATTGAGCTTATTCAAATAGGGATAGTATCCATGATTAAATCATATTCCATAAGGTCACGATATCAAAATTCAAGACCATAATAGGGCTATAATGTCTAGATTTAACAAAGTCAATGTAATAGTTGCATTCCTTTTATGATCAAGGTAGTGATATAATTTGGAAATCAAGGATTTGAATTTGTCATTCAAGGAATTAGAGAATAATAGTGTAAAGTCTAGGCCCATAATCATCATATTCAATAGGAAAACTACCCTTTTTTTTGCATCATAGTCTTACATCATGATTTTGTGATTCATCATCTTCGTAACTTGATAGCATGGTCAATATGTGTATAAAATAGGATACAAGTTTTTCTTAACTATGTTTGAGGTTTAATCAACAATAGGGCAACATGGTCTTAATCAAATAGGGACCTTATTAAAAATAAGGTATAAGGTATAAGTCATCCTTATTTCAGCATATCATAATTTGTATCATTTAACTCAAACATAGGAAGCATATAGTCATGTTTTAGCTAATTTGAGTGTTCATGAGATTAGGCGTCATACATGAGTATTTGATTTCAAGCTTAATTTATCAAAACTGAGTTCTCAAATTAAGGTTAGATCATGGTTTCAATTTTTCAAAATTTAGCGATATTCATTTTTCCCATGCATAAGCTACCCATAATCGAGACATCATGTGACAAAATGTAATGAGAAGGACCACAAGATGGGATGAGAACACTACCTAATCTTCATCTACATGGGTGGCTTGGGTAGTCCTTAAAGAAGAGATGAGATGCTAGAAGACTCTCTAGGGTTTCACAAGAAAACCTTTGGTCCAATTCTGGATCAATTAAGGATAGGTAGAGCGGGGGATCTCAGCCACCGTGAAGACGAATAAGAGAAATTTTACCAGGACCCCGAGCCTAGACACCTCAAATTTTCACCATTATGGACTTCAGGTTTTCTTAGGTGTAAGAGACTTGAGAAATTAATTACTTAAAGTATATGGGAGTGTGTAAGCTCTGATACCAACTTTCATGGAATCATTTTTACCCCAATCCCAATCCTAGTGCCTAGATAGTAGTAAAAGGATTGAAGTGTCCATCCCTGAGTGGCCTGATAGGATCTATCACACTGGCATATATAATAAAAAATAATAACTCAAAAATAGGATATTTAAAGAACAACTAACCCAATATAGAGATATATCTGATTTGTATTTGTCATCAGAGTATATAGAGTGCGGAAGCGATCTTATTTAGTATTCCATTTATATTGCCTAAACTCAAGAAAATCAAGATACAATCAAGGAATTGAATGGTACACTATCAAATCAAGTAAAATGGTTTATAATAAAAGAGTATACTTGGAAGGACTTATATTCATAAGAATAACAAAGGATTTCCAAAACTGATATCATTCGACAAAAAGTTTGTTATTCAACGATTCAATTTTTATTACAAGTTCCCATTATGATGTAATCAAATAAGCATGTTTATATATTTTGTGTGACTCTATTACCCCAACACAATGGGGAAGGTCACTAGGCTCCTTCTCACCATAGGAACATAGGAGACCAATGTACAAGGCCCACCTCCAAATGAGGGGGGTTGTTGCACTCAATATCAACAATATTAACATTATCAATATCATCATCATCATCAATATACAGACAGTCATAATGGGCATGCAATTTATGTTTTCATGTTTTTAAAAATATAGTATAGAAAAATGGAAGACTAATCATAGGGAACAATAGTTCATCCAAATAAATACCCAAGTATATAGTCTATAGATACATAAAAGTTTCTTCAATACAATCAAGGAGGAGTTATATAATGGTGTACCTTTATAAATGAGTATTTCGAGTATATATATTCCAAGATAGAGTAGATCAACCCCTTGAGTCAGATCCTAGATCAAAATGTTAGATCATGGTTCAAGATCATAGTTTGTAAAAAATCATGCTTCATTGTTCAAGATTAGGGTTACATTTTACTATCTCTACCTTAGGGTTAGGTCATCAACAATATTTCCAAATGTCTAACATTTATTCAAGTATCAAGCATGTTTCAAGAATGGATGACCTACCTAGGTATATTTAGGAACACATATCAACCCTAACTTTATCATCATTATTCAAATCTCTAGATCATTTTCAAGATCAAATAGTATCATTATAACTCAAGTTAAATTAGGTAGAGTCATGGGTCGGGAATATGATTAAGGGTTTGTAAGATTAAGGTTAATCGTCAACATATCAAGAAAAATCCTTATTTCAATAGGCAAGATTCAAATTATAGAGTAGATGAGTCATAAGATAAGATTTAAAATCATATTTAGCCATGCTTGATTTCAAAATGATCATTAGAGTCAAATCTAGGGTTCCCAAAAATTAAACATCATTATTGAGCCATTTAATAAACTAAATAAGAAAGAGATCAAATATAGCGACATCAGTGAAATCCATTAGGAATTAGGCTCCACAAGTATTTTTAAACGATCCATTGGATTTTTCTGATCAAGATTGACTATTTGTTCATCATTTTTGGAGTTCGGATGCATATTCTGTGAACAAAATGAGATTAGAGTATTTAAATGAATATTTACCAGAGAGAAAGATGAGATACCTTATTTTGCAAAAAAGGTTGGTCGTTGGATGTCAATTGGATGGCCTAGATTTTTGTACATGGGTTAGGCAGCTTGCTCACTTGCTAGACTGGTTCAAGCCTTCAATTCAGCCAATTTATTCTTGGTTCGGACGGTTCACCCCCCTAATAAGTGGTTCATTCGCTAGTAGGTCGGTTCTACTAGACCGGATGGTCCCTCTTGAACTGAGTGGTTCGGGGAGTTCTCCTCCCTCGTTCAAGCCTCGCGCGAGCCACAAAGGTAGGCAAAGGAGCTCGCCTGTGTGGGGAGGCTTTGGGAGAAGATGAAGGAAAGGGAGGCGGTGAGTAGGCCAGCCGGTCTTACCTCGGCCCCATGAACTGGATGAAGGAAAGGGAGAGGAGGCGAGTAGGAGGGACGCCCGAGGGTAGCCATGCGGTGGCATTGTTGCTTAGAGTAGCTAGATATTAGGGACAAATTCAGGGGAATTTCAAGGTGTGACAGAAAGCGCAAAGGAATGTCGAGGATTGGTGAGGTCATTGCAAGCATCGGGGTCCCTTATATAGTGTTAGAACTAGGGTTTGTGCTGGGTAGGACCTGGTCAAGGGCAGGGCCTCCAGAGTGAGATAGAGAGGGCAAAGATCTCATTTTAGTAGTTGTAGAGAGAAATAAAGTAGGTCAAAGTAGGGCTACTTGAGTTCGAAATTGTGAGAGGGTCGTTTTGGGGCTCATTTAGAATTTCAAATAGCAGTCAAGAGTGGGAGATCGATCATCATGGTCGCATTCATACCTCCCCGTAATCAGCGGGAGGTTGAAGATAACCTCACAGCTACTAGATCAGACCCCTGATCTGCAGGTCTCAGATCTGAGGGCTGAGGTTCATCCCCTCCCTTTACAGTGGATCGATGACTTGGAAAAGGGCAATTAAAATGGCAAATAAAAGGATTTTCAATACATTAAATTCAAGAAATCATAGTAAATAGTAGGAATGTCAAAATGACATGAAATTTGGATCATAGCTTCAAAAAAATGTGTAGAACATTTAGAAAAACATTGAGAATCAAAGGGTGAAGTTTGATTGACCAATTTGTTTATTTGGACAAAGTGATAAATTAATCCAATTTGAGATGTTATAGCATGTATAAATATCACATCGATTACCATATCTTGTATTTGAGTCTCAACATTAATTATGAAGCCAAGAAAAATGATTGAGGATCATGAGTGTGTATAATAGTAATTTCATCATACTTATGCAAAATTCCACTTTGTCACAAAGAGGTTCCTCCAGCTCCAAGAACTTGAAGAACTTAGCCTTCACGCCTATGAGAATGCTAGAATCTACAAGCTGAGGAAAAAAGTCTTGCATGATTCCCACCTGCGGAAGAAAGACGTCAAGGAAGTTGGCAAAGTTTTGTTGTCTAAATCTTTTATTCGACTCTTTCCAAGGAAACTGTAGACTCGGTGGTTAGGACCATTCATGGTAAATAAGATGTACCCGTCTGAAATAATGGAGCTTTATGACAAAGAAGATCCCACGATGGTCTTCCCAGTCAATGAACACCAAGTGAAAAGGTTCTATAAAGATGAAGCTTTGATAAGGAGGTCTGAGTTGCCCTTGGATGATGTTGAAGCTGCACCTACCATAGAAGCATAGAAATATTTGAAGATGTCAAGCTAATGATAGAAACCATAGAGCTCCTTGGGAGGCAGCCCAAGCCTTTAATTTCTTAAAATAGGATGCTATTCTCTTTTCCTTTAAAGAAAACTATGAAAACTCTCATTGTAATAAGGCCTGGGTCTATGCACGCACCACACACATAGACTTTCACATTTTCTGGGCCACCGACTTAGTTTTATTGCCTTGGTGTGTAATAATAGCTGAGGTTGAGGTTCAAACCTAAGCTAGTGATGTTTTACATATCAAGTGCCTTTTAAATATTTGGTTTTCATCCTTAATAAGTTCTTATGGTTTATCAATTTCAAGCATGTTAGACATGCAAGATGACCCAACTCATCGCTCATAAACTGTATAACGGGTCACCATGTCAGACAACCCTTATCACCCACATGTATCGTGTGTCCACATCTTTCAAATTTTTCGACTTCGTAGAGACATTTCGGGTAGGTATCTCACCCAATGCATCGGTCAAATTGCACCCGTGTCGCGTGACACATATGTCATGCATACCCATGGTGCATCAGGCAATGCATAATCGGGCAACACGTGCTTGTTCCCGACACGCATGCTGGGCGACGCACCGCCTTCTCAAAAGTCCTACAACAGGACATGATTAGACGTGTTTTACCTTGCTTTGGAAGGTGATTTGCTTGCATGCGCGACACATATCCCTCGTTTTACCTTTTAAGCCCACTCGCGGATGGATATATATAGAAGCTCGAGATTAATCGTGTCAAGTTACCAAAGTTACCAAAGCTTTAGCTCTCGTATCGCACAACCTTTTGCTATCTTAGCTCCAGTGACATTTTCCCAGTCTACTCACCTTTCGTATCGTGTTCGCCTTCCACCTGCCCGACAAGTTAACAACTTGTGACGCGTTACCCGTGTCGCATGAACATATACATCATGCATGCCCTATCACCTCTCCATATTGTACACTGATAAAGCTTAGTCTGTATCACGCATTATGTAGTGTGTTCTTGCCCGTATCGGGTGAAGCCTTAAAAGTGTATAGGGTTTTCTGGCTATCGCGTCAGCGTATCAGCTTTCCTATCACTTACTTTTACATCAGTTTTCGCTCATGTCGTGTGACACAAGTATCGCGTTAACACAATAAAACCCACGAGCAAGACTTTGAGCACATATCGTTTAGAGAGCCTATCATGTTTTCACCTGTACCACATGATACACATATCACACAACACATTTATCGCGCATCCCTATCGTGTAGACTAAGTTAACTCAATACTCCACGTGTTGTGTGATGTATCTCTTAGACCATATCATGTTCCTTTGCTGCTGACTTTACCATCACATCATTTTCCTTTCTGCCAGATATCGTTTAAAGAGCATGTCAGGTTTCTCAGTATATCGTGCACTTACGTAACGTGCGATAGGATTACTAAAGGTTTTACCTTAGCCCGACGCCGAGTTTTTGCAAATCGATACTCATTTTCACATGTACCACACAACCCATATCGGGAAGCAACCTTTTTACTAACTCTCAGTTATAACCAACCCTGAGTATCAGGTAGACAGAGGTTTGACTTAATTTCCTTATCTTATCTTTTCAAAAAAATGTCACACACTAAGGAGATCGTCGTTCAGGTCGAAGAGTAGGGTTGGAGAATCAAACCAGGGGCCACCGCGGGGTAGAAATGCCCTAACCTAGCAACAACTGGGTCATTTGAGGTTGAGAAGTGACCCTGAGTAGAAGTAACTGTAGACCCGACCATGATGGTAAAACTCCAGGTTCTAACCCAGAGTCATTACAATGAGTTGGTGGTGAAAGTCTACCACCCTACTCAGTTCTGCCACCATGCATCCTTCTGGCAGATCAACATCTTCGATAGGCTGGAGAATGTCCTGGAAGCTGCCGGATTCCAAAATATCTTCTTCAACTTCTCTCCCTCTTACACTGAGATAATAAAGGATTCATATCCTCCCTCTTCCGAGTTCCAAACACGCCATATCAAACCAAGAGGTATGGCAGACCGGATAGGCTATAGGGATGCCTCTACAACACAGAGCATGAGATAATAGAGAGGCTGCTCAACGAGATCTTCTCCTCCAGTGAGGTTGAGTAAGAATTGCTCAACAACGGGGCCTAAATCAGCGACAATGATAGCTTTGACCCGATCAGGCTGTGGAAGAAGCTGACAGGCGAGCCCTCCTTCAAGCCAGGAAGCAAGGTGGTGGTGGTCCACTCCTGCTTCTGGAGAATAGTCTACAAGATTGTGATGAGGATACCTTCGACGCAGTTTATGCTGCTACAATGACCATCCAAGAAAGGATGGCTGCAACAGGGAGGCCCGCACCCACAGAAGCTCGACAGGACAAGTCATCAACAGTTGTCCTCGAGGACTGACCGGTAGGTGCCACCATTGAGCCAACCACCACCACTACCAAATCGGTAGCCGCTACTCTAGTGGCCGCTACTGCCACCACTGAACCAGCCACAACAACCACAACGATGCCCGCCGCAACTATAGAAGCGGTGTTGACCATCGAGGTGGTCGTTGACACAACTAAGGCCGCCCAATGGTCATCGCCTTAGGAGTAGATACTGTGGGAGCAGTTGTCGTGGCGCCACAAGCTTTAGCCCTGCTGACAATGATAGAAACTGCAACCACCTCCTCAGTGCGACTGGATACCTCTTGCAACAACGATGAGGTGTTCATTGAGCATTTAAATGCGAAGCTCAGGTCTGTCTAATAGACCCCAACACCGCCACCCATGACACCAACATTCCCCATGGAGGAGGAAGTAGAGAGAAGGGTGGTCGATCAACACCCACCCACTCCATTGCCCTCTCCATGACCCCACACTGAGGAGGTAGAGAGGCAACCCCAAAGGTGCCAACACCGCACCCAGAGGCCACACCCTTGCATACCGTCTTGGTGGACTCAACCCCGACATACGATGCACATTTAACAGGCTGCACCACCAACATGAAGAGATAAAACTATTCTACGGTAGTCCCTTCCTCGTTAGAGCAAGCTTTTAGCTTTGAGTTTGACAACTTGTAGGAGGTAACACACAACCATAGTGCTACTTTTTCTTCCCTGACCTGCAAGTTTCAGGTCTTCCACCAGTGGTTGGGAGAAAAGGAGTGTCAGCTACTAACCATAGTTGGTCTCCCCAGCGAACTCGAAGCAATGAACTACACAATGCAGACAATGCTCCAACACTTAGATATCATCGAGCAGAGGCTCAACGAGAGGGACGCCCGTCAGCACTCAAGGCATTCCCAAAAGTCAACATCACCATCAACATCCCCCTCTCCGTCATCATCATCATCACCTTCCTCCTCCAACTCAGCATCCTTCTCTAACGCCATCAGACCCTCAACAACTCCCGAGGAGGATACGACCAACAAAATTGTTGACCCCCCCCCACTGAATAAGAGAACACCCGTGGCATCAACGCATCTACTCCCATACAACCGCTAGAGCCGGATGAAGTAGAGGAAGAAATGTCTAAAGGCCTAGTGGATGATTCATCTAAGGGAGAAGGGGGTGATCTGTACAGCTCACTTGCTGAGCAACCCCCACGAGCAAAGACCTCTGCGGACAAGTTCTCTATGTCGTCCGAGATTCTAGTCTTTGAGATGGACAACTTTGACAAGCGTGCTATCAGCTATTTGACGATCATGGACTAGCAACTGTTAAATATGGTCTTGAGACCGCAACTAGAATAAGAAACCATCCTCTGGAGTGACAGATACTTCTCCATTTGACGGAGAGCACTCTAAGCAATGTTCCTCTCACAAGCCATCATAGGAAACATTCTGTTTAGAATCCTGGAAGGCGCTATGATCAAGAATATCGTGCTTAGGATAGGCCGGTAGCCAATATACATTGCCACTCTGGCTCTAACTAGGAAACTACTAGTAGGAGCAGATAACACACGACTGATGGTTGACATGCTGAAGAATGTAGAAGAGAACAACCCTGACCTGGTGCTGGCCCCCCACAAGCATAGGGGGTACTAGTTCCTCTGTGTGGCTGACCTCCACTCCCACGACGTCACTTTGCTCAACTATTGTAGAGCATAGGTCCCACATTGATATCAAATCTTCATCCGCCTCGACGACACTGACCTAAAGCTCCTACCCCTGTGTCTCCACCAGGTAATCAAACAAGGCATTCGACACCATATCGGCATATAGAACTTCTACGGATTAAGGACTTCCTAGTTTAAGAAGACTCAGGGAGTAGAAATAATGCCTTCATCATCTTATACTCCATTGAGCTGCTAAACATCTTCAGATATAGATGGTAGCTCCAAGACACAAATTTCTATCATCTCAGGAGCATCTATGTGTTGTTGCTGATAAAAGACAAGTGTTATTTCTGATATCCAGAGTTTCCTGAGGATCTACTGGAGACAAACTCTAATTTTGATTCTGATTTTCACTCTTCTCCACCCAATAATCCTCCAAGAACATAGGTCGAGGGTGCTTCTGACGTCTTCAGTATATGCAAGCAGATAGAGCACTTGGAAGCCATCCTTGCCGCTCAAGGCATTTCTACCTCGCATGTCATCTCTGACTTTATCATCAGCAATTTTGACTGTTCTTCCTGCAGTTCTCTATTTTAGGATTAGGTCAATCAAATACTTCTACAACTTGCTGATTCTAACACTACATGTGTCATATACAAGAAGGATAATGTAGTAATCCCCCTCGACGATCTACAAGACCTAGTCAAGTCTGGTGGGTGTTTAGCTATGATGGTGGCATCAACTTACATCCCTATCTTATAAAGTAAGATTGGACAACCCTACATCGCCCATCCAATTTTGTTCAACGATCTATGCCTAGACGATGAAACGGGAGCACGTTTGTTGTTCCAGCTCGAAACTAGAAAGTGTCTGTCGCACATAATGTTTCTTCCTATGTTGCATGAAAATCACTAGACACTCATCATGATATACACATGTGCTTGGGCTAGTTTCTTCTACAACAACTCAGACACAAACAACGATAGGCCGACGAAGTGTGCATCTATGCCAGCAACACCCCTCGAATGACTAGCAAGAAAATTCTATACTGAGGTGGTGTCCTTGATATAACATTATCTTGAAAATCTGGCGGCAACCTGGCATGATCTCAAATTCTTCCACCGGAGTCCACAATAGGCCCTCCTATCAAATGACTGCGGAGTTTACGTGCTACACTGGATATATAGCATATCAGCCCTGAGGATAATGCCAGAGAAGCTCCATGACCTCGACTACCATATCCAATGAGGAGAATATGTCATGGAGCTCTTATCTGCTGATGGCGCACGCATCCACTGAACCCTCACTGATCTATGCCTCCCCTTTCCTATTTATCTCACTACTCTGGGACAGAGTGTGGGGTAATTTGGGGGGGGGGGGGTGCTCCATAGCATTAGTGAGGTAGGTACTCTAAAATTTTCTCCTTATTTCCCTTTCCTCCCCCCTCATCATACTCCATGTATACATGTACATAAATGTTTTATAGAAAGAAATACATACACAATAAATACACAACTGTCTGTTTCTCAAAAATTGTAAAAACTACTTTATCGCAAATATTTGGTACAACTTCTTCCAACTTGTTCTCTTTGTGTGAAGGGGGTGTACATTTCTGCTATTCTCTTTTGAAAACGTAGTCTTAAATGACAAAGGCTATAACTTTTCTATGCCAACTTTGAAAAATAATCTCGTTCTAGCTAAGAGATGTGCATGTGAAGGAAAAAGCTACCCAAACATCAAACTCCCTTTTCTCTACCCACCAAAATCCCACAAAGAGAGGAAAGCCTTATGAGAGTGAATAAAAACAAGAGAATTGTGCCAAAACACACACACACACACTTGTCTTCCCAAAATTACATGTCTTTAGGCATGGTAGATCCTGGGTAGTGGTACGTAGGATGTGAAATCATTGCTCTAAAGCCAACTTTCTTGGACTGTAAGGACCACTTTCCCATTAACAGACCCGTACCTGGATGGACAAATGGGAAGAAAGAAAAACCCAAAAGCCTCAAGCCTTCCTGAAAACCCACCTTCTACTCCCAAGATTCAAGTAGTTTGGTGTAAAAGCTAACTTTAAAAATCATGCACCAAAGTCTCACAAAAGCTGGGGTGAAAATTTTTGTTTAAATAAGGCAAGAAAAATAAAGACCATTTCTCATGGTCAGACGTAATTTTTTTCAAGACATTCTAAAATCCAGTTAACCTTTGTCCAAAGACTACACCTGGTTTTGAAAGGAACCAAAAAAAAAGTTTTAAAATAAGCACAGATTTATTGAGGACAATCAAAATGCTATGTTTGGGGGAAGTTGATAACACCCATTTAATGGCTGCTAGAGCTTATATTTAATTATCAAAATAGGCTCCAAATCTAGCTTCCCCTTCGTTTTAGCTTATTTGTTGTATAGAAATAATGCCCACTATGCCCCTGATGATGTTTCCCATCTTTTGTAGAGTCTCTTATCTTTCCACAAAAAGAGCATTTAATGGGCCCTTTAGGCCCATCAACAATGAAGTACATGTCCCGACCCAGTAGCGTGCAAGGTGACACACACCCCTTACCCATAACGGTTGCTTCCCGATACGATAGTAACCCGACGTTGGTGTGTCACGCGGAAGCCCTGTCCGCTGCAACTCTTTACCCGTCAGGGTGCCTTGCTCGTCATGGTTTGCCCAAATGATGATGTCGATTACACGATATGGCTACCCCGTAGTGCAACAGCCTGCCAAGATCCTAACTTGCCACGGTTATGCGTGATGAACTCACCGCCCAACACGATTGATGGCCTGTCATGTATGATGGGTGACAGATGTATCACCCGCTCTGAAGCCATGAGAACAGTGCCGGGATGAAGGACATGTGGTCCAATAAAAGCCATGACCCCCATCAACTCGCTTCCTATAAATAGCAGCTACAAGACTATGATGGCATGGGCCAGACCCTATGAGAGCTAACACTTAGAGAATAGGAGCTAGTGCATCGAGTTCCATAGTCTTTCGGGAGATACTAGGTGAGCACACCCCCAACCCGAGAGGGATGGGAGGAGTTCACTCAGAAACCTTTTCGGTAGAAGCAAGCAGCACGGCATGACCCTCAAGGCTACTTCAACATGTCCGGTCCCTACCTGGGCGTCAACCTTTTGTCCATCTTTGTTTTACCTCTTCCTTGGTGGATGACCTTCAAAAGTTTAAGGAGCTATAGGATCTCTCTTAGAGCTTCATTCATGGATGAGTTCCAAGTTGTGGTGTTCCTTTACCATCCATCAGATTCTTCCTTGGTAAGCTATGTCCCTAGATTTCTTTTCTTCTACTTATTCTTCTCTATGATGGATCTTTGATACCTTATTTCCATCATGAACCATCTTAACCTTGGTATCATCTTCTTCTTTGGAGGTGTGGTGGTGACCGAGTTTGGTGGATCACCTTCTACCTTGAGCCCGTGAGCTTGGAGCATGACCTTGGAGCTTGGATCTTGGTGGTGATCCTTGAGGCGGGTTATATAACTCTTAACCTCCTTTGTTATTTTCACTCTTCATATGCTTATCTTTGTTCTTTATCTTGAAATCGTTCATCTCTTATATACTAGTAGTTGTTAACAACTTTAGATCTATTTTGATGGTGGAATCTTGTTGGTTTGCTCTTCATGTCTTGCACCTTCTTGCTATGAGTAGTATATGGACTAATGGCCTACCTCTAAGATTGAATACTACAAGTCCACACACATGCATTGTGTTGAGGTTAGGTCATCATGGCTTATAGTGGAAAAACCTGACAAACTATGTGGCAAGTCATGATGACTTGGAGATGCCCAAGTCATCATACCTTGGATATGCCTAGGTTGACATGCTTTGTGGATGTTTAGGTCGTCATGTGTTGAGAAGGTCAACATTTAGGATCGTGGTTGCTAAATGTATATGGTTGATAGATCTTGAGAAGCTAGCCCATCATGACCTAGCAATACCTAAACTGATGTGGGATTGCTAAACTGTCATTCATGGAAGGTGTTAGCCATCATGCATTTAAAGTACCTCAAGTAGATATGGTGTTTCTCAGCTGATATGCCCTTGAATATGTTAGCCCATCATGTCTATGGGTGTACCTAGTGGAGTTGGTCTGTTTTGTGGGCTAATAGTGATGCCCTGGTTGGGGGGAGGCTGACACACCTTAGAGTGATGATATCTGATACCCCTTAACTTGTGATGCCTAGAAAAACCCTAACCGTAATTACTGATATACCTAGGGATGCCCGACATGTCTTGGTTGCCTGATATCATGAGTTGGTGTTTCTTGTCACACCCTTAGGTGTTGTTGGTTGGTACACCATGGGTGTTGTTGAACATTACTCCTTAGATGGTGTTGACCGCCACACGCTTAAGAGAAATGGTAAATCGATACACTCTTAGTGAGGTTATCTCTTGTGCCTTGCATAGAGGTAGTTGACATGTTGTGATGTTGACAAGTCAACACCCCATACCAAGTGCTAATCGATATAATACATGATAGTCTTAACTGATACCTTGTGATGGTGGCTATGTTACATTATGTGGATGATAAGGTTACATGTTATGATGTGATACCTAAGGAGTGGTTATGTGAAGAATTAAGAGTGTTGTTTTCTATAATCTTTATTTCATAACATACCTTATAATGATGATGGGAGCAATAATCTAAGGGTGGTTGTTGATCCAACCTTGTATACCCTAATTGATGAAATAGAACCCTAACTCTAATGATGTAATGTGAATGGCATGAATCTTATGAGATGGTAGTATTGATGATGTATTGTTCTCCTAATTAGAAGTCTCTAACCATCTAGGTAAGACCAGTTGATAAGCATAGCCAGGTATGAGCTATGTTTCTTATGATATGTTTGAATGGGCCTTGTAAGGCATAAGTGTTGTTGACATCCTTGAAAGAAGAAGTTAATGGTCTTATGAACTAATGATGGTTTATTGCCTTATATGAGATGATGATTTCCTCAGTGATGGGATGAGGGGTTTCTACCCCAATGTATGTGATACTTGTAATGAGAAATATGGTGATTGGAAAATATCAAGTGATAATGTGATGAGATCATGCCCTATGTGCCCAAATATGTCTGGTGATGTGTTATGCTTTTATTTATGTAGAATTTGTTTAAAGGTTGTAAGTTGTAACTTGATTGATGTGAAAAGATGTTTAAATTACCTAATTAATCAAGTGGAACCTAATCTTATAGTTTTCCCTATGCCATAGAACCATTCAGTGTCAGTATCTGCCGAATGGTGAATCACGTTTAACTCAGAGTGCATATTTTTGAATATGTGAGGGTGAGGACGAATATCCCCTTATGTCCAGGAATATGTGATACATGATTGGTTGTGGGTCATACCTGGAAGAGTGTGGATTTGGGCTGTAGCTTAGTGATATTATGTTTATGAGATTTCACAAGATTGGCCGTGGGCCATACCTTGGAAGAGTGCGGCTGTAGGCCGTAGCTCAGTTTCACTAGCACCATGACCTATACCAAGGCGGGCTAGGTTTGAACAACATGACAATATGTCGCTGGAAGTAGTTAACTTGTGATTTCACTATACATTTTCTCATACTAACCTAGGAAGGTGAGGTCATGGATTCTAGATCTTCCACTAGACCTGGTATGGCACCGATTTCGACTTAGTAGTGGTCAGTTGGATTTGAGTGGTACAACTCAAATCCTCGAGGCATTATAAAATATGTAATTAGCAATGTAGTGTACTTGTACATAACCAAATATAGAAACATTAGATGAGGCCTTTCTTGATCTTTATACAATATTGTTTATAGAAATTATACATGTTCTCCATATTCCTTTTAAATCGTTAAGATGTTTCATAATTCAATAGTAATTGCTCATCATGTTGATAATGATTACCTGCTTCTTATAGTTGAAACTTTACTATTTCTTTAATTATCTTATTTGTGATAATAGTAGAGTTGGTGGAGAGTTATATCTCCCATTCAGATTTGGAAACTCACCCCGTGGGTTTTCCACATACTTTTTAGGTGGTCATGCATGAAGAGGTTGAGATTTTGCAGTGGAGATTGAGTAGCAATAAGAAGAGTAGTAGCTAACAAGGTTGGAAGTGTTGATGGATGTCTTTTGTCCTTAGAGTCCTAGAGTTAGTCCCTGTACACTCGGGTCCTTGGGTATGTTTTGTGGATGGGCTTTTGATATGTGGTTGGCTTGTGTGCCCTTTTGTATACAGATGTAGTGGATATATGTGTATATGTTCAAGATCAGGTTCTCTGGTAACAGGTTGATGGTACATGCAATAAATACTTTGAGGCATGAAAGTTCTCATATGTAAAGGTTCTTGTTGTTTGATAGTTTTATGAAAATGGTTTTAATTTTTAGCATATTGTAGTAATCTATTTGTTTAATCTTCTTATGCAATTTTTTTTGAGTAACCTCACTTTGTGTGGCACGGGGCATCATAGTTATAAGCGCTCAATTATTGTAATTAAGCTTATTCAACATAACTAGCTCAGGACTCAAAAGTTTATATACACATGTTTCATACCAGCAAAGAGGAGAATGACATTGTCTTCCATACAAGGCCTCATAAGGATCCATATCTATGCTTATCTGATAACTATTATTATAAGCAAAATTTATCAAACATAGGTACATATCCCAACTCCCAAGAAATTGCAGCACACGTGCCCTTGAGAGATCTTTTTAAGTCCGAATAGACCTTTTAGACTGGCCATCCGACTGTAGATGAAAAGCTATATTAAACCTCAGTTGTGTTCCCATTTCTGAATGCAGACGTTCCAAAAAAAAACTTGTGAATTGTGGACCTCTATCAGATGCTATAGTCATTGGAATGTCATGCAGACAAACTATTTCATCAACATATACTTGTGCCAACTTCTCTACTATAATTGTTGTCTTAACTGGCAAAAAGTGAGTTGACTTAGCCAATCTGTCAACTATCACCCATATGGAATCATGACCCTTGGCTTTTCTAGGAAGACCAACCACAAAATCCTTAGAAATATGATCCCATTTGCACTAAGGTATTGGTAAATGTTGTAACATCCCTACAAGCTTCTGGTGTTTAGCCTTTACTTGTTGACAAACTGGACATCTAGCGACAAATTTTGCCACATCACACTTTAATCCCGACCACCAATACAGATCCTTCAAGTTCTGGTATATCTTGGTACTTCTAGAATTCATTGCATATATTAAAGAGTGAGCCTCCTCCAGTACCATGTTTCTCAATCCATCAACATCGAGAGATACTTTCTTGTTATGGAAACAAATGCTACTATCATCTGCTTAATGGAAGCCATCATACTTTTCATTGCCAATCCCTGATCAAATATTCTGTATCATGGTATCCTTCTACTATGCGTCATGAATCTATTGTCTCAAGGTAGGTTTAACCTGTAACTATGCTAATAGACCTACTACCAAGGAAACTTCTAGCTACACATTCATATGGCAAAGAGACACTAACATATCCCATTTATGGAACTAGGGAACACAACTTTGCTTGGTATGTACATGATGATGAAGTGACTTTCTACTCAATGCATTATCTACTACATTTGCCTTTCCAGGATGGTAGTTTATTGTGTAATCATAATCCTTGATCAATTCCATCCATCTCCTCTAGGAAATTCAACTCTTGTTTCGAGAATATATATATTGAAGATTCTTATGGTCGTAAGGATCTGACATTTCTCCATATAAACATAATGTCTCAAGATCATTAAAGCATGGACCACCGCTGCAAGCTCCAAATCATGTGTTGGGTAGTTCTCCTCATGTTTCTTAAGTTTTCACGAAGCAAAAGAAATCACATTTTTATCCTACATCAACACACATCCCAACACATTCTTCAAAGCATCACAAAAGAGAATGTAGCCTTTCCCTTGCTCTAGTTTCACTAATATTACAATAGTAGTTAACTTTTCTTTCAACAGCTGAAAAGAACATTGACACTTATCATTACAAGAAAAAGAAACATCCTTCCTAGTTAGTATAGTTAGGGGTAATGTCCCTTCTTGAGGGCACAAGATGGCTCTTAACTGTATTGGTCCAGGTTTTGCTTGGCTGGAAGTGGAGTTCTTAGGGGTCTACGATAGCTGGTCTTTCTTTATCAGGAACAAACAGGAAAAATAATGCAATTCGTAACCACCACCAACAATTACATGGAAGTATTGCATTAAATTTGTATTAGATAAGATGATAAAATTTTAGAATCCTCTAGGCCCAAAATTTCCATGACAAAAAGAGCAACAATAGTAATATACAGAGTTAACAAACATCACATGTGGGTCGATGATCGATGGTAGTATTTGTCTTATTTGTCTTCCTTATGGTTTCAAATCTTATAATAAGGAAATAGAAGATAGATGTTGCTGATTGTATTGATTATGAGATGAACTAAGGCATCAAGAGTTTTCATTATGAAAACTCTAAACCACGCTTTACTATTTCCATAGCGTCTCCTACATTTCTCATGGAGTGGAAATCTAATGTCAATATAATATGTTCATTGTTGCTGATCCAAGGTAACTCCTATAGAGAATATATCACGTTGTTCGAGGGAAGATGCATTAGACTCGAGGTGGGTTTACGAAGGGGAAAATGAAGAATGTAAAAAATGAAAATTCCCTAGGCAGCTGCTTCTTGACCTTTATGACCAATTGCTCTTACCCGTTGTGAGGTTGCATTGTACATGCTTGGATTTGTCTGTTGCAGTCCTAGAAACTTGATTTCCTCTTGTAGCTGATCGACCTCACTGGGTTGTGCTTGCGTCTGATCCATATGAGGTGGTGGGGTAGTTAGACTTTTATATGTGGTGGAGGCTAAAGGTGGGGCAACCGTGATTTTAGAGAAGAGAGGATATAGGAAGGAACTCAGGGAGACATGGAGAGAGGTGATAGGGCACTAGTAAGAGATAAAAGAGGGATAAACGAAACAAAACCTATGAAATTGGGCGATTGAAATTTGAACTTCAAATAGGGGAGGAAGAAATACCAAACAAAAAGAGACATGTTCTCCCAGTCCACCATCATTGAGAATTGGATGGACGATTTCTTCCATGTCCAGCTCACCATACATGGTTGTCATCTCCTTCAAGGTAGCGAATGTCACAGTACCATCCCTAGTAAAAGAGGAGAACTGGACTAGAGGATGAAAGAAGTGGTGAACGTGTTGCAAGGATGTAGGATTGTGGCTGGGAGGAGACACAAGAATTAAAGCTTGTGGAGAAGTATATGATGGAGATTTGCATGTATGGGTATAGGAAGTGATGAATACTTTCTTTAGTGTGTAGATTTAGGTGGAGGAGAGAGACCAGGGAATTGAGTGGGGAGTTAGCAATGGAAATTCTTGTTTGAGGGAAAATTGGATGTTGAAAGCAGGTTGGAAAATTTCCAGGTAGGAAGAATAGCTACATTTTTGTTACACTTTTTTACCCATTGTAAGGAATGGGTAATATTTAACTACATACGATACAAATATAGTTAAGAAAATTGTAGTTAATGACAAGTTTTTTAGTATTGGTTGGTGCTATGTCCTCTATATGTGTAATTGTGGCCATCATCTTTCTAAACATAGACTGAAACTTAGGATTGGCCATCATTGTCGGGTTCATCTGAGGCATTGTGGGCTACTCTGGCCTTGTCTCTAGCACTCTCTCATCATGTTCATGCCTCCTAGAACAACCTCCTGGTGCCACATATCTACTCTTTGCATGTTCTTCTTGTCCTCCAGACATATCTACATAAGCATAAGTTATGATTAAATGCGTCAAATACATAAGAATAGACTCAAACCTAAGTTTAATGTCCCTGTAGACTTAGGAACCTAGGGTTCTAATACAAACTTAATTGTGACACATCACCATGTTAAACAAGATTACTCAAAACATAAAACACAATCAACTAATGATTAATCACATAGTAAAAATGTGGAATAATTAAAACCAAACATTTGCATCACGAACCAATTCTATAATATTTACATAAAGTTCCATCTTTTCCATTCTTATACATTATAATAGGAATTTGCATCTGTACTCAGCGGCCTCAGCTACATCTTGTGTTCAAAAGAAGCATTTACATATTCATGCCATATATGCATGCACTGGCATACTGTCAAAATCTTGTGTCCATACAATTATCTTTTCTAGAAGGCACTTTCCTTACCCAGACCTGAGACTACAGGGATGACACTAGGACTCTAATACTAGTATGTACATCTGACCAACCTTCTAAATCTATTGATCATCAAGATAGTTTTCTTCCATAGCATGACCTCGTCCACACTGTCGGCGGCCACCTAAAAAGATGTGGTGACCCACGGGTGAGACCCAATCCGAACGAGAGATATAACTTTGTCCAACATATATTGATTGCAATAGATTAATTAATAGTAAATAAACTATGCAGATAGGGTATTAATAAGCAATCTAAACAGATTAAATATTTTGAGCATACTGAGTAAGTAAACTTAACAATAAGTATAACTACTCAAATATTATAGGATAATGCCTTATAAGCATTGTGTATTATGAAAGTAAGGTAAGGGATAATTCATCGAATGTGAAATGTATTTGTCTTTAAAAAATATATGACACGGCTTATATTACATCTTTTATTATTATGCCCTGAGGAATTTGATTTGTACCACTCAAATTCTAACTAACTACTATTAAGTCGAAATCAGTGCCATACTAGATCTATGGAATAGTCGAACTCCATGATCTCACCAAAAACTCCCAATTAGGATGATAGACAACACAGAGACATATAAGCCAACTGTCAACAATTACATATAGTCAACTAAAAACAACTAGCCTACCTTTGGTACATGTTATGACCCTAGAGAATAGTTCATGCATAACCGTTCAATATGAGGCATCCCACCTTTATGATGATGCCTTTAGTACATCACAATATCACTTTATCGGAGGCACGATCATGTCCATCCTTAAATAGCTATATATTAGGGTACCAGGATGTCCCCACTACTCAACATTATGCGCTCTGAGTTTCCTGTAGGAGTTACTCGTTTCACCACCCAGCAAGTTCTGACACTGGGATGGATCTATGGTATATGGAAACTACATAATTAGGGTTTCACTTGGCTAGTTATTGACATTTGAGTAAATTAAGATTTCATCTTTAAAAGGAAATACAAACCTTAATCCATTTCTAGAAGAAGTATAAGCATTGCAACTTTAAAAGATATAAAACACTTGAGGTATAAATATTATCAACATTACCACATACTATCATTCATTGCATCATATAACCCACATGTGTCATCCTATCATTTCAAGATATCCATCCCTTAACACAAGTTCTAGAGTTTCAACTGTAATTGGAACATGAAGATGATTTCACCTTAATCAGGGTTCAAACATGCCCAAATGTCATTAAGACCATCAAATTATTCCCTACATGGTTATCATTATCATTCTAGACCTTTAAACAAGACTCAATGGATCATCAACACATATTATCCCATTGGTTACACATGGTAGTACTTGATGGTATTTAATTAGTACTAAATTGAGGTTTCAACCCAAGAAGAATGTAATACATTGTCACATTAATCATTCCATATATCTAATTATTATCCAAACATCATCATTTATTTATATAAAAATTGATGTATCTAACCATGTTTTATTGAAGGTACACATCTTTTGTTATGGTAATTTATCCATATATTCATACAAGGGAAAATGTAAGACTACAAGTTTAATGGTGTTGTTTCATTGAATTCACTTTATGACAAACCTCTTATAAAACTATGGGATTCACTCTAATCTATTAATTTTTGAAGCATCCAATCTCATTCATTGGATTGAGTTCATTATTCAAAACATTAATTAGGTATGGGTCCAACCATCCATTTCAGCACGAATATAGAGTATCAATTTATACTTCCTCCATGGATAACAACTCATTATCTTCATGGTGTAAAAGTTTAAATACTAGCATGGTGTACCGGTTTACTAACATCAGGGTGTGTCGACCTAATGTCAACATGATATATCTTCATGATGTATCAGTTTAACACCATCAAAAGCATGTCAGTCTTTCATCACCAAATGTGTGTCAGTCATTAACCATCACAGTTTATAATCATGATAGGGCGTTGGCCAAAAACCATCACAAGTTGTTCCTATGTTCAGGGCGTCAGCAACAAGTCATCATGGGTTGTTAGCCACAGTCCATCACAGGTTGTTTCTAAGAGTAGGGAGTTAGCCACAGACCATCATGGGTTTATGTTAGGATCATTTTGCTATCCACAGTCTGTCATGGGTTTTTGTCATGGCTAGGGTGTCGGTCTGATAGCAATATGGTGTCACGGTCTTCCCACAATATGGGGTGTATCGTTCACTAACCATCATGGCTGACACTAAGGCAAAACTAATGTATTGGTGTTATACCATCATGGCTTACTACCATAGCTATGATATCAACCTAATATCAACATATGCATTGGCCACCAGTCGTCATGGTTTGCAACATGGCTAGGGTGCAAACTATCACGGGTTTACCCCTTATGTGTTAGGGTATCGACTATAAGCCGTTATGGTGTACAACTATGAATAAACTAAGGTGGAAGGAACCAAACTCCATGTCTAATTACATCATCAACATGATCAAGGTTGAGATGGTGAAAGACTTGTTCTAGAACAACAAGAACCATCACCATTATTATGGTGGAAACTTTACCAAAATAAACACATAAATTTATTTCTATATATAAGGATGTTCATTTTAAGCAAGATCATAAGCAAACCAGATTTAAGTAAGCAATATATGTGAGGAAAGTTATAAAACTCACCTCTATAGATAAGAACGGACTTCTAGGAAAAGGATCACGAGCAAATAAGTTAAGGAAGTCCAAGTTGCAGATCTGAACTCAGCCAACTAGGTACCCCTCTCCTTAAGGAAGCAAAAACCCTAGAAGAAGAAGCAAGAAGGATAATTTCTTGATTTCTAGAGCAACCTCTACCATGGAATAACAAAGTTATGACATGGAGAGAGGTATAAGTAAGAAGAATAAAGAGGAAAATGGAGGAATGGAAGAACTATATTTTACTTTTTCAAGTCAAATTTATGAAGAAGAAGCTTTCAAAAACCCATAAGGATAGAAAATCAGAACCCTAAAAGATCCTTCCACGATGATCGCCCTCTTCTTCTTCCTTGAGAAGGTTCATTGAAGCATAGTAGAGAGAGAAAACTAGAACCTTTGGAAAAGGATCATTATAGAGAGTAAAGGCTTTGTTTTGGCATAGAGATAAGTATATATAGTTTAGGGGATAAGTTTTTGGAAGATCATGAGGTGTACAAACGATTCTCCATGTGTACACGACTTTAATTTTTGCATGGATAACCAAAAAAAAGTTCACTGACTGTTGGGGAATTTTGGGTTGTAGACTTAAGCCCAAGCAAGTAGAGACATCACTTGTTAGTTTTAAAGGTAGCTCATCCATGGGGTTTAAAGCCTTATTTAACATAGAATGAAATCTCCTTCAATTCATGGTATAATTGAGCACCCCATAACTTGAAGGATCAAGACTAATAAAATAGTATATAAGGAACATAATTTATGGAAAAATTTGTAAAGAAAACCCTTAATTAGGTAAATTGCAAAAATGTCCAAAATGTACATAAAATTACATAACCTGCTCAAACAATGTCCAAATTGGACCAAATTTGAAACTTAGGCTTTTCTTATGGTTAAAAAGCATATCACATGGTTATATTAAGGTTATAAGCATTCTATTATAGTAATTAATCTTATTCAACATTTTAAGTAAGTTTAGGGGGCTTATAAAATTTCTCAAATGGTGATAGACGTCGCTTCCTTGAAGAAGCATAGTCAACATGGGGTCCCGAAAAATATAGAGATATCACATCTTCAAGTGAAGTATGTATCTATTGTTGAGAAGGAGGAATAAGATTTTGTTGAGTTACCAAAGCAACATACTCTAAATCCTGAGCAAGAATATGTCCCTAAAGTTCTATATCCCATAGTTCTCATGTGCACTCAATATTAGAAAATTTTCATCATCTATGGTTCAACCCTAATAATGGTGAGAGGGGGAAGAAGTGGGAGAGGGGGAAGAGGTGGAAGAGGAGGCGACGACAGCGTAGACTGCAACAGGAGGAGGGAACAAAATGGCTTTCTGATCGGAGAAAATGCATAGGATGAGGCGAACGTAGATGGATACTCGACGGGGAATCTCGACACGGGACATGTCATGCCATCTGGGACTGGCAACCATCATTCAAGCTGTCGGAGGATATGCCCAAGAAACTGGTAACATGGGTATGAAACCATAATCTTTCACTACATCTCTATGTGTATACTCTATTCAAGTACATCAGAAAGGAACTGGGGCGACTCATCAAGTTCAACGGTCACACAACTTTTAGAACTAGGAGCCGGTTTGCCCGCCTTGCGATCAAAGTAGATACTACTAAGGAGATGCACTCGACAATCCTCATCAACGGGATAGAGTATATGGTCGAATATGCGGTAAACCTCGACACTTGTAAATTGTACAAGAAAGACGGATGGCCAAGTTCAGGACAACGCGGAGAAAAGCCACACACAGATAGGTAGAATTGACAATAATGAGGACACCTGGAAGACTCAGTGTTGAAGGGGTAGAAGATAGAGAAGGCAAGGGTAGAGTAGGCAAGATGGCGTGCATCAGAACAACACATATGCCACAAACCATTTTGCTAACCTAGAAGGGACAGATGATGAAGACAAAGGGAAAGTATTGCACTCCTCAGCCACAACAAACGGCCAAAATCAAACGGTCACTAAGAAGACTATGGAGAGAACAAACAAGGTCTGATGACTGAAGGCGGGTACTCCCTCAACCAATACATGTACTACTAGTGAGAAGGAAGATGGGAGTAGCATTGAACAAATAACAAGAAAAAAGGGAGGCAATGGCAAGGGCAAGATTAGCAATCATAGGGTGGCCGAACCCTTGGTGGATGAGGTCATAAAGATTATGGAGGAAGACAACGTGGGCAAGGAGGCAGTGGTGAAGGATGATGAGGCAATTACGACACCTAAGGCGGAACAATTGATAAACACAGAAGCCCAGAAAGCCATGAATGTAAACATGGAAGGAAGCGATGTGATCGTAGTAGCAGCGGAGAATGCATGAACTATTGTGGAGCCATCTGTCGAGGACAGCCCAAGCATGGACGACAACCACGATGCAGAATAGCCTATGACTCATGAAGGAATAACCCCGAACTTACTGCCATCAATGAGGAAGATGAGAGGCAATAAGCCAAAGATGAAGAACCACAAGAAACCCGCTTCCTATGAGAAGGAAAGAAGGATCTCAATAAGGGAGAACCAAAAAGAAGAGGAAGAAAAGTCCAATAGGAAGGAGTCTGTGAGCGAAGAGGAGAAGGAACTTGCGGGAGACCAACTATATTTATAAATTCTGATATGATAGACATTCTCTACTAGAATGCGAGAGGTATAGGTAGTGAAAGAAGGAGACTAGCGTTGAAAGAAATGATGTCCATTCACATGCCTGAACTGGTCTCCATCCTTGAACCTTGTATCAGTGCAGAGAAAGCGTTGGAAACCATCAAAAGGCTGGGATTCTCAATCTCTTATCGAGTAGATGCTAGGGGCTTTTCGGAGGGCATCTGGTTGTGTTGGGATGAGAATCGATGCTCCATTGAAATTTTTTGCTGCCATAGGCAGTTCATCACCTGTAAGGTTAATGAGAACCTCTTCGTCATAGTGGTGTACGCCAGCCTACAAGAAACCACCAAAAAACTCGTTTCGAAGCACATTATGGCCCTCAGACAATGACTCAAAGGGCCATGGATTTGTTTGGGTGATTTCAATGCTATTATCTTCCCGAGCAAAAGGAGCAGTACTAACCCATTTAATAACCAAGAAGCAATGTTGTTACATGCCACGATGATGGAGGTGGATCTATCTGACCTTGGGTACTCTGGTATGAAATTCACCTATAGGCATGGGCTCCTACAAAAAAGGTTGGACAGAGCTCTAGGTAACGCAGAGCTTGTGGAGAATCACTCGAACTTCATTGTTGATCGTCTCCCTAAAGTGGGCTCTAACCACTGCCCCCTTCTTGTTTGATGTAATGACAAGGAGAGGGGACAATATCGGTTATGTACGCGTCCCTCTTGGCAAGATATTCCAATGTTTTCAAGTATGCTTGAGAGAACTTGGCGACCGGAGCTTACCTTTGAAGAAGCTCTCAAGAAGGCTCAGGAGCCAATCCGCAATTGGAGTAGCAAGGAGCATAGGGATAGGAGGCGAAGGAAGGAGCACCTACTCAAAAATATAAATCACTTGCAAGTCGACTTGGCGGAGTAGTATAACCCCATATCGAAGGCTCTATGCAATGACATGCAAGATGACCTCGATGCCATTTTGAAGGAGGAGGAGGAGGACCTCAAGAATTGAGCTCATTTGAATTGGATTGTTGATGGCGACAAAAATAGCCGCTATTACTATAGCTTTATCAACCAGAAGAAGAGAAGAAACAACATCATGATGCTCAAAAATAGTTCCGGCAAATGGGTTAGAGAGAAGGACGAACTGATGAGACTGGTGGTCCAAAACTTCAAAATAGTCCTTATGGCACCCGACGATGGTGGCACTAGCTGGAGAGATGAGTTCCCCAACTCATTTAGGGTTCCCACAAAAGTGGAACACTGTAGGTTAGGCTGTCTACGCAGTGTGGAGGAGATTCACTCAACTATGATGAGTCTTGACCCAGTTAAGACTGCTGGACCAGATGGAGTTAGTGCTATCTTCTTGTAGAAGAACTGGAGTATTGTTGGGCCTAGTGTGGTCCGATATGTAAAAGAGGCTATTGGAAAAGGTAGCGTGTCTGATGAGCTTTGCAATTCCACCATCATGCTGATCCTGAAAGTCACAAACCCAAAATAGTGTGAGAACCTCAGACCAATCTCATTAAACAATGTTGTGCTTAAAGTTATATCCAAGTTAGTTGTGCAAAGGATGAAGAGGTTCATACCCAACTGGGTTTCACAGTCACATAGCAGTTTCATCCTGGGAAGGCGGATCACGAACAACATAACGTTGGTCCAGGAGATCATCAACACAATGAAGAGGAACAAGGGGGGCAAGACAATGGTCATTAAAATCGATTTAACTAAAGCTTATGATAAGATGGATTGGGGGTTCATTTTAGATACCATTCACAGAATTGGCATTCCAAGGAATATAATTGATTACATCATGAGTTTGATCACCAGAGGAAGAACACACATAAATTGGAATGGCAGGACATCTAGTCCCTTCACGGCAAATACGGGCCTAAGGAAGGAGATCCCCTATCACCTTATCTCTTTGTATTGTGCCTTGAAAGACTTAGTCAGTTGATCATCCAGAAGGTAGAAGAAGGGAGGTGGAAGCCGGTTAAGCTGGGAACAAGGGGGCCAACCATCTCTCATGTATGCTTTGTCGATGACATGATTATTTTCGCACAAGCAGGGACGGACCAAATGAGAATGATACTGGACTGCCTCAGTGCTTTCGAACGAGTGTCTGGGCAGGCTGTGCCAATCGTTAAAACTAAGGTGTTCTTCGCCAAGAGTATACAACAGAGTCATAGGTAGCAAATCACAACCATGAACGGGTTCCAACAAACTTCGGACCATGGTAGGTATCTGGGGGTGCCGATAATACACGAGAGTCAATAGAAACACTTACAGGGAGATGATCGACAAGGTGAACTATAGAGTATCATCATGGGCGGCAAGGTGTCTATCCCTTGCGGGCCGAGTCACGCTCACCAAGTTAATTCTATAGGCGATCCCTACATACATGATGCATACTGTGAAGCTCCCTCTACATTTATATGATTGGATCGAAGGCACCTTAAGGAGCTTCATATGGGGAGGTAATCACAAGGCTCATCCGATGATGTTGGTGGCCCGGGATAAACTAACATGTAGCAAGAATGAAGGAGGTTTGGGTTTGAGGAGTATGTGAGATTAGAACCAAGTTTAATCTTGAAGCATCAGTGGGAGATCAGGAGCAATCGGGATACACAAAGGATCTGATATATGAGGCAAAGAGTGCAACACGGTAGGAGACCGTCGAGTGTGTCCAGACTAGGGGTTGTAGCATTGGAAGGGGACCCATTTATCCAGGAGAATTCTTACACCATCCTGATGAATGGTGAGTCTATTAAATCTTGGCATGACAAATGACTACAAAACTCTACCAAACTGGAGGACGGCGTCACTAGACAGATTCATCAGGAATTGAGCAGTCTAAGGGTGGCAAGCATAGTGGATCTACAAGGCGACTGGGATGGGGCCTTTTTGAAGGATTGGATGAACCCAACAATGGTAGAAGATTTTATGAGGTTGAAACCCCCTCACCCTAAAGATGGTGAGGACGTATGGGTGTGGACCCTGACAAGAAGCGGTCAGTTTACAAAGAAATCAGCCTACTACAAGTTAAGAGAAGGGAAAGGATTGTGAGTGGAGGGTAACTGGTCCAAGCTGTGGAAGACGGATCTATCAAGCAAGATCAAATACTTTGTCTGGCTCATGATGCATGATGATCTACTAACAAATTGTCGAAGAGTCAAGTGGAGGATCACAAGCTATGGTGTGTGTCTGAGGTGCTAGGAGGAGGATGAATCTATACTTCATGCGATGAGAGACTGCAGTGAGGCGAGAGAGGTTTGAGTGGAGATCCGGCGGGAAAGTGTCCTGATCGATCTTCCATTAACCATCACTGACGTGAAGGTGTGGGTCAAAGTAGCTCTTCAACTAAACATGGATATCTACACGATCATATTCATCGCCTACTAGTACATATGGAAAGCGAGGAACATGCGAGTGTTTGAAAGCATGGCCACACCGGCGACGGTGTTGGCTGGACCCATTAGGCGGGAGGTCCATGCACACAAGGAGGCATTCTATAGGCAACAACAAGTGGAGGGCTGCTCCGATTCATTTAGTTGGACACTGCCGGTGTAGGGGGTAATCAAACTCAACACGGATGCAGCGGTGAAGAACATGCATTCGTTTTGTGTGCTCATCGAAAGAGACAATAAGGGCAGATGGGTTGGAGGTGTGGCAATGTGCCTACACACATATGACGTAGTAGAAGTGGAGTTGGAAGGGATCATGCATGCGGTGGAAGTTGCAACGGATAACAACTTTCCCAGAATGACGATCAAATCAGATTCGTTGGTCACCATTAAGATAATCAATGGAGAAATTGACCCATACCCTAGATACGCCAAAATGGTAAGCCGCATAAAACAGTTGTGGAGGCTAGGCTAGAATATAGCCCACATCAGCAGAAAAGGTAATGAGGTCACTGACGAGTTGGAAAAGTCTCACATCCAAAACCAATCGACATATAGTGTGTATGCCTCACCCCCTTTGGGGTGCGTTATTTTTATGGTTAGTGATATTAATGGTAGTAGTACTACCATATTTACTGATTATTGCTTAATTAGTGATTGTAAGCTCTCATTTGATGATTCATAAGAGGAGGGTGGGATGAATAAGATTGCCTTCTGACTTCTTTAAAAAAAAACTTCCATATCCCAACAGTTTATATGGACAACAAGGGGGGTGCAGATTTCCAGTGCATTGTACTCGTGCACGAATCTCAACAGGCCTCATTCCAGAAAAGGTTCCTACACAACAAGAGCAGGTGAAGGTTCTACTCTATAGTAGGACATTCACAATTAATAAAGAATCCCCTACACCCCAAGAAGAGCAGCCATCGATCATTTGACATGTGGTAGATAAGACAATTTATACTCCAGGAGGTGGTGTTGAAGAAAGATTAGGGGAGGAAGTTCATAAAGTGCCATATATTTTTGCACATAAGCGAGAAGAGAAGTATGATATGCCATTCCCATATAGTCTAAAGCCAAAGCAAAAGGAAACACAATTCAAAAAGTTCTTGGACATATTCCTAAGGATCCATATCAATTTTCCATTGGTGGAGGTGATAGAGCAAATTGTTGCTTATGGGAGATTTTTGAAAAATATTACCAACAAAAAGTGGCGGATTAAAGACACATAAATTTAGGTAGATGAGGTGATGAGTGCACTGATCAAGGGGAATTGCCAAGGAAGAGGAAGGATCTATAGGATGTTTCTTCATCCCATGTTCTATAGGTGGAAAACATTTCAAGAAGGCACTATGTGATTCAGGAGAGAGCATTAATCTTATGCCTCTTACTACCTTCTGAAAGTTAGGATTGAAGGAACCAACAATAAAAAACTATGACAATCGAGTTGGTGGATGGTTATATTATGAGGCCGTATAGGATATGTAAGGTCGTGTTGGTTAAAGTTGACAAGTTCATCTATTTAGTTGACTTTGTGGTGATGGATATGGATGAAATGAAAGGATCTGATATATTTCTAGGGAGGTCGTTCCAAGATACGGTCAACGTGATCATTTCCATTAGGGAAGGACACTCGGAATAGACGATGATAGAGTGGAGTTTAGACTACCAGATGATTCTTCACCACCATATTGTGACAACCCAAGCTAAAGAAAATTACCTTGTTGAGCAAAGGAAATTGAACAAAGGTGCTCATGGGAGACAACCCAAATTTATTTTTGTCATTTACTATTTGTTTGGGTTTTTATTAGTTACATTTCATATTCTTCATGCTAAATTTTAGTTTATGTATGAAAGTACCTTGATGCTCTTGTTTGGTGTGCAGGCATGGTCAAAGTCGGTACTACTGACACCCAAGTCAGTACTACTGACTCCTTATCAGTTAAAATTCTATAGAAAGTTAGTACTACCGACATCCAAGTCAGTACTACCAAGTTTTCTTGGGAAAAATCACAAACTCCTGGACCAAAGTCGGTACTACTGAGTCCAAAGTCGGTACTATCCACGTTTTCAACAAAAAGTGATAGATCTACAAGAAAAGGTCATCGATACCATCGACAGACATGTCGGTGGGCACCTATTTTTAAAGCTCAAAGAAGGAGAGAAAATGTCATATCTTGGTGCCAAAAAGACACAAATGAGTGGAACCAGTAAGAGGGATATATGCTTGCACAACTTGATTTAAAGAGCCACCACACCCACCTCCACTTCCCTTTAGAGAATCTAGTATACATGTTCCACCTCTAGGTTTGTATTTCTAACTACAAGGACGTGGTCTAATTCATGCTTAGGGGGGCGTTGGAATGGATTTATCTTAACTTTTACGTGTTTTTAGCTTTATTTTTTTTAATTTGTAGGATCCACAATCTATCTAGTGTAACATGGAGTTTAAATTTTGTTTGTTCCTGGAAATCATCACGTGTTCTTTCAAGTTTGCAATGGAAATTGAATTTCTTTTGTGGGCTTAGTTGTAAGTACTTGAGTAATGTCACCTTGAGGAAGTGGATGTGTTAGTCATCTTGAGGACATTTAATATGAATAAAAATCTTAATTATTCATGAAATGTGGATGAAGATGGAGTATGAGCTTGAATTGATCAAATAGTTAGAAGGACCTTAAATTGAAGTTTAAGAAAGAAATCCTAAGGTTACATTGTACACATGTCAGTAGAGAGGGGCATATCATAGAATCATGAAAGGCATCATATCTTAGTTATGTGATTCCATCCATTTCCATTCATTTTGACTCACCACCTTAAGATAATAAAGTAGTATGATTTATTTTCACTTGTTTGCATTGTAGGACATGATAAGTTACATGATAGTTAGTTTTCTTTTATTGCATCAGTTACAAAATGAGAAATGCACAAGCAATTTTTGTGCATATCATTTTAGTTGCATAAATAATTACATGTAGATTACATGCACTTCTCATCATTCAATTTTATATCATGTGGGTATCAATTTCCTTCGAATTTGAGTGCAGGGATACACATTCATACCCTAAAAAAAAACACTAATTGTGTGTAGGAAATCCCATGCATAACGGTCCATTATGTTAAAAATAATGGGCCAATGAGTAAAAAGTTTGTTAATGTTTTAAATTTTAGAGGGAGAAAGGATGTTGTCAACTCTTCACAAAAAGATGGAAACATTCACATGATGCATTCTTTTCTTTAAATTCATGTTAGTCAAAATTGACAAAATCTTTTGATTCATGCATCATTTCACCCAATAATATTAGTCATTAAGATTCATGCATTTTCATTCTCTTCACCATATAGGTTCATCATCTTTTATTTTAGCATAAATAATTCGGATGTACTCATGATTCTTCATTTTCCACCCATTTCACACCATTCCTTGCTCTTATCGGTAGGCCACTTAAATGATTATTCTTGACATTCATTTTATACGAAGAACTACTTCACTGGAAATTGGTAGTCAAGAAAGAGAAATGTAGAATAGGGAATCACATAATGCACCAAGTGAATGCCTAATAAATTATGATGTGAACTGCTCTCTGGATAGTGTTCATTGATCTAAAGGGTGGATAAGTTTTATGGAAATGTTTGCTCTGTTAAGAGAAGTTAATTGTTTAATGATTAATGAAGGCCGATTTGGGACCTCCAAGTGGGGATAGTTGAGAAATTAAAATCAAATTTTAAAGACCTTTTTCTTACTTGTCTCAAATAGATCCAAGAGTGTGTTGTTGTTGGGTTTTAGGGGAGACAGAGAAGGCAGCGGAAACAAAAAAAATTTCTCCCCAACCCATACCGAGGAAACGCGTCAACGTATATATAATAGGAAATGATGGTTTGCGGAATCATACCTTGCCCCGAGGCTTGCTCGGCGACAATACCTCGCGTAATGCGTAGTCTTCAACTCCGGACTTCGACGGTGTCTGTGCAGCTCCTGGTCACACCGGGACTGACAACTCCTACTCGAACCGGACTGTCGGATGACAGTTGTCCTCCTAAGCGGCAGTGTCCTCCCGCCTATGTAGTAGTCCACACGGACCACCTGGAACTCCACTCTCCTTGTCCCACAAGGAAGTGGAAGGAGTCGCACCCTCCTTTTGACGTACTAGTCGCCAACACGCTCTCCTGCCTCCTGTTGCAACTGCAGTTGTCCTTCCCTTGCTGCACCTCCCTTTTGCGGGAAGCACTTGCTGGGGCTCTCTCACGGTTACCAAAACCAGAGAGAACGACAACTTGCAGAGCAACTGGTTGCACTGAGCTGTACTTTGAGAAGCCCCCAATACCCCTATATATAGGAGAGTCATTGGACAGGGTTCTCCATCCCGGGCAATGCGGGACTAATGCATGAGTAGAAGTGTTCGAGAATTTTCCACAAAAAGCAACCATCTCGCAACCTGAACTGATCGGTTCACTGCTAAACCGATCGGTTCGGCCATTGAGCCAATCGGTTGGACCTGAGCTGATTGTTTGGGGCACTCCAACCGATCGGTTGGTGCCCTGAACCGACTGGTTCATGGTCCTAATCCGGCTCAAAAAGACTTTCCTTGTTTCTTTCCAAATTGGTATCGAATACCAATATTATTCCCAATCGAATTGGGCAATTTGAAACGAAAGGAAAAACCTTGCCGACATGACTTTCTCAACTGGTCGGTTGCACCAGTTGAGCCGATCGGTTCAACACTTGAACCGGTCGTTTCAACCTGGGCATGAGCCGATCGGCCTGGACACTCAGCCGACCGGTTCAGCAACCTCAGCCGACCGGTTTATCACATGAGCCGATCGGTTGGGAGCACATGTTGGGCAAAATCAGTCAAATGCGATTTCAATCAATCCGATACTCCAATCAATGTGTCCAACACCTTGAACCATACGATATTGAGCTATCGACTGATTGAGTGTTTAATTGAACTACTAAACTCCTTTAGTAATCAATCTAAACATTGCTTTGTGGACAAAACTCCTCTTCCAGGTTAAATCCTATGTGTGTGACCCTGCAGGTCCATTTCACGTTGGCAGTGAAAGTCCATAACACTTATGACTTCACAAGAAAAGAGCGGTGCCTAGTCACACATTAGTGCTACCCAAGTGAAAGTAGAAAGTTGGAGAACAACTTTCATCCTACAATCTGTGAATGGTGTTACAGCGAATGTATAATTCCTTTGTCACTGATATCTCGAATGAACTCAAGGCATGGAACAGTCATCCTATCAACGTTCATTCATTTCCTTGATCTCAGAGTAGACTGGAAGAGATATGTATGACATCAGTATCATATACTGATTCACACATGCGTGCACGCCTTTCTCAATCCTACTCATCAAGTGGCCATGGATATCAAACTCCCTCAGGAGGGACAAATCCCATATCTATCACTCACCCCTCAAAAGCCCCATGTGTCAAAGCCACACAATCATCACCTTTATAACAACCCATGTTTCAGGACTGCGTTTGATGATGTCAAAGTGTGCCCAACAAAATGTGTTGAGTGCAGTGATTTCAGGTCTAAGAATCACACTCACCACCATCACTGTGAGTACTGACTGTGACTACCATCTCATGGTTCCATGTGTCAAACTCACGGTGGGTCTGTCCGGTACACTTGTTCTCTAACAAGTACCTATGTGTTTGGTTTGATATCTTTATATCATGACTAATGAGATTCTGTCATCAACCAACACCACAATCTAGTCTTGTGTGTCATTGTTGTCTATCTACCTTCCACAATGACATCCGACTAGGGACATAACAAGAATGTACAAACTCTTAGCATCCGTATGATCTCATTGTTCAGGTCATGAACCTGAAGGCATACGTCATTGAGTACTGTCATTCTCTAGACATTCAATCTGTTCTATCACTATCTCATACGACTGAACCAGAAAGAATTGGAAGCTCGCCTTTTATGTTTATCAAATCAATCTTAATGTTTCCCACCAATCATCCCATGATTGGCTCTCAGGGCATACATACCAACAGACTCCCACTTGCACTGCGAGCCAATCACCCATGAATCATATTCATAGTGATCTTCAAACATGTCCCACATGTTACTGTGCTCTAGTGCCAACATAGTGAGTAATGACAACACCTTGCCAAAGTCTGTACAAATTGCATGTCTCGCATCTCTTCGCTGTACGTCACACGTATGAGATGGAGTTGCCGTAATATGCGATCTAGCATTCCATTTGCTAACCTTTAGCCACATTGCATGATCAAGGATTCCAGACTTGTCATCAATGAGTGGAATATAAGTTCATCTCATGAACTTTCAGATCCATATAGTATCCACTGTTGTTCACTAACACATAGATACTCGACATTTCCCCTTTTAAATGGTTTTATTGGAACACTTCCAATCATCAACAAACTTTCATTTTTATACATCTTATGTATATTTTGCGAATAATTTTCTGTCCTTTCGGAAGTTCGCATCAATGTAACTCTTTACATCGAACTCTTCCTTATCTCCATAGAACTAGTACTTCACAAGCACTCATCAAGTTCTCATGGTATTCCAGTAACCCTTACTGGAAGTAGATAGGCATCCACTCGTCATGTCCTACATTTGAGTCATCAGGATGAGCACATCATATTGCCATGTCCTACATGCAAGATGATGAATGCATTTTATTCTTGCCATGTCATACATGCAAGATAATGGGATGATTACATACATGATAGATCCATATCTATTCTTAGTGTTCCCATTCTTCATAAGAATTGGACACTTGGCCTTGGGATACTAACTCCATGTAACATGGACAAGTTTTCTCCCACTGAATCTGTACATACTGAACACTTCAGTACAAATTGCCAATGTATGCTCTCTCTTTCCAGGTCAAGAGATTTTCAAGAACTATCTCTATAGATCTCTATTCCTATCACATAGGAAACATCTCTATCTTCCTTAAAGATAATTTCCACATTCGGATTTCCATTCTAGAACATTTCCATTTCACATCAATATGTGGAATGTGAATACACTCCCACTAAATCACAGATCCCTTCTTTATCTTTGACATATCAGCCAAACCCTTTGACTATATCATCAAAGTAAAGATCCAATTTTGAGTTGCTTGTACTCAATCAATCACATTGATTAGTCCATTGTAACTTATAGACTTCATTTGCATTAGTAGATTCATAAACCTTATAGGTTGTGTCACGTACACATCCTGGTTTTATTCCTCATAGGAATGCGGTTTTAGTATCCATATGCCAAATGTCTTAGTCATTAAGTTGCAATCAACAAGCATCATCCTTCTCAAAATGTTATCCATGTGTCTTAACACTTAAGACTCATTTGCACTTATGGATATGATCCAATGAGTGCTACCATCAAGGTCATACCTTATGGTTCACATGGATGTCATTTAGGATGTAAAGGTCATAAACCATAACTCAAGATTCAGTTCCTCATATTCATCTTGATAGTTGACTCATCACATGAACAACTCATCACATAGATAATTGAGGTGTGTCTGTTAAAGATATAAGAACTCACAACCCTTGTGATTCTTAATTTCTTTTATTAGTGTGGGGTATTCTTTTAAGAAGAATTCTGTTATTTGATAATCATTCTCTAACTCCTTAGAGTATGATTCCTTCTTGATTCAGACATCACCATGCCTTAATCATGAGTTCACTATGATACACTATAATAATCACTCATAAGGATCTCAAACATTTGGTCCAAGTATTTCATTCATTGATCCCATCAAGAATTAATACTTTACCAAATTTGTACTTCATTTATGATAATCTTGAACACTTCAAGACATTCATATTGGTATTTCTCTAAACACCATTTGAAGTATTAGCAATTATTCCAATAGGTATGTAAATACATCACATGTATTATACCTAATAGGATAATCACTCTCCTACTACATTAGTGAAGATTGATCAATCATGTCTAAGATATTCATGTCCCTTACTGGTTCTCTAACCAAAAGAGTCTAGTTTTATCCATCACAAGGAAACTAGAAATGAATTTCTCATGATTAATGCTAATTAAATTGTTTGAGTTATCTACAACTTTCAGGTATCGTCTTATCTTATGGATATCATATATCACAAGATAAATAAGGCATTGCCACAAAGATCACATCTTTATAAATTGAAACATCTCTTTATTACTTGCTATCACTGTCATACAATATGCAAAAATAAAGTGTTTCTATCTATTGGCAAGTATGAAATAGCAGTTCATAACTGTATCACATGCCTTATTGGCTGAAAATAAACTAAAGTATTCCTATCTATAAAGGCAACACTTGCCCCAAGTAAGAATGCTTTACACTTTACATCTTGATATCATATATCTCAAAAAGTGTTACAAGTTTATTTACATGACACCTTCAAGTAGAGGCTTCAGTCGCCTCCTTCTTCTTTTGTTCTTCCAGGTAGATAGGACAATTCCTTTTCCAATGTCCTGGCTTTTGACAATGGTGGCAATTTCCTTTCTTGGTCACGCCTCCCTTGGCCTTGAGAGCTGAAGATGTCTTGGACTCCTGGCTAGCTTCAGAACCTTTGTTAGCTTTGCCCTTGCCCTTGCCCTTGGACTTGCCTTTCTTGCTCGTGATCACCATCACGGACTTAGGCTTGTCCTTTTTCATCTGTAACTCGGTTGTCCTCAACATGCCCAACAACTCTGACAGTGGCCTATCAAAGTTGTTCATGTTGTAGTTCATCACAAACTAACTGTAAGATTCTGGCAACAATTGCAGTATCACGTCAGTAGCCAACTCTTGGCTCAGTGGAAATCCCAGTCTCTGCAGGTTCTCCACATACCCAATCATCTTGAGTGTGTGAGGACCAACTGGATCTCCTTCTGTCATGACGCACTTGAACAACGCCCTAGAAACATTGTACCTCTCTTGCCGTGCCTGATCTTCATACATGTTCCTGAGATGCAGAATCATCTCTATGACACCCATGTTTTCATGTTGCCTCTGCAACTCATGGTTCATTGAACATAGCATCAAGCACTTTGCATCAATGGCATCATCAGAATGCTTCTTGTAAGCATCCCTTTCTGCCCTTGGTGCATTAGGAGCGGGTTCCTCTGGAATTGGAGTATCCAGGACATAGAGGTTGCGCTCTTGAGTGAGAACAATTCTCAATGTCCGATACCAGTCATGGAAGTTTGTCCCATTTAGCTTGTCCTTGTCAAGGACTGATCGCAAAGAAAAGTTGTTGTTGTTTGTTGCCATTTGAACTACAAAAGGAAAATATGAAATTTTAGTCCAAAACTCATTTTTGACTTATTTGATTGATTTGAAAATTTGACGATATAATTAGGCCTTTAATTAATTATCGCTCCCACTATTTTACTTCAAATCTATAGCCCTCACCATCAATTTGGAAGATTGCAGCGTACAACCTTCTAGTGGGCAAGATCCTGAAATCCTCTAAGCCATGGACCAGCTAGGGCTGTCACCCACAACATAGATCTCTCAGGTAGGCAACTTTTGCCAATTGCATCATATGCAACTCTTGATAAGATGTCATATACAACTCTTTGCAATGATCATCTCCATGCCTCAAGGTACTAGATCCCATCTAGATCACCTTGTTAAGTCCGACCCAAAGCAAACACGATGAACATGCACCCTACTAGGGCAGATCCACACATTCATCCTTCACGCTTCCACGAGGTAGACGGTGCACCATGCTAGGGCGTGCCCACACTTGGTCGAACAAGCTTTTCACGTGTGTCGCATTTGGAAGGCATCTAAAACTTAATATTTTAATGAGGGATTTGGTTTTATATACATATACATATCCAATCACCACAATACATAGTACGTATCATATACATGCTATATCCCACAGAAAACATGCACAAACGATAAAAAGCGATGATTATGGCCATCCTAATGTGATTCCTCGAGCCAAAAGGAATCACGGTCATCTAGGTCTACATCACATGCAACCTTTACAAGATGAACTCCGTGCCTTGCCATCCGAGTAGATCAACTCATCACATGAATGATTTGTACTCTCTAGCCGGTCGTCTTGGTGCCACCAGCCGATCGGTTGGCTCCTCCAACCGATCGGTTCGCTTGGTCGTCGTGCATCTCGTCATGTCCGCCACCCGCTCGTCTTGCTCCTCGAACTGGTCATCAATCGATCGGTTCACTCCTTGCACCGACCGTCTGGAAGGTCAACCGATCGGTTCACTCCTTGAACCGATCGTCTGAGCAGTCGTCTTGATGTCCGCCGGTCTTTGACATAACAGGAAATAAAATCTATCCTATTTATTACATTGCTTTAAAAAAAGGAGAAACCCTGAGTTACATTCGGGGGGAGCAAAGGTAGGAAAGAATCTCGAATTATTTCGAGTTACATCAGGAATAAGAGAGGGAAGATCGGTGCGCAGACCGAGATGCAAGCAACCACACACAACCAATCACAGATAGGGGTTTATAGGCCATAATCACGATACACACATCCACCACAAAACTCGTTTAAGGGCAACGCGTATCGAGTGCATTAATAATACATATCATATATGTAATTAGGGATTTGTGGATTTAGGATTGGACATGCATAAAGCCGATATTATTCGCATCGTATGCAATAAATAAAGGCGACAAACCAAAATCGATCATATCGATATTCCTAAAATATAGAACAGCTAACCTCGCTCTGATACCACTGTTGGGTTTTAGGGGAGACAGAGAAGGCAGCGGAAACAAAAAAATTTTTCTCCCCAACCCATACCGAGGAAACGCGTCAACGTCTATATAATAGGAAATGATGGTTTGCGGAATCATACCTTGTCCCGAGGCTTGCTCGGCGACAATACCTCGTGCAATGCGCGGTCTTCATCTCTGGACTACGACGGTGTCTGTGTAGCTCCTGGTCACACCGGGACTGACAACTCCTACTCGAACCGGACTGTCGGATGACAGTTGTCCTCCTAAGCGGCAGTGTCCTCCCGCCTCTGTAGTAGTCCACACGGACCACCTGGAACTCCACTCTCCTTGTCCCACAAGGAAGTGGAAGGAGTCACACCCTCCTGTTGACGTACTAGTCGCCAACACGCTCTCCTGCCTCCTGTTGCAACTGTAGTTGTCCTTCCCTTGCTGCACCTCCCTTTTGCGGGAAGCACTTGCTCGGGCTCTCTCACGGTTACCAAAACCAGAGAGAACGACAACTTGCAGAGCAAGTGGTTGCACTGAGCTGTACTTTGAGAAGCCCCCAATACCCCTATATATATAGGAGAGTCATGGGACAGGGTTCTCCATCCCGGGCAATGCGGGACTAATGCAGGAGTAGAAGGGTTCGAGAATTTTCCACAAAAAGCAACCATCTCGCAACATGAACTGATCAGTTCACTGCTGAACCGATCGATTCGGCCATTGAGCCGATCCGTTGGACCTGAGCCGATCGTTTGGGGCACTCCAACCGATCGGTTGTCACCCTGAACCGACCGGTTCATGGTCCTAATCCGGCTCAAAAAGACTTTCCTTGTTTCTTTCCAAATTGGTATCGAATACCAATATTATTCCCAATCGAATTGGGCAATTTGAAACGAAAGGAAAATTCTTGCCGACATGACTTTCTCAACTGGTCGGTTGCACCAGTTGAGCCGATCGGTTCAACACTTGAACCGATCGTTTCAACCTAGGCATGAGCCGATCGGCCTGGACACTCCAGCCGACCGGTTCAGCAACCTCAGCCGACCGGTTTATCACATGAGCCGATCGGTTGGGAGCACAGGTTGGGAAAAATCAGTCAAATGCGATTTCAATCAATCCGATACTCCAATCAATGCGTCCAACACCTTGAACCATACGATATTGAGCTATCGACTGATTGAGTGTTTAATTGAACTACTAAACTCCTTTAGTAATCAATCTAAACATTGCTTTATGGACAAAACTCCTCTTCCAGGTTAAATCCTATGTGTGTGACCCTGCAGGTCCATTTCACGTTGGCAGTGAAAGTACATAACACTTATGACTTCACAAGAAAAGAGTGGTGCCTAGTCACACATCAGTGCTACCCAAGTGAAAGTAGAAAGTTGGAGAACAAATTTCATCCTACAATCTGTGAATGGTGTTACAACGAATGTATAATTCCTTTGTCACTAATATCTCGAATGAACTCGAGGCATGGAACAATCATCCTGTCAACGTTCATTCATTTCCTTGATCTCAGAGTAGACTGGAAGAGATATGTATGACATCAGTATCATATACTGATTCACACATGCGTGCACGCCTTTCTCAATCCTACTCATCAAGTGGCCATGGATATCAAACTCCCTCAGGAGGGACAAATCCCATATCTATCACTCACCCCTCAAAAGCCCCATGTGTCAAAGCCACCCAATCATCACCTTTATAACAACCCATGTTTCAGGATTGCGTTTGATGATGTCAAAGTGTGCCCAACGACATGTGTTGAGTGCAGTGATTTCAGGTCTAAGAATCACACTCACCACCATCACTGTGAGTACTGACTGTGACTACCATCTCATGGTTCCATGTGTCAAACTCACGGTGGGTCTGTCCGGTACACTTGTTCTCTAACAAGTACCTATGTGTTTGGTTTGATATCTCTATATCATGACTAATGAGATTCTGTCATCAACCAACACCACAATCTAGTCTTGTGTGTCATTGTTGTCTATCTACCTTCCACAATGACATCCGACTAGGGACATAACAAGAATGTACAAACTCTTAGCATCCATATGATCTCATCGTTCAGGTCATGAACCTGAAGGCATACGTCATTGAGTACTGTCATTCTCTAGACATTCAATCTGTTCTATCAATATCTCATATGACTGAACCAGAAAGAATTGGAAGCTCGCCTTTTATGTTTATCAAATCATTCTTAATGTATCCCACCAATCATCCCATGATTGGCTCTCAGGGCATACATACCAACAGTTGTTTCAGTATGTGTAACATTTAAGCTTAGGCGATTTTGATGTATTGTTTATTTTACATTTTCACAAGCTATTTTATATTGATTGTTATGCACTTATTATTCATTTTCATATTAATTTGTGCATGATTTATTAATATTAGCATGTGTGATTCAATTATATCTAATAAATGCAATTTCAATGTTTTTCGAATGATTTATTATATTTTTAGTGCTTATGTTCAAATTTTTTGTATTTTAAGAATTTTTCCAGAAACTACACAGCTCGCTACTACCGACTTTGGAGTCAGTGGTAATGACATTTTCTCAGGTTGGAACATAGAAATTGAGATAACTCAGTAGTACCGACTCTCAGTTCGGTAGTATTGACAAAGTCATATGCGGTAGCAACTTATCCATGGAGTCAGTAGTATCAACATGCTATCGGTAGTACGAACATGATGGAAACAAGAAGATCCAAAAATCATGTTTAATCCAACGGTCGACAATTAATTTCACACTAAGTTAATTCCATGACTTAAGGGGATTCTAATCAGACCTAAGCATCACATTCTATTCCATTGCACGAAGGCCAAGGTATGAGATAGGAAAATGAGGTGGAGAACTACATGTTTGGGAGGTTTCAAGTTTGTTCATTTGGAAAAATTCATGGCTTGCGTGTCCGTTCATCGGCGTGGAGCATCCTAGTCACATTTCTCCAGGGGGTTCATCAGTTTTTCAATGTTCTCCACATTTTACCTTCTTCCTAGCATGTTTTTCTCCATGGAAACCATGAGGGGATAATCCATGTATTCTCTAGGACCCAGGAGTAGCCCAGTTGTACATTGTATATGGATCGTTTGCAATACTATATTGTTTTGCCCTTATTTTTGGGCATGTTTCTATTAAATTGTATTAAATTGTCTATGTTGCACACCATAGGTGATTAATTTGATCCTTGATAGTTTCTAGAGGAGGACTAAGGATTGAAAATCCATAATAATACACGTTTTATACCACATTTTGAGAGAAAGCCTATGAGCATGAAGGGAATAACTCAGAGTAGTTTGTTAAAGAACATATCTACTAAAACAATCGATATGAGAGTGGGATTGGTATTAGGATAGATAGTGGATTACACCATGAGAGTGGGTAATTCTAGATACAAGTCTATTTGTCTAAAATCAGGAGGAATATATATTAATCTTAGGGAAAAATTGCAGTGTCAATCATTGTGAAACTGCAGTCTTAGGAAATTTCTTATCATTGTGATCACAAATCAGTAAATAAGTTTTCTTTCATGCAGTTAGTTTAATAACTCTCAATTCAAACTTTTCTTCGGCCTAGATGATCAAAAGTAGTTAGTAGTAGATAATTGAATTAAGTTTCCCCATGTTCAATACCCGGGCCTCAATGACATGTATTACTTCGACACATACACTTGCATTTACACATATAGTTTAGTTGTGTCAAGCTTTTAGCAATGTTGGCCTTTTGATTGTTTCCAAGACATAGACTGCATATTTATTTGTACCTTCAGGTATAAAATTGAAATCAATTAAGGGGCACCCAATGAAATTGGTGATATTCAAGCCTCAATTGATGTCAATTTTATACCCAAAGGATCAAAGAAATACAAACTCTAACTCTCGGAAACAATAAAAAGACCAACGACATCAAAAACTTGACATGACTAAACTATATGTATAAACACAAGCATACATGTTGAAGTATTATAGGTCATTGAGGACCGGATATGGAACATAGGAAAACATATATCATGAAACTACTACTAAAAAAATTCAAAAGATATTCCCCGACAATGATGCCAATAACTTGTTATGAATAAACTGTACATGTAAATTGACACGTTGAAGTAATATAGGCCAACGAATCCTGGATATCGAACATGGGGAAATGTGATTTGAGAAACTACTACTAATTACTTTTGACCAACTAGAATAAAACTTTGATTTGAGAGTTATTAATTAATAGCAAGAAAAAAACTAATTTACTAGTTTGTGATTATAATGAGAAGAAATTCCATGGGACTGTCATTTCACTACGATTGACACAAAAATTTTACCCTAAGATTAATATATGTTCCTCCTAATTCTAGAAAAAGAGACCTATAGATAGAATTACCAATTCTCATGGCATAATCCACTACCTATCCTAATAACAATCTCACTCTCATATCAATTGTGTTATTAGATAGGTGCTTTAACAAACTACTCTGGGTTATTCCCTTCATTCTCATAGGCTTTCTCTCAAAAAGCAATATAAAATGTGTGTTACTATGGATTTTCAATCCTTAATCCTCCTCTCAAAGCTATAAAGGTTCTAATTAATTACCTATGGTACGCAACATAGATAATTTAATATGATTTCATAGAAACATGCCCAAAAATAAGGAGAAAACAATATACTAATGTAAAACATCCATATACAATGTACAATTGGGATATTCTCGGGTCCTAGAGAACACGGGCGATAGCCCCTCATGGTTTCCATGGACAAAAACATGCTAGGAAGAATGAAAAACATAGAGAACATAGAAAAACCAAAGAACCCCCTACAGAAATGTGACTAGGATGCTCCACACCGACGACTGGTCCCACATCCCATGAATTTTTCCCATAGAACATGCCCGAAACCTCCCAAACGTGCAATTCTCCTCCTTGTTTTCATATCTCATTCCTTGGTTGTTGTGCAATAGAATAGAATGCGATGTTTAGTTTTGGCTGAAATCCCCTTAAGTCATGGAAGTGACTTAGGGTGAAATTAATTGATGACCATTGGATTAAACATGATTTTCAGATCTTCCTATTTCCATGTTTTTGATACTACCGATAAGATGTCAGTTCTTGAATTATGTTTCCTCGTGTTTTATATCCAAGCCTCAGTGTCATGTATTACTTAAATGTGTACACTTGCATTTACAGATACAATTTAGTTGTCTCATGTTTTTGCGTCGTTGGCCTTTTGATTGTTTCTAACACTTGGACTGTATATTTCTTTGATCCTTTGGGTTAAAACAAACACTAATTAAGGGGACCCAACGAAATTGATGATTCACATGTAGTATAATTTTTTATGCTCAACATATTTGTTAATGTTTGCATCATATGACAGTTTGATAATGCAACATATCTTTTAATTTAACTTATACATGTATGAAAGCATTCCATAGCACTGGAGGGAAAGTAGATGAGAAAAATAAATCAGTAACTTGGAAGAGTGTTGATGTAGTCTTCTCATTCCAATTGCATATATATTACCAACTCTGCTTTATCCTATTTATTAATGTAATTGTAAATCTATAAGGCCCTATACAAAACAATGAGATGGCATGCATATATTATGTGATGTTTTATAGGTAGAAGATTTTCATGCATAAACAACATTTCAAAGTTAATTTTATTAGTCTTGGATCACATTAATGGTGTAGTCTCATTTGATAATACATACAAACAAGAAATTTTAATTAGAAGTCTCATTCTCTTTGTAACTTTTTGACAGTACTGAACCCTATACATTGGAGCAGTTGAAAGACCTACATAAATAGTGGACAGGCTGCTTCATCAGACATGTGTACTTGGATGATGAATGGGAGGGTTGATATTTTTGTAGTTCAAACTTTGATATCAGATTTTTGTTTGTTATATTATCTAACATCGTGGACTTCAAATCTAAGGAGGAAACTGATGTTGACATGTATTTGTGTGTATGAATTGACTACAAAGTGCGCATGTGTGTGTGAATTGAATTTTAAGCGCATGAGGAAGAGAATGATGTGTATTTGTGCATATGTATGAAATTGAATGTATCACTGATATATGAATCAATTGAGATGTGAGTTCATGGATATTTATGTGCATATGAAGTGTGTTGAGGTATGTTGGCATGTGTGTGCCTATTGTATCAAATGAATTTGTGATGTTTTGTATATATATATATTTCTTCTTATAGGTTTTTCATCCTGTTGTTAAGATGTGATGCTTGTAGAGCCCTATAGTTCTTCAAAACTGAAGTGGACATGCCAGCATCCAGAAAGTAGGTCTATAGACCTTCCATATAAAATATAGACATATCTCATGGGTTATTTGTAAATAACTAACTACATATACATTCTACTTCGTTTATTTACAATAAATTGACGTGGTATACCTAAAATTTTTAGTGTAAAACTGACATTATGATATTCAACGTCAGTTATTTATCATTACTCAACTGTTGACAAGTAGTCGCATGTTAGTTTAAAGGCGTCTGTTTTTTTTCTTACAACTAATGAGGAAAGCTCACAAGAGACCACAAATGCTTTTTATGTTGTGTGTTACATCATCAATTTTTCTATAATGTTGAACTGATAACTAAAAGAGTTGTCATCAGTTTTGAGAACTAACAAAGAATGGCTTGAGTTGCAGCGTCGCCTTCTTGGTTGTCAATTTTTAGCCTACACTTTATGCCTAAAATAATCCACGTGATATCCCCATTCTGTTGCAGTGATAATGGAAAATTCTATTTGTTGTATTCCCCAGTTGGAAATAATGTTATTGTTTTTATAAAGTTGTTGCTATCATAGCAATATTAGTTATGAACAACATACAATTAAGACTCTCACTCCAAATCTATTCTTGACACTCTACTCTATAAGTATCCATGTTTATATTCTTTTCCATTCCCTTTATGCCTTTTCGTGGACTTCTAACTATATTTAATTTAATTTAGGACAAGGCATTCAAGTCTATAAACCCATGAAGTGCTGGAGGAGACTCCACAAACCCAACAAAGTTACATCAATTGATATGTCATGTCTCATATTCAGTGACATTGCATGTTATCATGTTGGCCTCTCTATACACTACTTTGCTAGACCAAATGTAATTTTATATGATGATTTAACAAAAATGCCTCTTAGTAATATGTGGATAATGATCCAAACTCACCAAGATCCTAACTAAGTGTTAATTATCACTCCCCATTAACAAACCTCCTATTATGATACAAATAGAAGATTCTGACCCCCACTATAGGGTTTGCAAGAAACCCCCTAACTTTCATATCTATAACTCGGTCAAGTAAAACCCTTGATTGCCTTGCCCTAGTTAACTATGAGAATACCTTAAACCAACCTACTTCTACACCTATACCTAATTTTATTCTAGTGAACCTCTCCCGTGTTAAGGCCATCATCATACTTTTATTCCACCTAAACTTAAGGAACACATATATCTAAACTCTAATCTCGTCCACAAATGCTTTTGAAGGCCACTTTGTTATGTGTTCATGTTGTTCCTCAATGTCCTGAGAGATCGAGCCTCTCTTCATGACAATATATATTTTCCCTAACTTGTTTTAAACAACATTATCACTCATCATTTTCACCTTCAACCTACTTGCACATATTTCATAGAACTTTTAGAGGAATAATCCTCTCATGAATTATATCCATGTGTACTAGATAACTAACTATTAACCACTTGTTGGCTCATTGAAAATGAGTTAATATATATAAAATTTATACCACTATGCATGCATATCTGGTCACCTCACCAATAAGAAATTGGTTATCCACCATCTCTGTCCCCTTGATTGCAACACGCACAATCTGGATGTAAATTAAATTCTAAAAAAATAATATAGTCCATTGAGGGAATCACTCATTCTTAATTTACTAGGGGAAGTCTAAGTCTTTTATGGGTTATGTTAAATTCCAGATCCAGGGGATGGTATGTGTCAACCAAAAAAGGGGAAATAAGAGAGATATTTGGGGAATAATACTCTATTCTTTGTGGCATTGAAACATCACATAAAAATAAGTTGTTCAAAGTCTCCACCACATTTTGTACAAGGAATGAGGAAAAAAGATGTATCACAAGAGGCACATTATAAACAAAGTGATTATCCATGATGGATAATAACACAAAAAATAAAAGTAAAATCGGTGATCATATTTGACGATCTAGTTATGATATGGGAAGGATTATTACCCCCATCCTTCCTAGGAAACTAGACAAAAACACTGTTGGGTTGTGAATAAATTGAATGATTTGGGATTATTTATTAAAAAATAAAAATAAGATATAAAGGCAATCATTATCAGGGCGTGCTTTGGGGGCTGAAGATGTCCATGAGTTTACTATCATAACCCCAAAAATCCTAACTTTTTGGTGTCTTATGGTCTTAATCACCTCGATACCTCACATAGTGGAGATCTAAAATTGGTGTCTAGGACCCATGCGTAGGGTGTTAGAGGATAACTAGGAGAAGTATACTTAGAAAACTAGTTCAGATTCTTAAATAAATAGTAAAAGGGTGACGACTATGAGAGCAACAAAGTATTTATAGCATACAGTAGGTCAAATGTAGTAGTAGATCATGTCAGGTGCAATATGTATAGATCATATAGAAATAGATAGCAGAATCAGTAATTAGGTGCATTGACTAGAGAAGTTTACCATTCTACATATCTAGCAGAGTAGGTGGTGTCATAGGAAGGATCCTATAATCACATGCAATACGAAAATAAAGAGAGAGGTAATCATTTCTCTGGAATCAGGTGAGATGGAAGGGTCCTGGAATATATTGGGTATAGGGGGCTATTGATAGTCCAAGATTAGTATTTGGGATTTTGGACAAAGCATTCAGGAAGAGATGGTGGTTGGTGCTAAAGTGCCACACATGGAATGTGGATCAAGGTGATAGGCCCATGTGGCACCGGAAAATGGAATCTATCCTCTCAGTGTCTCAATGGGAAATAAGGAAATTTCTAATTTTCCTAGTAATTTCAGGAATATTTTGGCAAGAATTAAAGAAAACTTACATAAAAAGATAAGTCAGGGTTATCTATCAAATTTACAAGAAAAGGTAGTTCGAAAGAGAATATTTGCATCCAAATAATGCAATCAATTTATGAAAAGAGAGTATATTTAACATAAAACTAAAGAACAGTTACACTTTTAGTTTAAAAGAAGGTTCCTTTGTAGAAGAACCAAACTAGGTGAAAGTAGTAAAAAAGGGTGCTTTATATAGGCAGAAAAATATAGAAAATTCTGGGAGAAAATCGAAGTTGGGTAGGATGTGAAATTGATTCCATCATTATCTAGATAATTGGCATTAATCATTATTTTTTATAGACTCGGTGACAATGCGGATTCAACATTGTCCCTTCTCAGGGCAAGGTTCGAGATAAGAGCAAGAACTACCGGCTTGAGCTAAGTTTGACCCCCTATTTTTTGTCACAAATGGACGAAAAGGTTGGACTTGTCAAGGAAATTCTGACAAATCTTATGGAGGGTGGAAAGCAAATGTCATGTATCTTTGTTATAATGCTGAATTAGTGAGGAAAAGGTTAGAAATAAATGATTTTTCTAGAGTAAGGGTAGACTATGAGTTAGGTGGTTTCCTATATTTGACCAATCATTCAATCCCCTAAAGATTTGGTGAGTGTCTCCCATCATAGCTCTAGCTGTAAACCAGGCAAGTCTAATTCTCCCACTAACTCATGCCTTAGTGAGGTGGATGTGGAAAATAGAATATAGATGTGGGTTATTTGTAAGACATTAAGATTAGAAATATATGATTCATTGAGAAATAATGGAAATTGATATCCATGCAAATAGATTTTGGATAAAAAAGAGTAGTCATCCCCCTTTCCTACACATATTTAAGTTTAGTTTTTTATAGTGGGCCAATTCAGACTTAGGACTAGATCTCTTAAAAGGAACAATATGAGAATTTTTCCTAGAAGGATATGTCTTTGATCGTCAAGAATTGTGTTTGTATTTTAGAATATATTCTTCACTTAAGTTGTCATTTCCACCCGATGACTATTTTATTTAGCTATTTGATTAATTAAGACATCTGAGAGTGAATTAAGATTGGTTGTTTAGACTATTATTTAGTGAAAGGTGGCCTCCATGACATGTTCCTTTACTAGTTCATCTTACATCCTTTAGACTGTTGAAGCTCCTCAAGTCTCTAGGTCTCATTACAAGAATCAAGAGTTGGGAGCAATATCTTAGGGTCATGAGGAGGGGTAGGTGATCTGGTTCAAGTCATGTTCTGCTAGTATCAAAATTTATGTGCCTGAAAGCAAGTTGATAACCATGATCATAATCTGGGATTGATTAAAAGGATTTTTATTTAAAGGAAAACTAGATTCTAGTTGAGAGTCATGAGTAGAGACTCTAGATCAAAAGGAAATAAAAGAAAGGTAGAGATCCTATTAAGGATGAGGCTCGTGCTCTAGTTTAAGGTCTTGGTTCAAGTCCCAAACAAATTGAAAATGAAACTTTGAGATGGTTGAGTTTTAGGTCATGATCCAAGACCCAGACAAATTCGGCAATTGATGCCCGTGATGGGTCCAATTTTTGGTCATAGTCTAGGACCCTAAAAGATTTGGAAACAAGATTCAATGTGGTTCAATTTATGGTATGATCCAGGACCAAAGAAAGATTTGAATTTGAAAATATGGTTAGATTAGCTTATAGTTACAATCCAGGACCCTAGAAGATCGTGGACATATCTGGTGAACATCTTGAGAAAAATTAAGATTTTTTGGTTTTGGAGTTTATATTTGACATTTTCTTATTTTAACAATTTTTTATTTTTTTACTAAATTATTAGGGTTTTTTGGAAATTCTACTCAAAAACTAGGTACCTGTTTGCAAATTATGCATTAGTTTTTAGTCTCTAAAAGAGGGGAATGAGAGGATGGTCGACCACCCTTCCCATTTATTCCTAACTTGCATAAGAAGCAGTAGTGGCTATTAGCTCAAGGCATTTTGAAGCGACAAAAGTTGTGCGTGAAATAGGAGGAACACTGGCAAATCACGATGAGCTACTAGCTTTGGGCCCGTGGATTGGGGCATTATGTTGGCTTTGAGGCGACATTTTTTGGGAGCGGCATCACTGCGGTTGGGGATTTTTGGTGGCCCTTATTGGAAGCTTTTCAGTGTGACTTTTGGCTACATCAGTCTCAGGGAAGGTATACTTTTTCTGGCACTCTGATTTGGCCATTTTGACCTTTGATGGTGAAAATTTGTTTTTGGCTTTTACAGTGTTCTTTGCAGTTTGGAAGTTGAAGCTGACCTTGATGCACGTTCTATATTGTGATCTAGATTCTTTTCTAAGTCGTCCTTTGTCCTATTGAGATGATATCAGAAGCTTTAGGAAGCTCTTGACATTGTTTTCGTGGTCATTCAAATGGCTACTCATGATTAGCAAGAGGTGGATTCTCTTATAGACACACAATATGGAGGCCATGATGTTCAGGATGAGGTGTAACCATGGTATGTATCTGTCATTTTGATTACTGTTGTATCTTTTCTGACTGAAGTCTTTCTTAAGCATGTGTCATGGTAGTGCAACCAATATCGAGGTGGAATTTCTCCTTTCTAAGAGATTTGTCCATCATTTGGGAAGGATGAGTATGAATCTACATCATTGGGGCCATCAAGAAGGTGATAAGGTATAACTTGAAAACTTTGCTACTTGTTATTTTCTATCTCCTTTAACAAGATGGAATCGATGTTTTTAGCCATTTAGTGGTATTTTAACTTTGTTTTCCATTGTATTGTTTTAGGGAATCGGATTGTCAAATATTTACTGGAGAACCTGTTAGAATGAACTGGGGTACTTGTATGGGTGCTTGGTGGCTGAGCAGGTGGAGTTGTTGGAGGGGACCAACTTTCCATTGATAGACCCTATCTCATTCCTTTGATTGAGCACTTCATTATAGAGACTAATAGTTTGCATTTTTACTTTGGTGAGCTATCCATCAACCCTAATGAGTTTGTCAGGATGACTAGATTAGGGTTTCGTGGAACTCCCATTAGTTCTCTACTATATTGACAGGAGTGGACTCATCACAGTCGAGGATGTGAACCATAGGCCATCTGGATTGGAAACCTTAGGCTCAGCCTACTCTACCTTACTGGGATCTTGAATATCAAATTTGGTAGATTTTCCCCAACACAATAAACAGATGGAAATTCCATAAATCCCTTTGGTAGATAAATCTGATGAGCAAAGCTAGATGTACAAATCAAGCAAAACAATAGGTACAAATCGATTGTCAGGGAGAGGGATGATGGGAAAATGAATGAAGCTTTGTCTTACTGGAATCATGGGCCCCTCTGATGTCTCTGACTCAAGGATCAACATCATTGAAAGACCCAAAGGCATTCTTTTGGTTAGGTATACCTACTATGTGCATGTTTCTTGAGGTTTCGACGTTCAACTGTGTGGGCATCCTCTTTTATTGACTTTATGTCCTTTCTCTCTTACTTAATTTACTTCTTTATGGATACTTGTCTGGAAAAAAAATAGTAGATGGGGCATTCAATCAAATCAATGTCCGTAGAATTTGCAGGCGTTCAACACACTCGATAAGGGGAGTGACTGGGAGGTGTTTGGACCGCTTTCTGACCATGACAATCTCACTCAAATTATAGGGACATACAAATATTAGTACAATATATCGAGATCTCTGGCCAGAACCACACGTGCAGGTTTCCTAGCATGTGGCTCATCTGTGCTTTATTATGGGTTGCTTCCTAAAGGGGAAGCCCATGATCCTAAGGGAACTTCTTTCGTGTGAACAACATTGCTTGTGGAGAAAAGGGTGAGTAGGCAGTGCCTTCAACCTACTCTATAGGTCTGGCCTTTCTTTCCTTCAATTTTGATACTACATTTCCCTACTACTATGCTCCTTTATTCTTAAACTACTTGACTTTGTTAGCAAGACATAGTCAAAGATCAAGTCGAATAATTAGTATTCCAATAGTAATCTCATTGTAATAAAAAAATAGAAGAGATTTGGCAGATAGGTCACATCGATCACCTCAAGAGATCAGTTGTAACATTGTCATTATTATTTTTTTGAGTACTACTGAGCCAAGCACAAATAGGCTTAGAGGGAAGAAGGATCTCATCTATGAAGCAAAGAGGATATCCTATGATGAACCATCTTCTAAGCTGATGAGAGCTAAAATAGTGTAGTCAAACCCTAATCCACCCGCTTAAGCCAATCATGAGAAAAATCTCTAGCCTAAGAACTTGAAATCACTTCCTTGAATTTAATTAGTCGATTTTGGCCCTACCGAACCAATTTTCTAGGCATAAATATCAAGATATACAAACTAGGATCTGACAAGAATATATAGAATAGATAGATACTAAACAATTCCAATATGAAGGGTGTGCCTCCTCACAAAGGGGGTCGTAGTGACCAAGCCCGAGCAATAGTTTACCAAAAAGACAAGTCTCTAAAATGTAGTAAGACCAGAGGAAAACTGATTCAGCAGTTGGGGAGGAAAGAGATTGTAAACATGGCTAATTTGACTTATACAATGGGAATGGAAAGGTAGAAGCAAGTCTGAGGTGCGATCATCCATAAAACCGACTTTCTATTCTCATTCCATTTTTGGGTTGGGATTCTGGTATAGCGCTATCTAAGCTTGTGCTCAAGAGGCTTCCACTGCTATCTCCCTTTGGGAGTGAGATCATGTGAAAGATTGGATCTTTCTTTCTTTTCTATTTAGAAAATCTAAACCCTACTTGGCTCAAGGTTCTTTTGTTATTTTCAATTTTATAATTATGTATGTTTTGATGTATATTTGATACCTACTGAGTCAATTGATACCTTGGTGATGCTCAATTTGACCCTAATATAACTTTCAACTATATCATACATCTTAAATTTTGTACTTATCTTTGAAAACCTGTGTAACCTATTTTAATTCTGACATTCTAGGAATCCTTCTCATGATTGTCACACATGTCTCCATGTCCAAATCAGAGTTCAAATAGAGATTTTATAATCATTTGAGCACACCTATTTCTTAATCCTTTTCTTCCTCTATTTTTTCTCCTTTTCTTGCTTTGGGACGACCTTCTTTGGCCCAAGCCACATGCTCTCTCTCTCTCTTCCCATCCTTTTCTTTCTCTCATTCATCTTTTTCTCTGATGCATCAGATCCAACTGAGTGAACTGGGTCTGATGTGAAACATTGGATGGGACAACCATTGATCCAGAATGGGATCCTATGACTCACGCTCCTCACTCCTTCCTCTATGAGAGGGAGCAGGTGGCTGGAAGGGCCACTGCAGAAGAACTGGAAGCACTAAAGACTTAACCTGACCTTGCTTTTGACTGAGTGACCCGCCCTGTGGCCATGAGGCTCGCATGCAGGCTAAAGGCTCTGGCCTACTCCTCTTTTATTTCCTTGTCCTCCGACCATTTTTCTAACAACCCTAGATGCTTCCACACTCACTCAAACCACCTATAAACAACATTTGTTAATCCACCAACCCTTCCTCTTGATCTTTCATTCTTTACCCAAATCCCAAAAACCACTCCATCTCACCCATTCCGAGCCACCGCCACATTCCCTGGGGTTTAGAAACCCTAGCACGATGATGGGGATGACCCATAGGGCATTGGATCGACGACTAATGACCCATATCACACACAATAAGAGCCATTCTCTCTCTCTCTCGCTCACTCCCACACTCCCTGTCTCTTCCCTCCATGCACACATTACCCACAAATCAAGAGGCACCAAACCACTGCGTGCTTGCACGTTCCTCCTCACATGGCAACATCGCCATCCAACCGCTCGGGGCCTACACCGAGCTGCTATAACCCACCCTATGTCGCCGCTAGTCGCCTGAGATCTCCATTTACACCAAGGTGACACACCCAGATGATTGAAATTACCACAAATCACTCAGGGTCTAGTCCTCAACCATGGACTATGGGAGGGAGAAGTGCACCCTGTGGATTTGCCACATGCCGACCTTCCTCACCTCGGTTCTCGGCCCAACTAAGGTTAAGATCCCACCAAATCCCTATTATTGATGCTCAAACTCAAAACCTTGTATCTCCTTGGTATTATATCCAAATCTAATGAAGTTACATATCGTTTTGACTAGAAAAGAGTCATCTTTCTAATGACTATTATTTCATACTCATTTTGTACCTCTTTCTCCTATTTTATTAAAAGTTTCTCCTTTATGACATTCTTGGGTCCATTCACCATCTACCATGTTTAACATTTATGTTTAATGATCTTTTGGTCATCCTCCAAGAAAATTAATAACTTTACTTTTTGAGAATACATTGTAATGTCTTGGACCATCCATATGCACTATTATTCCATCTTGACTACCATGACCTGAATGGCTCATATATGTACTTAAATATTGTGACTTGATTTTATATGAAGTCCTGGACCTATTTAGTCTTTTATATAGTTGAACCTTGAAACCAGTAACTTATCTTATGTCTTATACCCTTTTTAACCATAATCTTGAGCAGGTGAGCTATAACTGTCTTATAAGATCTCAAGTACTCACTTGTGTGCTTCAAAATGATCGCGTTGACCTAGTTAGTTCTATATGATGAAATATGAATTTTAGGGAATTCTCTTATGCTATCTAGTTCAGATAAGTAGTTTTATCATGCTTGAAACACTAGATACCAACTTCATCTAACTTATGCTTTTAATGTTCTTATGACTTGGTAATGTGACACTATGACATGAAAATGAATCTAAAGTGACTAAGTATGATCTTTACATAAAAATCACATGATGAAAACCCAACACTCATGCTTCCCCTATTTTCGAATTAGAGTTACATTTATCTAGTAATGTAGATTGTTCACCTAGACCTAGAGCCTAATAGTAATCCTTGAACTATGGTGAATATTGATATGTGTGTCTTATAGGATGGGACCCCACTTGCACTATGTGATACATAGGTTTAGGAGAACATCCACATGGAATTTATATATGTTTATCTTAGAAAAATTCTACTGATCTAAGACCTACTATTATTTCATTTTACATCTTAGGTCCCTTTTGGATTGGACCTTCTCTAGAATCTATTCATGGTTTGTGACTTGTACTCTACTCACCAGGTGTACTTAATCTCTTGACTCTACTATGATATTGTCCTATTTGTATGTATTCTCATATGAATGCTTAACTAGATAATTATTTGTTTGATCTATTATTCCCTACGAATACTACTTCCATGTTGACTATAGTAAGTTGATAAAGCTAAAACATAACATATAGAAATCCATTATATAACCTTGTATACCTTCCTGAATTCATGGGGTAAGGGAACAAGGCATGATTGAAATAGGGTTCACTCATTGACTTCGTCTTGAGGTCCCTCATGTAGAAATAGGGAGTACAAATGCCCCTCTTGGACCCTTCCTTGAGAAGTGTCAAAGGCCTATGATGATATAATGGATAAAGAAACTTAAAACATGTTTTGTATAAAAGAATGTCATTAAGTGTCCTCCTCTTGTGTTACAACCCCAATTTTTGGGTTCTTTTGGTGAGAAATGTAATTTCTCCTATTAAAGATTTTTGGACAAATAATGATATAATTTTTTTTGAATAAAAGGATTTCGTTTACAATAGCCTTGTTGGTTGTTTTGTGGGCTTTTTTGGCTATTGGGCCCAATAACAAGGAAATTCAATTAGTAATGAATACTTGAGAAATGGAGAAAAGAAAGGTGTAGAAACCTCGAGGAGGCAAAAGAATATAATCCAAAGTTGGATTTCGTGCCTCTTGGGTTCCTTGGGTTCCAAGGAGTCCAAAGTTGCAAAGATAATGCAACAACAAAAGAAAAGATCAATTAAATATTTCTTTATTAAGAAAGAAATTCAAAATAATGATAAAATGTGGGACCTAAGTGGAAAGAGGTATAATTGAGTTATACTTGGTGGATTTTCATATCCAAAGGATTCCTAATGTTAAAAGTAATGCCAGTGAGGAAAATAAAAAGAGAGATAAAGAGAAATCCTCAAAAAGAGATATTTTGATAAGAAATAAACAAGATGATGAGAAATAAAGGATATAGATGCATCTAGAAGGATGATGAGTATCCATTAAAAAGGATTTCGAAATATTAGAGTTTCTTGGGGTCCAAGGAGCCCCAATAGAGAAAAAGAAAGAGAAAAGGCAAATAATAACAAAATAAGAAGATAATGTGATACATCATTAATGACTTTTTGATAACATCAAAAAGAGATGTTATTTGCTTTAAGAAAATAGATTTTCATGGCCAATAGATTAAAAAGCAAGTCTAGAGATAATGAAAGAGTTAATTTAATTATTTCTAATTATCCATGAAATAAGGATAAATAGGAGAGAGAAGATTACTTCTCCTTGAAGGAATATGACTCCTATTCGGAGAGGGCCTTGTTAATCCATAAATAGCCAACCTAGGGCTTTGTTACCCTCCCCTATATAAAGGGGTAGAGCCTCTGGATCGAGTTCCAGAGAAATCCCAAAAAACTCTCTCTCCCGTCTTCATCTTCTTCGTGTAAACCCTAACCTTTGAGCATAGCTCTATCTCAGGAGTAGCAAGGGACCGTAATGGAGTCGAGATGATAGTTGGATGCCCCACGATGCTGGGGAGAGGCTTCACCATCGTGGCTGCAACACTAGTCGTGGGTTGCAGGTATGCCCAGCCCAACCTAGCCACTCTGATCATGAGCTAGTGGTGCCCCAAGCATGGAGGAAGGAGGCAGAGCAAGAGGAACCATCATCTGTGGCCTTCGGGTCTAGAAAGAGGGAGAGGAGCCACCCCAACCGTGGCTAGGGTGGCAGCAGTGCGCCGTCACGAGGAGGAAGATGATCAAATAGGCATTGGATGGTTTTGCCCTTCTACGGGCTGAAGGAAATGTGCCTTATACGGGGGTAAAAAGGAAATTTTGTTATACTTCCAAAGTAGCCGAGCAACGTTGCATGGAGCAGGCGACGTGGCATCCTCTGATTGGCTCAAGTAAGTTATTCTTGCAAAAATCGTATCTCTTTATTGATAGCTCCAATGAATGCGCATAAAATATGAAAGTTGCTCAGAATAACAAGGGGAATCCATTAAAAATGGTTCTAGAATCTAATTGCTCTTGCAATTAGAAAAGTAATGGAAGTTATCAAATTTAATGTATTAATGATTAAGAAACCCTATTTTTGAGATGATTAATGAATTAGTAGGGTTTAATGGATGATTAAAGGTGATATTAACCTATTAATAATTAAAAGATACATTAAGGTAAAAAGGATGAACTTTGCATGTAATTGGTTTAATTTAGAGTTTCATGTGCATAAATATGCTTTAATGGGCCTTGAAACCCTAATATTAGTAATTGTGACTCTTAATAGCTTTAAATGTTCAAATTCATGATTAAAGTTGAGATATGATGGCTCTAAGATATTTTGAGTATAAAGGTTCCTAATTGTGGATAAATACCTTTAATATAAAAATTAGGGTTTTCTAATGGATAAATACCAGCCACGAAAGGCTAGGTTCTGACGGTTGTAGTGGTTCCTCAGGAGACTTGGGGCTGCGGCCAGTCCGATTCTCGCCTGCTGCGTCGTTCGGGTCGTCACTCGGCTGGGCAAAGGAGGAGGCGTGATGCGCGGATGTGGAGCTCCGATCTAGGTTGCTAATCGGCGGTATCGACCTAGTCGACTTCATCTCATTTATGAGTGACGGGGGAAGAGGAGTCATGCCCTAGTTTTCGTCTCCTGTGCTGCTGCTCCATCCAGGCTAAGATAAGGGGTTCCTTCGAGCTCTTCTTCGGAACCTGATTCCTTCTCCCCTATCATGGCGACCTTGCCTTCGACCCCGACTTAGTTTGGCGACAGAGTTGGTGACTGAGCCTGCTAGGTAGCTATTATGGTTGGGCAACTTCCTTCAGGTTGGTTCCCCAGACGATGACGCCCCCCTCCTCTGCCACGATCCAGCATTGGTTGAGCTATGCGGTGGCGCACTTTGACGTTCCATGCTCTGCTGATGGGTCATGTTCCTCAACCACTACCTCGACGCGGAGCTTCTCGGCGCGTCGGCACAGGCGTTCTCCAATCGGGCCTGGTGACGGAGGTTCTCTACTTATGATGGCCGGAACACCTTCAAGGTGTTTGATAATATGCTTCACGCATACTGGTGCTCTGCGGGGGTTGGGTTTTTGAGGGGTTTCCTCTTCTCCTCCTCTCTTGCGGTTGCTCTTGAGTGCAGGAAACACCCTTGGGTGTTGTGGTGGGTGCTTTTGAGTACCAGTGTTACTGATAGACTGAGGTCCAGTGCTGATGAGCAGCTTTATGGTTTGGGGGTTATCAGCTCGAAGGATCTCCTTCATTCTGGCTTAGTACCACAATTTTTGGGTACCTTTACTAGATAGCTGGTGCTGTTCTATGTATGAGGGAGTGATTTGGTGCTTATTTGTTCGTCCAACTCTTTGTTGCTTATTCACATTGGCTCTTGTTTTCTTTTGTGTTTAGTTTCAGCTTCATGCTGACCTGATGCTTGGAGTCCTCCTTTTGGGCTTCATCCTTTTGTTTCCTGGTGTTGGGATGCTGAGAAGGCTGAAATCTTCATGTCTAGCTTCAGGATGGCTTGCTTGTGGTTGGTCTACCTCAAGTCGCTTTACTCTTTGTGGGTACGCTGAATGTATGTATAGTGGCTTGTTGCAGCCTTCTTCTCGTTGGTCTGCTTGGACCTTGTGTCTAAGTTGTTTGGTTTTCTTATTGTTTCTTGGCCTAGTAAGTTTGTTGGTCCCCCTGCGCGGGGATTTTGAACTCTATCGAGCTTTTTAGCTCTCTGCTTATGTAATGGGGTACTTTGTGCCCATAGTTTTTGGTATTAATAGTAACACGCTTTTTGACTGACCAAAAAAAATGGATAAAGGTGGAATTAATGATAAATAGAGTTTGTATGTGAATTAGATCGTAATGAACTATGAGTTGTTAATATGGAAGGAACCAAAGATGATAATTCGGCCTAATAATCTTATAATGAATTAAAAAGGATAAAAGTGGTAGTTTTAAGGTAAAATAGGCATAATAGACTTAATGGACTTTTAATTGTGTCTTTAATCCAAAATTAAGGTTATATGTTGTTAAAAGGTAACCTTAATATCTTTTGTGAAGAATAAGATGAGATAGTTAAGGTTTGTGAGTAACTGTATAAAGTTAGGGTTTAAAATAGTAATATTGAAGAGGAACCCTAATTGGAATGGAAACCCTAAAAGTGGACTAGAAACCCTAGAAAGTGAGTTAGGTTTAATAGACCATGATGGCATGATTAATGATAAGACAAATTGGATGCATATTTCATGATCAACTTGGTGTATGTTTTCTTGGCATCTTAATTGGTTGAATTATTTCTGCAATCAAGTTAGTTTGACAGGTATGTGGTTAATTACGGTTAATCACATTAGTTTTCAAAAGAGTTTCCCGAATGATTGATCGCATTGAATGCAACTCGTCAGTTTGGATGTTCATACTTGCAAATCATAAAGTCACTATGATTATCACAATAATAGCATAAGTGTATTCTCGCACCTACATATCCCCTTATGGATGATGCAAAAAGGTCAAGCCCAGGAGGGAAGACCCATGGGCACCATGAATGGTGACCCAGGCACCATTCTCGGGATTGAGAAGGTGGCCTAGGATATTGCATGACTAAAGGGAACCATGAAGGGTGACCCCATGCACCAAGCTTGAGATTGAGAAGGTGGCCTTAAGTCAATGACAAAATAGAAACCCTAGAGGGGGTATTCTAGGGTTAGGGCAAAAGTAGTGGAGAATGACACATTGAAAATGTAAATTGGCTTGTTAATTACCTTAATTGTGATAATTAGATTGTTAGCCATACTTGCGGAATTTTGGTTGTCCCCACATACTGGAATATTTCGATATGCTGACCGACATTTTGTTTGTCAGCATTTTAGGTGCAAGATTGAAAAGGAAAAATAGTAAAGTGGCATATGTGGAATTAAATAAGAATTAAAGTAAAAAGGAGGATTAGTTAGATACACTCCAGATGTGGATAGCGGTAGATATCCAAGTTTTGAAAAGGTATCCACAGTTTTATTTTATGTCCACGTTCAGTATAGTTAGTAGAATTTCATAATTATTATGGATTATTTTTCGAACCTTTGATCCTGTTAATTGGGATAATGGCTCTGACCTCTTGGTCTCCATTAATTGGGGGTTATCGGGAGGTGGGGTCGTTACATCTTGTTTCTACTTCTTATGTCATTATGATGTTTATAGCCAAGCAACTTTTATATTACACATAAACTATGGTTACATGTTTTTCATAGCATACTCAATGCACTGTGGTTTCCCTTATATTTAGAGAAAAGGGAAACCCCTTAAGTCTAAGGTATGTTTGATGAAACCCTCACAGCTGAGTTGGTGACATGGGAAGGTTGAGGAATAAGAACAAGTATGACCTAGCATGGGTTAGTAGGTGGTCTGCTTGTGCCTTAGTAGCTTGCTAGGGTTAAGCATGATGTGAACCCTAGACATAAGGATGTTTGTGACCTTTGTTATTAGGTGTAGTTTCATCCCATCCTGGGAGAGGGACCCTTTGGTAGGGTGTATACTAGAATTGTTGGTTTTGAGGTAACCTAAAGAGGTCTCAATAGGATCTTGAGAAGCTAAGTGAAAAGTACATAGTATAAGAATGAACTTGTAGACCCATAGATAACCATCTCTATGTGCATGTGGATGTGTTGCCATGGAGGTAACCAGTATGGGGCTTAACCAAGGTAGACAGGTCGCCATGACCCCTGTGAAGGGATGAAAGTCAGCCCATGAATGCAGAGAGAGATGGTGATGGCTTGGGTAAGGTTCTAAGTTGGACATGTACTATATTATAATCCTAAGTCTATCCTAGGGTAAGGTAGGGATAAGACCGATGGAAGTAGGAGTTGCCTAATTCCCTAGTTGCACATGACCATATGGTTGGGCGGTAACAATTATCATTGTCAGAGGGACATGGGTTAGGAGATTGATCACCTTCATGAACTCATGGGACACAAAGATCAGATGAGTAGGGCACTCTATGGATGCATAAGGGAAGAGGGATGACCCCAAAAGTGTCGACACCTTATAGACCTAGAGGAGATGACCAAGGAATGTGTGTGGACCCAAGTAGGTTTGAGACCAGTTAAATATGGAAATAACTTTGATATGAAGATGATTGTGATGTAGAGACATAAGTTGCACGTTTCAACTTATTTTTGAAGGTGTACTGGCAATGTTGGATGTACCATCTCTACTCTTGGAACATGAAGAATTTTGTGTTTGGACGACTGCCAAATGCTTATTTCCTCTTGTTATTGGAGTGAGAGATAGGACAATACGCATGACATACACCAAGGATAAAAGATGATGTCACTTGGAATGGTACTATGAGGTATGAGAATAGAGATGATAACATACCCTTGTAGAGCGAAAGATACATGGATAGTTTACAAACACTAAGAGAAATAAGGTAGTCATCTTATGAGGATGTTTTCATCATGAGCTATGAGTTATACAAGGTTGAGTTTGAAAACCAAGAGAAGGAGCTCAAAGTTTTCATGATCAAGATAGACTTAGAGTTTGAAATGAGATAATAAGTGCAATACATGGAGGTGTACGTATTCAACATTACCCAACACCTAAGGATGCAAAGTGGTATTGGGTGCTCTTATTGAGAGGCAGCTATCTAGTTTAGATAGAGGCTAGATGAGGCTGTTAGGTCAGCCCTATAAGTTTGAAAAAGAAGATATGCTTGGCTAACACTCTTATGTAACAACATCTGTTAATCAAGTTAGTGGTTTTTTGGTTATCCAGCCTAGGCCTTGATGTAAGAAAATGGTTATGGTGGAACCTCAGATGAACTTATCTGGAAAAGAAAGTGATGAAACCCTGATTAGAGTGGTTGAGGTTTTCTGAGGAATCAATCTTGAGGAATCATGACATGTAGGAGATCATGATTTAAGATCACCATACACCATGGTACTATGAAGATAGTAAGTGACAGTAGTACTTTGGGTGCCTAAGATGAAGTTGCATGTGGTATGTTGCCATGCATGACAACAGTAACCCAGTGTATTGATATTGGGGATAAAGAGTTCCTGAGAGGGAATGGGAGTTCATCGCTATGGATTTTGTGGTAAGTCTTCCCTAGAACAAGGAAGGTCAAGACGTAATATGGGATATGGTAGATCACCTTACCTAGATGACATGAGAAAGAAAGAATGCTTTCAAGGGATAGATCTGGTTGAACAACTTGTAAGAAAGAGAGATGGTTCAATTACACCATGATGCGAGTTCAAAAGATCTTGAGTATGACCTAAGGATACACTTCCATAAGGTGGAAGTAGATACATGAAGAACTCGATGTTAGTACAATTTATCACCCTTAACTAATGGTTAGTATAATCCAAACTAGAGGGTCTGATGAGAGCATGTGTGCTTGTTCAGGGTGATACATGAAGACAGTTCATGTCCTCTGTAAGATGTAATGATAACCACCATACTCAGTATCGGGGTGTAAAGAAGCTATGTAAGGGAGTTTGGTTTAGTCACCACTTCATTATGGTGATGCTGGTGAAGGGACCTCACAAAGGTCAGAAAAGACCATAGTGTGTGCAGATGAAGTTGCTTTGATCATGCAATGACTGAAAAAGAGAGCCCAGGGGCGACATGAGTCATGAGCTAATGCAAAATAGACTGACATGCAGTCCACTGTGGGAGAGTATGTGATGTGAAAATCTGACCCCTCTAAGCTACAATTGAGGAAGCTGAGTCCCTGATATATGGGACCATTTGAGATGGATTGGTGGAGAAGGTTATGTTTGGCCTTAACCCTCAGGATAATGTAATGTGTGATGAGTTCCATGTGTCCAATTTAGAGCACTATGTGAGGTACCCAGGCCATGTGTCAAGCAATGAACCTAGTGAACCCCAAGGGAGGCCGAAATGACCTGAGTCACCTGTGAGGTTTATAGATGCCAAGGTGAAAGACTCAAAGAAAACAATATGTGATGATAAAGGTTCTTTAGAAGCACCATGGATAAGGTAAAGCCACATAGGGCCAATGATGGACATGGAAAAGTCTTATCCTGAATTGTTTGTTTGTTTGATGGAATTTTGAGGACAAAATTCCTATAAGAGGGGAAGGACGTTACAACATCAATTTTTGGGTTCTTTTGGTAAGAAATGTAATTTCTCGTATTAAAGATATTTGGACAAATAATGATATAATTTGTTTTGAATAAAAGGATTTCGTTTAAAATAGCCTTGTTGGTTGTTTTGTGGGCTTTATTGGCTATTGGGACAAATAACAAGGAAAAGACAAAAGAAACTCCATTATTTGGGTAAATAATAAAATGGAGAAAAGAAAGATGTAGAAACCACTAGAAGGCAAAGGAATGTTATCCAAAGATGGATTTCGTGCCTCTTAGGTTCCTTGGGTTCCAAGGAGTCCAATGTTGCAAAGATAAAGCAACAAGAAGAGAAAAGATCAATTAAATATTTCTTTATTAAGAAAGAAATTGAAAACAATAATAAAATGTGGGAAGTGAGTGGAAAGAGGTATGATTGAGTTACCTTTGGTGTATTTTCATATCCTTAAGGTTCCTAATGTTAAAAGGAATTTTAATAAGGAAAATAAAAGGAGAGATAAAGAGAAATCCTCAAAAAGAGATATGTTACTAAAGAAATGAGTAAGATAATGAGAAATTATCGATATAGATGCATCTAGAAGGATAATAAGTATCTTTAAAAAGGAATTTCGAAATATTAGAGTTTCTTGGGATCCAAGGAGTCCCAATGAAGAAAATGAAAGAGATAAGACAAATAAATAAAAAATAAGAGGATAGTGTGATACATCATTAATGACTTTTTGATATTATAAAATAGAGATATTATTTGCTTTAAGAAATAAGAATTTCGTGCCCAATGGATTAAAAGGAAAGTACAAAGAGAATAAAAGAGGTGATTTTCAAAATCCTAATATCTAAAGAATTAAGAATATTAAAGAGATAATTAGGAGAGAGAAGCTTGTTTCTAAAGAAGGAACTTGGGTTCCTATTGGGAAAAGAACTCTTTAACTCATGGATGAACACCTTAGGGCATGGATACCCTCCCCTATATAAGGGGTTGACCTTCTAGTTCGAGTTCAAAAGAGATCTCACACGCCTCTCTCTCTCTTCTCCTTCTTCTTCTTCTTCATTCAAACCCTAATTGAGGACAGTACATCTATCCCTTGGAGCAACGGGGGCTGAGGAGGAGTTGTGAGGGAGGCTTGTCACTTCCACGACATCATGGGGTAGTTGGGTGATCATCCCCTCATCCTTGTTTAATGCGGCAATAGCAACACAACTGCATTAGGCAGCTGCGAGTTGTAGGTCTACCCAGTCCAATCCCTGTCACCTCAGCGGCAGCTTAGAGCCCCTATAGGTGCGGCGGAGGGTGACAGAGAGGAAGGAACCCTCGTCGGTGCCTTCGGGTCCTGGGATGGACGGAGGAAGCCCTCCCCCGAGCCGCTGTACGTGGTAGCGTAGGGTTTTCGCGAGGAAGATGGAGCACGAGTGACTTTGGATGCCTTTACCCCTCTGTGGGCTGAAGTGCCACTCACTTACGCGGGGGTAGATTTGTCTGTTAGTTATGTTTCAAATCAACAACGTTGCATGAGTGGGCCGACGTGTCATCCTCTGATTGGCTCAAGTAAGTAAAATCTTGCAAAATTCATATCTAATTAATGGTAGCTCGGATGGATGTGCATAAAATACAAATTTTGCTCAGAAGAACACGAGGAATGCAATAAAAATATAATTGAAGCATTTTTCTGATTGCAATTTGAAAAGTAGTGGAATTTATCAACTTTAATGTGTTAATGATTAAGAAACCCATTTTGATATGATTAATGTACTTAGTAGGGTGTAATGGATGATTGAAGTTGATATTAACCTATTAATTGAAAAAAAGGTACATTAAGAACAAAAAGGATGAACTTTGCACGTAATTGGTTTAATTTAGAGTTTCATGTACATGAACGAGCTTTAATGGGCCTTGAAACCCTAATATTAGTAATTGTGACTTTTAATGGGTTTAATTGATCAAATTCATAAATAAAGCTGAGATATGATGGTTCTAAGCTATTTTGAGTATAAAGAATCCTAATTGTGGATAAATACCCTTAATATGGAAATTAGAGTTTTCTAATGGATAAAGGTGGAATTAATGATAAATAGAGTTCGTATGTGAATTAGATCATAATGAACTATGATTTGTTAATTCGGAAGGAACCAAATATGATAATTGGGCTTAATGATATTGTCATCAATTAAAATGACAAAAATGGTAGTTTTAATATAAAAGAGGCTTAATGGGCTTAATTGTTGGATAATTGTGCCTTTAATCCGAAATTAAGGTTATATGTTGTTAAAAGGTAACCTTAATATCTTTCATGAAGAATAGATGAGATAATTAGGGTTTGTGAGTAATTGTGTAAAATTAGGGTTTAAAATAGTATAAATGAAGTGAAACCCTAATTGCAATGGAAACCCTAAAAGTGGACTTGAAACCCTAGGAAGTGAGCTAGGTTTAATAGATCTTTATGGCATGATCAATAATAGGAAATTGTATGCATATTTTAGGATCTCATTATGTGCTTGCTTGACTATGTGGATTTCTTGATTGATTGGATTATTTTATCTCAAATCATCCTGACAGGTATGTGGTTATGCTTATGGTTAATCGCTTTAGTTTCACGGTGAATCTCGGATGTTTTATCAGTTGCCTGAAAATAATTTCTTGGATGACTTTTATTTCATGAAAATATAAAGTGACTATGATTATAGACATAGATATTCATACATGATTGGCTTAGATCATGGTCCTCTTATGTGGCTTTGCTAATGATGAGAAGGGTAACCTGGTAAAGGGTCTACTTGTTAAGTGGGACCATCAGGTTATCAAGAGTTAGAAATTGGGCTACCCACGTGTAGTGCCATGAGACTCTTTAACACACCATGAGTTCAGGAGTGGGCTACCTATGGGTAGTTCCATGTGACTCAACCTTGGAAATTGGTTCACCGATTAAGTAGGATCATGAGGGGTTTAAGGGGGATCTACCATAAGGAAGGTAGCATCCAGGTCCACTATAGGGACAACACATAGGCTAGGGTATGGATGGATTGAGCAATTATGTTTAAAACGTAAAGTTGTTTGTTAAATCATAATTAACTGCAATATGTTGTTACAGTCATTTATTGTTTCCCCCACATACCGGCATATTCATTTATGCTGACTGACATTTTGTTTGTCGGCATTTTAGGTACAACATTGAAAAGGACGAATAGTAAATTGGCATATTGTGATTACATGAATTAAATTGTAAGGAGGATTAGTTAGAATAGTTTATGTATGTGGAGAGAAGATTAGAAATCCAAGACTTTCAAAAGGTATGTAAAATCTTATTTCAGTACAGCTTTCCAGTATAGTCTAGTAGAATTTGATAATTATTATTGATTATTTGTCAAACCTTTGATCCGGAAATTGGGATAACGACTCAGACCTCTTGGTCTCCCTTAATTGGGGGTTACTGCGAGGTGGGGTAATTACATTTGGTATCAGAGCATAGGTTCCTCATTTAATATTTAATAATTATTAAATTTTACAAACTCCGTAGAACCCAAGGGAGTTATTACAGGATTTTCTGAAAGATAGAGGTGTCTAGAAAAGGATCACATCTAGGGGCTGGCAAGATTTTCCTCCGCACTACTACTCAGAAAACAAGGACTCCCAGATTTGTGTGACTGACTGGCCAATGTCTCTGGACTTGACTCGAAATAAGATACCTTTAGGACTCTCTCATCTTGTTCGTCCCTTCTCATCTCAAACGCTATTAAGGATTTTAAGGATTAATGTTTTCTCTCTTTTCCTCACCCTCTTGAGGTATGGGTAAGGTTGATAAGGTTTAAGGAATCCTCCACCAAATTAATGAAAAGTATGTAAATAAGATGTCATGGACATAAGCTTAATAGTTTAAGCATAAACTAAAGAATAGATTCATGCTTAGGTAATATGACATGTGTTTTCATGCCCTCAGGAGAGACCTGAGGTTAGATATTCTTATTAGGAGGATGAGTAGAGATAGTTAGTCTTGGAGGTAGAGACCTCCATTATAAGTAGAGACATGGCACATCCTCTAAGGATGATGCTAACCCTAACCCTAAGTGGTGGTTAGAGAGAGAGATGGCATGATGACATGATAGACCAAGTGTGTGCACACGCTTTTGGATGCCCATGTCGTTATGAGCCATGTGAGGTTGATGACCTAGTGCCTTTGGCGACCCAACTCTGGGAAGGGTCATGCATGTTAGAGTGAAGGATAGCTCCTTCATTGATGAGGTTAGCGAAGAACCTATAGAAACCCTATGAGCTTATGCAATTATGGCAAAGCATGCACCCAAAGTACGTCAGTGGTGCGAGCAGTAGGTTAAAACTATGGCTAGGAGAGTATGATGGATAGCTTATGAGATAAGCATAAAGAACTATGAATAATCTTGAGCAAACATAAGTTGAACATAGGCTTCACCCAGGTAGGGGTATGCTTGTGAGCTTGATCCATCTTACTGGAGAGAGGACCCCTAATAGTGAGGCTAGTTGTAGTTTTAGCTCTCTCTCTCTCTGTCTCGAGAGAGAGAGAGAGAGAGCAGGACCCAAACAAGAAGGTTGGAAGCTTAGACTCTGAGATATGAGGAACAATGGAGAGCTGAGGATGATGTGACCTAAGTGGATGGTTGTGGTTGCCTCATGCATGATTCCTGGAGGTTGAGGATATCTTGGTTGCCTATGGAGAAACCAAAACCTAGAGATAAGGTGAGGTTGTTGGTACCTATGAGCCTATGGTATAGATGTTCACCTTCTAGGGTTAGGAAGAAGAGTTTCTTAGACCCTGATGAGGCATAGAAATAGGTTGAGAGGCCTTGTACCTTGTTGGTTGTCATTGAGGAGGACTCCACTCTGAAGTGTTGTTTGAACAGAAGGATAATGGGAAGTGCATATCATACCTTGTACATGCTTGGTTTGTGGTTAAAATGTTGAGCATGCAGTTGGACAACTGTTGCATAAAGAGGTGAGCCTAAGGTTACTAGGCCTAAGAGGGGAAGTGGTGTACCTGATGCTCATGATGAGAATGGAGTTTCTATAGATTTGAGCATGGCACTCCTTATATTTAAAGAAAAGGGAAACCCCTAAAGTCTAAGATATGTTTGATGAACCCTCACAGCTGATTTGGTGACTTGGAAAGGTTGAGGAATAAGAACAAGTATGACCAAGCATGGGTTAGTAGGTGGTCTTCTTGTGCCTTAGTAGCTTTCTAGGGTTAAGCATGATGTAAACCCTAGACATAAGGACATTTGTGACCTTTAATATCAGGTGTAGTTTCCTCCCATCTTGGGAGAGGGACCCTTTGGTAGGGTTTATACCAATTTTGTTGGTTTTGAGGTAACCTAAAGAGGTCTCAATAGGATCTAGAGAAGCTAAGTGAAAAGTACATAGTATGAGAATGAACATGTAGACCCATAGATAACCATCTCTATGTACATGTGGATGTGTTACCATGGAGGTAACCGGTATGGGGCTTAACCAAGGCAGACAGGTCGCCATGACACATGTGAAGGGATAACCAAGGCTTAACCAAGGCTTGGGTAAGGTTCTAAGTTGGACATGTACTATATTAGAATCCTAAGTCTATCATAGGGTCATGTATGGATAAGACCGATGGAAGTGGGAGTTTCCTAATTTCCTAGTTGCACATGACCATATGCTCGGGAGGTAAAAACTATCATTGTCTGAGGGCCATGGGTTAGGAGATTGATCACCTTCATGAACTCATGGGACCCAAAGGGCAGATGAGTAGGGTACTCTCTGGATGCATAAGGGAAGAGGGATGACCCCAAAAGTGTCGACACCCTATAGACCTAGAGGAGATGACCAAGGAATGTGTGTGGACCCAAGTAGGTTCAAGACTAGTTCTACATGGAAATAACTTTGATATCAAGATGATTGTGATGTAGAGACATAAGTTGCATGTTCCAACATAGTTTTGAAGGTGTACTGGCAATGTGGGATGTACCATCTCTACTTTTTGAATAGGAAGAACTTTGTGTTTGGACGGCCGCCAAATGCTTATTTCCTCTTATTGTGGGAGTGAGAGATAGTACAATATGCATGCCATACACCAAGGATAAAAGATGATGTGAGTTGGAATGTAGCTATGAGGTATGAGAACAGAGATGATAACATACCCCTATAGAGTGAAAGATACATCGATGGTTTACAAACACTAAGAGAAATAAGGTAGTCATCTTATGAGGATGTTTTCATCATGAGCTATGAGTTATACAAGGTTGAGTTTGAAAACCAAGAGAATGAGCTCAGAGTTTTCTTGATGAAGATAGTCTTCGAGTTTGAAATGAGATAATAAGTGCAATACATGGAGGTGTACGTATTCAACATTACCTAACACCTAAGGATGCGAAGTGGTAATGGGTGCTCTTTTTGAGAGGTAGCTATCTAGTTTAGCTAGAGGCTAGAAGAGGTTGTTAGGTCAGCCCTATGTTTGAAAAAGAAGATATGCTTGGATAACACTCATATGTAATGAGATCTGTTGATCAAGTTAGTGGTTGTTTGGTTAGCCAGCCTAGGCCTTGATGCAAGAAAAGGGTGATGGTGGAACCTCAGATGAATTTCTCTGGAAAAGAAGGTGATGAAACCCCGATTGGAGTGGTTGAGGGTTTTTGAGGAATCAATCTTTAGGAATCATGCATTACAGGAGATCATGATGTAAGATCGCCATACACAATGATACTACGAAGATAGTAAGTGACAGTAGTACTTTGGGTGCCTAAGATGAAGTTGCATGTGGTATGTTTCCATGCATGACAGGAGGGAACGACGAACACCAATAACCCAATATATTGATATAGGAGATAAAGAGTTCCTGAGAGGGAATGGGAGTTCATCACTATGGATGTTGTGGTAAGTCTACCCTAGAACAAGGAAGGTCAAGACGTAATATGGGTTATGGTAGATCGCCTTACCTAGATGACATGAGAAAGAAAGAATGTTGTCAAGGGACATATCTGTTTGAACTACTTGTAAGAAAGAGAGATGGTTTAATTACACCATGATGCGAGTTCAAAAGACCTTGAGTATGACCTAAAGATACACTTCCATAAGATGGAAGTAGATACATGAAGAACTTAATGTTAGTACAACTTATCACCCTTAACTAATGGTTAGTATAATCCAAACTAGAGGGTCTGATGAGAGCTTGTGTGCTTGTTCAGGGTGATACATGAAGACAATTCATGTCCTCTGTAAGATGTAATGATAACCACCATAGTCAATATCGGGGTGTAAAGAAGCTCTGTAAGGGAGGTTGTGTCGGTCACCACTTCATTATGGTGATGTTGGTGAAGGGACCTCGTAAAGGTATGAAAAGACCACAATGTGTGCAGATGAAGTCGCTTTGATCTTGCAATGGCTGAAAAAGAGAGCCCAGGGGCGACATGAGTCGTGAGCTGATGCAAAGAAGACTGACATGTAGTCCACTGTGGGAGAGTATGTGATGTGAAAATCCGACCCCTCTAAGCTACAACTGAGGAAGCTGACTCCCCGATATATTTGTCCATTTGAGATGGATTGGTGGAGAAGGTTATGTTTGGCCTTACCCCTCAGGATAAAGTAATGTGTGATGAGTTCCATGTGTCCAATTTAGAGCACTATGTGAGGTACCCAGGCCATGTGTCGAGCAATGAACCTAGTGAGCCCCAAGGGAGGCTAAAATGATCTGAGTCACATGTAAGGTTTATAGAAGCCTAGGTGAAAGAACTCATAGAAAAGAATATGTGATGATAAAGGTTCTTTGGAAGCACCATGGATAAGGTAAAGCCACATAGGGGCCAATGACGGACATGGAAAAGTCTTATCCTGAATTGTTTGTTTGCTTGATGGAATTTTGATGACAAAATTCCTATAAGAGGGGAAGGATGTTACAACCCCAATTTTTGGGTTCTTTTGGTAAGTAATGTAATTTCTGCTATTAAAGATATTTGGACAAATAATGATATAATTTGTTTTGAATAAAAGGATTTCGTTTACAATAGCCTTGTTGGTTGTTTTGTGGGCTTCATTGGCTATTGGGCCCAATAACAAGGAAAAGACAAAAGAAACTCCATTGTTTGGGTAAATAAGAAAATGGAGAAAAGAAAGATGTAGAAACCTATAGAAGGCAAAGGAATGTTATCCAAAGATGGATTTCGTGCCTCTTGGGTTCCTTGGGTTCCAAGGAGTCTGAAGTTACAAAGATAATGCAACAAGAAGAGAAAAGTTCAATTAAATATTTCTTTATTAAGAAAGAGATTGAAAACAATAATAAAATGTGGGAAATGAGTGGAAAGAGGTATGATTGAGTTATCTTTGGTGGATTTTCGTATCATTAAGGTTCCTAATGTTAAAAGGAATTTTAATAAGGAAAATAAAAAGAGAGATAAAGAGAAATCCTCAAAAAGAGATATGTTTCTAAAGAAATGAATAAGATAATGAGAAATTATGGATATAGATGCATCTAGAAGGATAATAAGTGTCCTTAAAAAGGAATTTCCAAATATTATAGTTTCTTGGGATCCAAGGAGTCCCAATGAAGAAAAAGAAAGAGAAAAGACAAATAAAACAAAATAAGAGGATAATGTGATACATCATTAATGACTGTTTGATATTATCAAAAAGAGATATTATTTGCTCTAAGAAATAAGAATTTCGTGGCCAATGGATTAAAAGGCAAGTACAAAGAGAATAAAAGAGGTGATTTTTGAAATTCTAATATCTAAATAATAAAGAATATTAAAGAGATAATTAGGAGAGAGAAGCTTACTTCCTAATGAAGGAACTTGGGTTCCTATTGGGAAAAGAACTCTTGAACTTGTGGATGAAAACCTTAGGGCATGGATACCCTCCCCTATATAAGGGGTTGAGCTTCTAGTTTGAGTTTAAAAGAGATCTCACATATCTCTCTCTTCTCCTTCTTCTTATTTATTTAAACCCTAATCGAGGAGAGTACATCTATCCCTTGGAGCAATGGGGGTTGGGGAGGAGTTGTGAGTGAGGCTTGCCGCTTCCACGACATCATGGGGTGGTTGGGTGATCGTCCCCTCATCCTTGTTGAACGTAGTAATAGCAGCATGGCTGCATTAGGTGGCTGCGAGTTGTAGGTATACCCAGTCCAATCCCTGCCACCTCAGTGGCAGCTTAGAGCTCCTGTAGGTGAGGCAGAGGGCGACAGAGAGGAAGGAACCCTCGCCAGAGCCTTCAGGTCCAGGGATGGAGGGAGGAAGCCCTCCCCCGAGCTACTACAGGTGGTAGCGTAGGGTTTTCATGAGGAAGATGGAGCATGGGTGGCTTTCGATGCTTTTACCCCTCCGTAGGTTGATGCACCACTCACTTCCATGGGGAAAGATTTGTCTTTTAGTTATGTTTCAAATCGACAACGTTGCATGAGTGAGCCGACACGTCAGCCTCTGATTGGCTCAAGTAAGTAAATCCTTGCAAAATTCATATCTAATTAACGGTAGCTCGGATGGATGCGCATAATATATGAATTTTGCTCAGAAGAACATGAGGAATGTAATAAAAATATAAATGAAGCCTTTTTCTGATTACAATTTGAAAAGTAGTGGAAGTTATCCACTTTAATGTGTTAATGATTAAGAAACCCAATTTTGAGACGATTAATGTATTTAGTAGGGTTTAATGGATGATTAAAGTTGATATTAAACTATTAATTGTAAAAAGGTACATTAAGAACAAAAAGGATGAACTTTGCACATAATTGGTTTAATTTAGAGTTTCATGTACATGAACGAGCTTTAATGGTCCTTGAAACCCTAATATTAGTAATTGTGACTTTTAATGGCTTTAATAGATCAAATTCATAAATAAAGTTGTGATATGATGGTTCTAAGCTATTTTGAGTATAAAGGTTCCTAATTGTGGATAAATAACGTTAATATGGAAATTATGGTTTTCTAATGGATAAAGGTGGAATTAATGATAAGTAGAGTTCGTATGTGAATTAGATCATAATGAGCTATGAGTTTTTAATCCGGAAGTAACCCAAGATGATAATTGGGCTTAATGATCTTGTCATGAATTAAAAAGACAAAAATGGTAGTTTTAATGTGAAAGAGGCTTAATGGGCTTAATTGATGGATAATTGTGCCTTTAATCCAAAATTAAAGTTATATGATGTTAAAAGGTAACCTTAATATCTTTTATAAAGAATAAATGAGATAATTAGGGTTTGTGAGTAATTGTGTAAAATTAGGGTTTAAAATAGTATAAATGAAGTGAAACCCTAATTGGAATGGAAACCCTAAATGTGGACTAGAAACCCTAGGAAGCGAGCTAGGTTTTATAGATCTTGATGGCATGATCAATAATAGGAAATTGAATGCAAATTTTAGGATCTCATTGTGCGCTTGCTTGCCTATTTGGATTTCTTGATTGATTGGATTATTCTATCTCAAATTAGCCTGACAAGTATGTGGTTACGCTTATGGTTAATCGCTTTAGTTTCACGGTGAATCCCGAATGTTTTATCGGTTGCCTGAAAATAACTACTTGGATGACTTTTATTTCATGTAACTATAAAGTGACTATGATTATCACCATACATATGCATACATGACTGGCTCAGATCTTGGTCCTCCTCTGTGGCTTTGCTAATGATGAGAAGGGTAACTTGGTAAAGGTTCTACTTGTTAAGTGGGACCATCAAGTTATTAAGAGTTAGAAATTGGGCTACCCATGTGTAGTACCATGAGACTCTTTAGCACACCATGAGTTAAGTAGTGGGCTACCTATGGGTAGTGCCATGTGACCCAACCCTGGAAAATGGCTCACCGGTTAGGTAGAATCATGAGGGGTTTAAGGGGGATCTACCATAAGGAAGGTAACATTCAGGTCCACTACAAGGACATCGCAGAGGCTAGGGTATGGATGGATTGAGCAATTATATTTAAAATGTAAAGTTGTTTATTAAATCATAATTGACTGCAATATGTTGTTACAATTAATTGCGCAATTATTGTTTCCCCCACATACCGGCATATTCATTTATGCTGACTGATGTTTTGTTTGTCGGCATTTTTGGTACAATATTGAAAAGGACGAACAATAAATTGGCATATTGTGATTATATGAATTAAAGTGCAAGGAGGATTAGTTAGAATAGTTTCCGTATGTGGATAGAAGATTAGAAATCCAAGATTTTCAAAAGGTCTGAATTTTTTTATTTTAGTACAACTTTTCAGTATAATCTGCTAGAATTTGATAATTATTATTGATTATTTTTCGAACCTTTGATCTGGAAATTGGGATGTTTTACTAAGAATTTATTTCAAATACATTCAAGACCCGAACTGATTCTAAAGTCCTGACTTCAATTGCCTATCATGCACCCAATTTCACTTCATTCCCCTAACCACGCCATCTAACGGTCCCTGTTTAATTAACAGACGATCCAACGCCTACAACATCATCCCTTCCTCTGCACACTTCTCAAAAAGGAACTGTTTCCCAATAGTTTTGTTCATGCCCCTTTTCTCCGTCGTCCTTCAATCATTTCCAAAGATTTCTCTTGCTCTGAATTTGTGAGCTTTCCTCGATTCGAATGAGACTTTACTCACCTTCTTTGTTAAGCAGATGAGGAAATGCTCAAATCAGGCTTCGAACCACTCTCTTCCATGAAAACACAAACATTGTCGTGGCCATCCTTGTCTCCATTTAAATGACCCAAAAGCATCACCGAACCCCAAGCTCTACTCCTCCTCAATCAATTGAACTCCCAACACTCCCATACCTCCTCACATACCCTACTTGCTTTTTCAGTGACAATCTTTTCCTCTCAATCCTTTCTGCCACCATGAGTGCAATTGTAGTCGGTTAATTATGTACAAACCTCTGACTTTCACTTCCCTATTTTCATTTTCCGTATGATGGTTCTAGTCACCAGGTCCTATAGATGCAGTTGTAGGTTCTGAAAGGAGTGCAATGCCTAGGACACCAAGTGTACACTCGACCATGGAGAAGCAACATGCAAACTCGCAATGCCTCAAGGATCACTGCTTGCCCTTTTTCTGATTCCTTTTTGGCCTATGGTTTTGATTTCTTGGTCAGTTGCTTGTTCCCCTATTTCCACCTATTTACAAAAACCCCTGATGGTTCTTTAGTGGTTTTCCCCACATGATGTTAGCTTTGTCTTTGGTTTGATCTTTAGAAGTTATTAGGCTCATTTTCAAGTGTCCTATGTGAAGTTCTCCTGGGTTTCCTACTCTTTGGGAGCTCCTCAGCCATGGCTGGAGCTGTGCATCTACCATGGGTTGAAGTAGAAGAGTCCAAGCCATGGATTTACCTTAGAGGCCCTACAATTCTAATGAAATGATTTTTTGTTACAATGGAATTTTGGTCCTTTCACCTGGTTTTATTTTAATAGCCACACAAGTTGATTTATGTCTCAATGACAATTTTTCCCCTATCCATTTAATCACGTATAACAAAGTCCTAAGGCTTTCTGGTATTTTAGCCTTTTATTTACATCAAGTCACGCTATGGTTTTATAGAATTCTCATTGGTCATTTTTCTAAAATTCATAGTAAATCATAGAATACTCAGACAAATGCAAATAAATTGTCATTGGAAAGGTTTTTTTTAGAAGAATTTGATTTTAAGGTTTTCACATCATGTTTTACATTCATGTTTCAATGTTTTATTATAAATCCTAATTTGAACCATGAAACCCTAATCATGTACTTGTTGGGTTTTAGGGGAGACAGAGAAGGCAGCGGAAAGAAAAAATTTCTTCTCCCAAACCCAGAATAAGGAATCGTGTGAATGTCTATACAATAGGAAAGATGGTTTGTAGAAGCGTACCTTGTCCCGAGGCTTGCTCGGCGACGTTACCTCACGGCTTGCGCGGTCTTAACCTCCGGTCTTGGACGGTGTCTATGCAGCTCCTGGGCTCACTGGGACTGTCAGCTCCTGGTCTCACCAGGACTGTCAGCTCTTGGTCTCACCGGGACTGTCGGGATTGACATCTATCTGCCGAGCGGCAGAAGTCTCCCGCCTATGAAGTAGTCCACATGGACCGCCTAGAACTCCAATCTCCTTGCCCCACAAGGAATCAGAAGGAGTCACATCCTCCTATCGGCGTACTAGTCACTGACACACTCTCCTGGCAACAGTCGCTTTCTATAGTTGTCTTTCCCTTGTTGTGCCTCCCTTACCAGGTAGCACTTGTTTGGGCTCTCTCTCAGTTACTAAAATCATAGAGAACGCCAACTTTGCAGAGCAATTGGTTCACTAAGTTGTTTTCTTGATAAGCTGCCACTACCCCTATATATATAGTTGGGTCATGGGACATTGTTCTCTACCCCAGGCAATGCGAGATTAAAGCAGGAGTAGAAGGGTTTAAGATTTTCCACAAAACAACCAGTTGCGCCACTTGAAATGATCGTTTCATGCATGAAACGATCGGTTGGGGAGTTGAGCCGATCTGTTTACACCTCAACCGATCGGTTGGGGCACATGAGCCGATTGATTCACTTCTGAGCTGATCGGTTCAGGGTCTTGATCCAACTCAAATTGACTTTCAAATTTTTTCTGATTAATCAAATATTAATCCTTGTCCAAATCGAATTTGTCAAGTGAAACAAATTGTATTTGCAAAATAGTCTTCTCACTTTCCAAACAATCTCAGTTAGTCATATAAATCGACCAGTTCAAAAATTGAGCCGATCGTCTCATGACACATGAGTCGATCGTCTCACCAGTTGACTCGATCGGTTCACCAACCTGAGCTGATCGGTTCAACTCTTGAGTCGATCGGTTGGGGCAGCAGACTTGTGCAAATTAGTCAATTGTAGTTTCAATCAATCTGATACTCTAATCAATCGGTCCAACACCTTGAACACTATGATTTTGAGCTATCAATCAATTGAGTGTTTAATTGAACTACTAAACTTCTTTAGTAATCAATATAAACATTGTTTGTGGACAAACTCCTCTTCCAGGTTAAATCATATGTGTGTGACCCTGCAGGTCCATTTCACATTGGCAATGAAAATCCATAAAACTTATGACTTCAAAAGCAAAGAGCGGTGCCTAGTCACACGTCAATGCTACCCAAGTGAAATAGAAAGTTTTAGAACAACTTTCAATCCTACAATCTGTGAAAGATGTTATAGAGAATGTATAATTCCTTTATCACTGATATCCCGAATGAACTCAAGGCATGGAACAGTCATCCTGTCAATATTCATTCATTTTCTTGATCTCAGAGTAGATTGGAGGAGATATGTATGACATTAATATCACATATTGATTCACATATGCGTGCACATGCCTATCTCAATCCTACTCATCAATTGGCCATATATATCAAACTCCCTCAAGAGGGACAAATCTCATATCTATCACTTACCCCTCAAAAGCCACATGTGTCAAAGCCACTCATTCATCACCTTTATAACAACCCATGTTTCCGGACTGTGTTTGATGATGTCAAAGTGTACTCAACGACATGTGTTGAGTGTAGTGATTTTATGTCAAAGAATCACATTCACCCTATCACTGTGAGAACTGACTGTGACTACCATGTCATGGTTCCATGTGTCAAACTCATGGTGGGTCTGTCTCGTACACTTGTTCTCTAACAAGTACCTATGTGGTTGGTTTGATATCTCCATATCATGACTAATGAGATTCTATCATCAACCAAAACCACAATCTAGTCTTGTGTGTCATTGTTGTCTATCTACCTTCCACAATGACATCCGACTCGGGACATAATAAGAATGTACAAACTCTTAGCATCTGTACGATCTCATCATTCAAGTCCTCAACCTAAAAGCATACGTCATTGAGTACTGTCATTCTTTAGACATTCAATGTGTTCTATCAGTATCTCATATGACTGAACCAGAAAGAATTGGAAGCTTGCCTTTGATGTTAATCAAATCAATCTTAATGTATCCCACCAATGATCCCATGATTGGCTCTCAAGGCATACATACCAACAGACTCCCACTTGCACTGTGAGCCAATCACCCTTGAATCATATTCATAGTGATCTTCAAACATGTCCCACATGTTACTATGCTCTAGTGCTAACCTAGTGAGTTATGGCAACATCTTGCCAAAGTCAGTATTAATTGCATGTCTCTCATCTCTTCAATATATGTCACATGTATGAGATGGAGTTGCCGTAATATGTGATCTAGTATTCTTTTGCTAACCTTTAGCCACATTGCATTACCAAGCGTACCTTACTTGTCATCAATGACCAGAATAACTATAAGTTCATCTCATGAACTTCTAGATCCATATAGTATCCACTGTTGTTCTCTAACACACAGATACTCGACCTTTCCTTTTAAACAACTTTATTAGAACGTTTCCAATCAACAAACATTCACTTTTATATATCCCATATATATTTTGTGATTAATTTTTTGTCCTTTTTGGAAGTTCACATCAGTGTAACTCTTTACAGTGAACCCTTCCTTATTTCCATAGAACTAGTACTTATAAAGTACTTATCAAGTTCTTATGGTAGGGCTGCCACCCACAACTTAGATCTTCCAGGTAGGAAACTTTTGCCAATTGCATCATATGCAACTCTTGAAAGATGTCATATGCAACTCCTTGCCATGATCACCAACTCTTGTTAAGTCTAACCCAAAGCCGACATGATGAATATGCACCCTACTAGGGAATACCCACATATTCATCCTTCACGCTTCCACGAGATAGACGGTGCACCATGCTAGGGCATGCCCACACTTGGCCGATCAAGATTTTCACGTGTGTCATATTTGGAAGGCATCTAAAACTTTAATATTTAATGAAGGATTTGATTTTATAGGTACATATACATATCCAATCACCACAATATATAATATGTATCATATAAATGCTATATCCAACAGAAAACATGTGAAATGATAAAAGTGATGATTGTGGCCATCCTAATGTGATTCCTCAAGCCAAGAGGAATCACGGTCATCTAGGTCTACATCACATGCAACCTATCCATGATGAAGTGCTATAGCCATCTGAGTTGATCAACTCATCCCATGAATGACCTACTCATCCTGGTCGGTCGTCTGGGTGCCACCAGCCGATCGGTTGGATCCTCCAATCGATCTATTCGCCTGGTCATTGTGCATCTCCTCATGGCCACCACTTGATCATCTCGCTCCATGAACCGGTCATCTGGATTGCCAATCGATTGGTTCATGCCTTGAACCAATCATCTCAGTATTCGTCAGGTTGTCCACCATTCTTTAACATAACAGGAAATAAAAGATCTATCCTATTTTACATTTGAAAAGGGAAAGCCCAATTTACATTCGGGGGGAGCAAAGGTAGGAAAGAAATCTCGAGTTATCTCGAGTTACATCAGGAATAGGAGATAGGGAATCAGTGCGCAGACCAAGATGCAAGCAACCACATACAACCAAGCACACACATAGGGTTTATGGGCCATAACCACGTTATACATCCACCACAAAACTCATTTAAGGGCGACGTGTATCAAGTGCATTCATATTACATATCATATATGTATATTGGGATTTGTGGATTTTAGATTGGACATGCATAAAGCCAATTTTATTTGCATCATATGTAATAAATAAAGGAGACAAACCAAAATCGATAATATCAATAATCCTAAAGCATAGAGAAGTTGACGTGGCTCTGATACCACTGTTGTGTTTTAGGGGAGACAGAGAAGGAAGCGGAAACAAAAATTTTCTTCTCCTAAGTCCGGAATAAGGAATCATGTCAATGTCTATAAAATAGAAAGGATGGTTTGTAGAAGCGTACCTTGTCCCGAGGCTTACTCAGTGATGTTACCTCACAACTTGTGTGGTCTTCACCTCCAGACTTGGACGGTGTTTGTGCAGATCCTGGTCTCACCGGGATTGTCAACTCCTGGTCTCACCAGGACTGTCAGCTCCTGGTCTCACCGAGACTGTCAAGATTGCCAGTTGTCCTCTGAGCGGCAGAAGTCTCCCGCCTCTGAAGTAGTCCACACAGACAACCTAGAACTCCAATCTCCTTGTGCCACAAGGAATCCGAAGGAGTCACACCCTCCTGTCGGCGCACTAGTCACTGACACACTCTCCTACCACCAGTCACTTTTTGCAGTTGTCTTTCCCTTGTTGCTCCTCCCTTATCAGGTAGCACGTGCTCGAGCTCTCTCTCGGTTACCAAAACTAGAGAGAATGACAACTTTGCAGAGCAACTAGTGCACTGAGTTGTTTTCTTGAGAAGCCCTCTACCCCTATATATATAGGAGGGTCATGGGATAGGGTTCTCTACCCCGGGCAATGTGGGATTAAAGTAGTAGTAGAAGGGTTCAAGATTTTCCACAAATGAACCAACTACGCCACCTGAATCGATCATTTCATGCATGAAACAGTCGGTTGGGGAGTTGAACTGATCGGTTCACACCTCAACCAATCGGTTGGGGCACCTAAGCCGATCGGTTCACTTCTGAGCTGATTGGTTCATGGTCCTGATCCAACTCAAATTGACTTTCAAATTTGTTTCTGATTAGTCAATATTAATCCTTGTCCAAATCGAACTTTGTACAAGTGAAACAAATTGTATTTGCAAAATACTTTTCACTTTCCAAATGATCTCAGTTGGTCATATGAATCGACAGGTTCAACAATTGAGTTGATCGTCTCATGACACATGAGTCGATCGTCTCACCAGTTGAGCCGATCGGTTCACCAACCTGAGCCGATCAGTTGGGGCAGCAGACTTGTGCAAATCAATCAATTGTAGTTTCAATCAATCTGATACTCTAATCAATCGGTCCAACACCTTAAACACTATGATTTTGATATATCAATCGATTGAGTTTTTAATTGAACTATTAAACTCCTTTAGTAATCAAACTAAACATTGTTTGTGGATAAACTCCTCTTCCTAATTAAATCCTATGTGTGTGACCCTGTAGGTCCATTTCACGTTGGCAGTGAAAATCCATAACAGTTATGACTTCACAAGCAAAGAGTGGTCCCTAGTCACACATCAATGCTACCCAAGTGAAATAGAAAGTTGGAGAACAACTTTCAATCCTACAATCCGTGAATGGTGTTACAGTGAATGTATAATTCCTTTGTCACTGATATCCCAAATGAACTCTACGCATGGAACAATCATCCTGTCAACATTCATTCACTTTCTTGATCTCAGAGTAGATTGGAGGAGATATGTATGACATAAATATCACATATTGATTCACACATGCATGCACACGCCTATCTCAATCCTACTCATCAAGTGGCCATGGATATCAAAATCCCTCGGGAGGGAAAAACCCATATCTATCACTCACCCCTCAAAAGCCCCATGTGTCAAAGCCACCCAATCATCACCTTTATAACAACCCATGTTTCAGGACTGCGTTTGATGATGTCAAAGTGTACCCAACGACATGTGTTGAGTGTAGTGATTTTAGGTCAAAGAATCACATTCACCACCATAACTGTGAGAAATGATTGTGACTTCCATGTCATGGTTCCATGTGTCAAACTCACGGTGGGTCTATCAGGTACACTTGTTCTCTAACAAGTACGTATGTATTTGGTTTGATATGTCCATATCATGACTAACGAGATTTTGTCATCAACCAACACCACAATCTAGTCTTGTGTGTCATTGTTGTCTATCTAACTTCCACAATGACATCCGACTAAGGACATAATAAGAATGTACAAACTCTTAGCATCTGTATGATCTCATCGTTCAGGTCCTCAACCTGAAAGCATACGTCATTGACTACTGTCATTCTCTAGACATTCAATATGTTCTATCATTATCTCATATGACTGAACCAGAAAGAATTGGAAGCTTGCCTTTGATGTTTATCAAATCAATCTTAATGTATCCCATCAATCATCCCATGATTGGCTCTCAGGGCATACTTACCAACAGACTCCCACTTTCATTGTGAGCCAATCACCCTTGAATCAAATTAATAATGATCTTCAAACATGTCCCACATATTACTGTGCTCTAGTGCTAACCTAGTGAGTTATGGCAACATCTTGCCAAAGTTGGTTTTAATTGCATGTCTCTCATCTCTTTGATGTATGTCAAATGTATGAGATGGAGTTGTCGTAATATGTGATCTAGTATTCCTTTGCTAACCTTTAGCCACATTGCATGACCAAGTGTACCTTACTTGTCATTAATGACCAGAATAACTATAAGTTCATATCATGAACTTCCAGATCCATATAGTATCCACTGTTGTTCTCTAACACACGGATACTCGACCTATCCTTTTAAAAAACTTTATTGGAACGTTTCCAATCAACAAACATTCACTTTTATATATCCCATATATTTTTTGCGATTAATTTTCTATCCTTTTTGGAAGGTCGCATCAGTGTAACTCTTTACAGTGAACCCTTCCTTATATCTATAGAACTAGTACTTATCAAGTTCTTATGGTATTCCAGTAACCCTTATTGGAACTAGACAGACATCCACTCATCATGTCCCACATATGAATTATCAGGATGAGCATATCATATTGTCATGTCCTACATATAAGATGATGAATGCATTTTATTCCTGCTATATCCATACATGCAAGATAATGGGATGATTACATACATGATAGATCCATATCTATACTTAGTGTTCCCATTCTTTATAAGAATTGGACACTTGGCCTTGGGATACCAACTCCATGTAACATGGACAAGTTTTCTCCCACTGAATCTATGCATACTGAACCTTTCAGTATAGATTGCCAATGTATGCTTTCTCTCTTTAGGTCAAGAGGTTTTTGAGAACTATCTCTATAGATATCTATTCCTATCACATAGGAAACATCTCTATCTTCCTTAAAGATAATTTACACTTTGGATTTCCATTCTAATAACATCTCATTTCACATCAATATGTGGAATGTGAATACGCTCCCACTAAATCACAGATCCCTTCTTTATTCTTGACATATCTGTCAAACCCCTTGACCATATCATCAAAGTAAAGATCCAGCTTTGAGTTGCTTGTACTTAATTAATCACATTGTTGAGTCCATTGTAACTTATAGACTTCATTTGCATTAACGGAATCATAAACCTTATAGGTTGTGTCACGTACACATCCTCTTTTTATTCCTTGTTGGAATGTGGTTTTAGTATCTGTATGCCAAATTTCTTAGTCATTAAGTTCCAATCAATAAGCATCATCCTTCTCAAAATGTCATCCATGTGTCTTAACACTTAAGACTCATTTGCACTTATGGATTTCATCCCAATTGGTGCTACCATCAAGGTCATACCTTATGGTTCAAATGGAAGTCATTTAGGATGTAATGATCATAAAACATAACTCAGAATCCGGTTCCTCATATTCATCTAGATAGTTGACTCATCATATGACCAACATATCACATAGATAATCGAGGTGTATCTGTCAAGGATATAAGAACTCACAACCCTTTGTGATTCTTAATGTCCTTTATTAGTGTAGGGTATTCTTTATTTAAGAAGAAATTAGTTATTTGATAATCATCCTCTAACTCCTTAGAGTATGAATCCTTCTTGATTTAGACATCACCATGCCTTAATCATGAGATTACTATGATACACTATCATAATCACTCATAACGATCTCAAACATTTGGTCTAAGTATTTTATTCATTGATCTCATCAAGAATTAACACTTCACCAAATTCACACATCATCTATGATATTCTTGAACACTTCAAGATACTCATATAGGTGTTTCTCTAAACTCCATTTAAAGTATTAGCATTTTCTCCAATAGGTATGTAAATACATCACATGTATTATACCTAATTGGATAATCATTCTCCAACTACTACTAGTGAAGATTGATTAATCATGTCTAAGATATTCATGTCACTTATTGGTTCTCTAACCAAAAGTGTCTAGACTTATCCATCATATGGAAACTAGAAATGAATTTCTCATGAATGCTAATTTGATTGTTTCAGTTATCAATAACTTTTAGGTATCATTTTATCTTATGCATACCAAGTATCACAAGATAAACAAGGCATTACCATAAAGATCATATCTTTGAAATAGAAACATCAACTTTATTAATTACTATCATTGTCATACAATATGCAAAAATAATATGTTTCTATCCATTGGCAAATATGAAATAGCAATTCATAACTCTATTACATGCCTTTTAGGTTGAAAATAAACTATAGTACTCGTATCTATGGTGGCAACAGTTGTCCCATTTATTGTGTGCTTTACATTTTATATCTTGGTATCATATACCTCAAAATGTTATAAGTTTATTTCATGACACCTTCAGGTGGAGACGTCTGTTGCCTCCTTCTTCTTTAGTTCTTCTAGATGGAGAGGACAATGGTGGCAATTGCCTCTCTTGGTCACACCTCCTTTGGCCTTGAGATCTGAAGACGACCTAGGCTGCTGGCTAGCATCAGAACCCTTCTTAGATTTTCCCTTGCCCTTGTGCTTGGACTTGCCTTTCTTGCTGCTGATCATCATCATAGACTTAGGCTTGTCCTTCTTAGTCTGTGTCTCAGCTATCCTCAACATGCCCAACAACTATGTCAACGGCTTGTCAAAGTTGTTCATGTTTTAGTTCATCACAAACTGACTGTATGATTCTGGCAACGATTGTAGTATCACATCAGTAGCCAACTCTTGGCTCAGGGAAAATCCCAGTCTTGTCAGGTTCTCCACATACCCAATCATCTTGAGCGTGTGAGGACCAACTAGATCTCCTTCTGTCATGACACACTTAAATAATGCCCTGGAGACATCATAGCTCTCTTGTCGTGCTTCATCTTCATACATGTTCTTGAGATGCTGAATCATCTCAATGACTCCCAGATTCTCATGTTGTCTCTGCAACTCGTGGTTCATGGAGCACAACATCAAGCATTTTGCATCAATGGCATCATCAGAATTGTTCTTATAAGCATCCCTTTCTTCCTTTGGTGTGGTAGAAGTAGGTTCCTCTGGAACTGGAGTATCTAGGACATAGAGCTTCCGCTCTTGAGTGAGAACAATTCTCAATGTCCTAAACCAGTTGTGGAAGTTAGTCCCATTCATCTTGTCCTTTTCAAGGACTGATCTCAACGAAAAGTGAGTGTTGTTTGTTGTCATTTGTACTACAAAAATGAAAATATATGCAATTTAGTCCAAAACTCCATTTTGACTTATTTGATTGATTTGAAAAGTTGACAATATAATTAGGACTTTAATTAATTATCGCTCCCACTATTTTGGTTCAAATTGATAGCCCTCACCATCAATTCAGAATATTGCAGCGTACAATCTTCGATTGGGTCAAGATCCTGAAATCCTCTGAGTCATGGACCAGCTAGGGATGTCACCCACAACTTAGATCTTCCAGGTAGTTAACTTTTGCCAATTCTATCATATGAAACTCTTGAAAGATGTCATATGCAACTCCTTGCCATGATCACCTCCATGCATCAAGGTGTTAGATCCTATCTAGGTCATCTTGTTAAGTCCGACCCAAAGCCAAAACGATGAATATGCACCCTGCTAGGGCAGACCCACATATTCATCCTTCACGCTTCCACGACATAGACGGTGCACCACACTAGGGTGTGCCCACACTTGGCCGATCAAGCTTTTCACGTGTGTCACATTTGGAAGGCATCTATAACTTTAATATTTAATGATGGATTTGATTTTATAGGTACATATACATATCCAATCACCACAATATATACTATGTATCATATACATGCTATATCCCACAGAAAACATGTGAAATGATAAAAGTGATGATTGTGGACATCCTAATGTGATTCCTCGAGCCATGACGAATCACGGTCATCTAGGCCTACATCACATGCAACCTATCCATGATGAAGTGCTATAGCCATCTGAGTTGATCAACTCATCCCATGAATGACCTACTCGTCCTGGTCGGTCGTCTGGGTGCCACCAGTCGAACGGTTGGCTCCTCCAACCGATATGTTCGCCAGGTCTTCGTGCATCTCCTCATGGCCACCACTCGATCGTCTCGCTCCATGAACCGTTCGTATGGATCACCAACCGATCGGTTCACACCTTGAACTGATCATCTCAGTTGCCGTCAGGTTATTCGCCCTTCTTTGACATAACAGGAAATAAACGATCTATCATATTTTACATTTGAAAAGGGAAACCCTGAGTTATATTTGGGGGGAGCAAAGGTAGGAAAGAAACCTCGAGTTATTTCGACTTGCATCAGGAATAGGAGATAGGGAATTAGTGCATAGACTGAGATGCAAGAAACCACACACAACTAATCACACAGATAGGGTTTATGGGCCATAAGCACACTATGCATCCACCACAAAACTCGTTTAAGGGTGAGGCGTATCGAGTGCATTCATATTACATATCATATATGTATATTGTGATTTGTTTAGGATTGTACATGCATAAAGCCAATTTTATTCGCATCGTATACAATAAATAAAGGTGACAAACCATAATCGATCATATCGATTCTCCTAAAGCATAGAGCAGTTGACGTGGCTCTGATACCACTGTTGGGTTTTAGAGGAGATACAGAAGGCAGCGGGAACAAAAAATTTCTTCTCCCAAACTCAGAATAAGGAATCGCGTCAATGTCTATACAATAGGAAGGATGGTTTGTAGAAGCGTACCTTGTCCCAAGGCTTGCTCGACGACGTCACCTCACAGCTTGCGCAGTCTTCACCTCTACTCTTAGACGGTGTTTGTGCAGCTCCTGGTCTCACCAGGACTGTCAACTCCTGGTCTCACTGGGACTGTCAACTCCTGGTCTCACTGGGACTGTCAACTCGTGGTCTCACCAAGACTATCGAGATTGACAACTATCCTCCGAGCGGTAGAAGTCTCCCGCCTTTGTAGTAGTCCACACAGACCACCTAGAACTCCGATCTCCTTGTCCCATAAGGAATCAGAAGGAGTTGCAACCTCCTGTCAGTGTACTAGTCACCGACACACTCTCCTACCACCAATCACTTTCTGCAGTTGTCTTTCCCTTGCTATGCCTCCATTATCGGCTAGCACATGCTCGGGCTCTCTCTCGGTTACCAAAACTGGAGAGAATGACAACTTTGCAGAGCAACTAGTGCACTAAGTTGTTTTCTTGAGAAGCCCCCACTACCTCTATATATATAGGAGGGTCATGGGACAGTGTTCTCTACCCCGGGCAATGTGGAATTAAAGCAGGAGTAGAAGGGTTCAAGATTTTCCACAAAACAACCAACTGCACCACTTGAACCGATCGTTTCATGCATGAAACTGTCGGTTGGGGAGTTCAGCCGATCGGTTAACACCTCAACTGATAGGTTGGGTCACCTGAGCCGATCAGTTCACTTCTGAGCCAATCAGTTCGTGGTCCTGATCCAACTCAAATTGACTTTCAAATTTGTTTCTGATGAATCAAATATTAATCCTTATCCAAATCGAATTTGTAAAAGTGAAACAAATTGTATTTGCAAAATAGTCTTCTCACTTTCCAAACGATCTCGGTGGGTCATATGAATCGACCGGTTCAAAAATTGATCTGATCGTCTCACCTATTGAGCTGATTGGTTCACCAACCTGAGTCACTCAGTTCAACTCTGGAGCCGATCGGTTGGGGTAGTAGACTTGTGTAAATTAGGCAATTGCAGTTTTAATCAATCTGCTACTCTAATCAATCAGTCCAACACCTTGAACACTATGATTTTGAGCTATCAATTGATTGAGTGTTTAATTGAACTACTAAACTCCTTTAGTAATCAATCTAAACATTGTTTGTGGATAAACTCCTCTTCCAGGTAAAATCCTATGAGTGTGACCCTGCAAGTCCATTTCATGTTGGTAGTGAAAATCCATAACACTTATGACTTCACAAGCAAAGAGTGGTGCCTAGTCACACATCAGTGATACCCAAGTGAAATAGAAAGTTGGATAACAACTTTCAATCCTACAATATGTGAATGGTGTATAGTGAATGTATAATTCCTTTGTCACTGATATCCCGAATGAACTCAAGGCATGGAACAGTCATCCTGTCAACATTCATTCACTTTCTTGATCTCATAGTAGATTGGAGGAGATATGTATTACATCAATATCACATACCGATTCACACATGTGTGCACACACCTATCTCAATCCCACTCATCAAGTGGCAATGGATATTAAATTCCCTCAGGAGGGAAAAATCTCATATCTATCACTCACCCCGCAAAAGCCCCATGTGTCAAAGCCACCCAATCATCACCTTTATAACAACCCATGTTTTAGGACTGCGTTTGATGATGTCAAAGTGTACCCAACAACATGTATTGAGTGTAGTGATTTGAGGTCAAAGAATCACATTCACCACCCTCACTGTGAGAACTGACTGTGACTACCACGTCATGGTTCCATGTGTCAAACTCACGGTGGGTCTGTCTGGTACACTTGTTCTCTAACAAGTACCTATGTGTTTGGTTTGATATCTCCATATCATGACTAACGAGATTCTCTCATCAACTAACACCACAACCTAGTCTTGTGTGTCATTGTTGTCTATCTACCTTCCACAATGACATCCGAATAGGGACATAATAAGAATGTACAAACTCTTAGCATCTGTATGATCTCATCGTTCAGGTCCTCAACATGAAAGCATACATCATTGAGTACTGTCATTCTCTAGACATTTAATATGTTCTGTCATTATCTCATATGACTGAACTAGAAAGAATTTGAAGCTTGCCTTTGATGTTTATCAAATCAATCTTAATGTATCCCACCAATCATCCCATGATTGGCTCTCAGGGCATACATACATATTATCAAGGTGATCCAATCTAATCTAGTTTTCCCTAGTTAATGGTGTTGGTCTAGGAGCCTAACCTTAATTCACTCAAACCCTAATTCACACTAATTCAACCTAATATGTGTACAAGGTATTTCTTAATGATGTTTCTGAACATGTTCTTAGAGCCTAATCAATTCAAGGGGAGATTTGATCTAGATTGGACTCAAGGATCAAGAAGACTCTCTTAGGATCTACATTGCTACAAGGTAAATGGATCATGATGCCAAGCATAAGTATGGATGTTTGCATGTAAATTACAAATTAGAGATTATTATTGTAAGTTTAATATTTTATTCATGATCACTCTTGATTATTGCTTGATGATTGCTACATATATCCTATGTCTATAATGTTCACAGTGATTAAAGTTTATGATTATTGACTCATGAAATTTATGTTAATGATCAAGAGGGAGAAATCCCATCATGTTGAGTACAAGAACCATGATTATGTTAATGTTAATTTCATGTTAATGATCAAGTTAATTGGAATTGAACTAGTTTTTTATGCTTCCGAATCATGGACCTCAAGGGGTCGTTAAGGGCTTTCCTAGCATCAAGGGCTTTCCTAGTAATCATGTGCTCCTAATGGGGCATCATAGAGGGAAGTATACATTTAGTATTCAATTATTCATGATAAAAATGAATCAAGAATGCTTATAGTTAATTCATGTCAAGTTTTCTTGCATGTCAAGTATGTTTACTTTGCTCATATTATAAAGTGCCAGTACTGTTTACTGATGTGTTGTTTTTCCCCTTTACATGGATGGGGACATGATGTCCCCAGGAATTGGAGCAAGTAAGGACTCAAGAGGAGCAAGCAAGGACTAGAAGACCTTCAAGAGATAATAAGTGTGGTTCCATCCATACTAGGCGATCTAATGATGCTTACCTTTATGTATAATTTTCATGTTTAGACATGTTATAGAACTCCATTATAGTTTTCTATTCAAAAGAATAGTGTATGTATCTCAATGGTGAATTATTTGTTTATTTTCTATTATTTTCATAAATGTGACATCCCCCCCTCATGAAAGCTTCCACTCATTTGTACTATATATCATAAGGAGGGGTGTTACAATAATGGTATCATAGATAATAAATGGATGCCTAATACAAAGAAATCCAATGCATATGTTCTAACCCTAAAATGAAGATAGGAGATTAGGGATGAGGGATAGATTCTCAAAAGGAAAGATACCATAACCTACAATGATAAGGGTTTTCACCTTAGAAGAGATCGAGGTCAAAGATAAATGCTTACCTAGTTTAGATCTCAAGCAACAACCTACCTTAGCTAATGAGATGACATCTCCTATGAATTTTACTTTCCTGTTAACTATATAGCATGTTGACAAACCTTGAACATAACATATATAAATTCATTATATAACCTTGTGTACCTGCCTAAATTCTTAGGGTAAGGTCACATGGCAAGATTGAAATAGGGTTATCTCATTGACTTGTCTTTAGGTACCTCATATAGAAATAGCAAACATAAATGCCCCTCATAGACCACTTCCTGAGAAGTGGTCAAAGGACTATGATGATATAATGGATAAAGAAACCTAAAACATGTTTTTTATAAAAGAATGTCATTAAGTGTTTTCATCTTGTTTCTACTTATTTTGTCTTTATCATGTTTTTAGCCTAGCAACTTATATTATTACTCATAAACTGTGGTTATATGTTTTTCATAGTGTCCTCAATGAACTCACATTAATATATTTTGTTTATCAAATTTGTAGGTGCCAAATGAACATTTGTTGCACACACATGAATCTAAGATCAGAAATGAAACACCAATGGGTATTATTTAATATATAAATAAATACATTTCTCTTATGTCTAGTTTTAGTATCATGTTATATCTTGTTGTTACTGCTTTTACATATATATTGCATGAGTGAAATATTATACCATTCTATGGAAGGACACCTAGGTCCACTTACTTTTGTCTTTGTAGCCATTAGGAGTGTGAACTTAGGGTAACAAAAGGTTATGTTATAGATAAAATCCAAATAGAATGGAAAATGGGACATTTCTTCAGAGGGACCTAACAAATAGACAATTCGAAATCCTAGATCAACCCTTTAGGCACTCTTCTTTCCCTCAGATAAAGACTAGAAAAAGACTCACTCATCAAGTTAGGTAAGTGGCTGGATGGATGGAGGTCAATCCCTGTTGCTTTCTCTTCCACTCCTAGTAGTGGCCAAGATGAGTTAGAGTTGTACTCACTATTGCTAAAAACAAGGATTGATCATTGTTTCAATGTCGATGTCAAGAACGCCGACTTTCATAGAGATAGATCGTCGAACAGTTAGTCTACCCATAGCGTAGTGGAAAAAAGATGACGCTTGTTCATCAAGGAGGAAGCATCTATGATTGGAATCTCTTCTGGAGAATTTTGTCTATTGTTGAATCAAATAGGAATTAATTAACATCCCAACCCCATATCCCTGGAGAAGACTGATAGCGGGCTCTATCATCCACACTGACAAGTCCACCCATGCCACTCTTCCAAAACATTGTTACACCTTGTTGAGATTGTAGATGTGAGCCCAAGAGACATTGAGATGTCCTTGAAGTATGAAATCATGTTTACATTTTTGAGGCCCACCATCTTTTGTAAGGGAGAATGATGAGGTATTGGCGATTTGTTGTATGCAACCATGATGGTCCATGTTTTACTATTTAACCTAATCACTGGTTGCTTATTTAGAACCTATTCATGGAATAGAGGAGACTTCTATTGGTTCTCCATTCTACTGGATCTAGATGTGGTTTCTTCCTTTGATCAAGGTGGAAATATGTATGCCTATCTACTTGCGCACTTGTAGAGATGTTTTGTGGGTGACTTCAAAGGAAAAATGATATGGGCAATGAAAAGATGTAGAGGATTTTTAGGCTTGATTGCAGTGAACTTTTATCCATTATTTTGCATTTTCTTCTTTGAAATAACTATCATAAATGATTTTCTCTAACACTTTTTGCAATAGAGGGGCTTTGTGAACTTTTGATTGCACATACCCATTACTTTCAGTGGCCTACATGTCTATTTGTATGCATCCCTCCTTACTTGTCACTGTTGGGCCGACTGTACCAGTAGAGTCTCGTATAAGAAGTGGAGAGGTGAAGTGGAGATGATGACCATAATATGAGGTATGTATAGTACTCTAAACACTATATTATATTATGAATATGTAGTTTAGCTAACTCCAATTACTTTCTATGATCAATTTATGATCTGCTCTAGGATTCAACATGGGAAAAGGGCCACATCTTATGCAACCTACTTTCATGTGTTGTCTCATAATGCTTTCCACATCCAGTTTGAGTCTCCATCGATGAGCGTGTTGTATATGAGAGAGCATGTTGTATATGGGAGATCATGCTTCTAGTTAGTGGGTTGGTTGTTGGCACATCCCTTTTGACCATTTTCCTTGGTTGGTCCCTTCTAGACTTGGGATTTGTTAGGCTACTCTAGAGTTGATGTATAGGTAAACAACATATGAAGAAGACATGAGGAGGTATTTTGCACATGATCAACCCAATCTCTTTTCTAGAGAGGCATATGCTCATCTCTCATGTTCTCCTATGGTGGGTGTCTAATTCTGATTCTGCTTTTTGTTTATGCTTGCATCATCTTTGACAAGATTTATATTGTAGATGATTGATTGGGATTTGGCTGAGGATTAGGATGGTCAGAGGTATGAGTTTCATCCTACACCAATCTTGAGATAGTTTTGCTACTTGACGCAGTTTCTTCGAGAAATGCTCCAACTTCTTTGTCAGTTAATGCTTGTGGGTTTGAGGACTTCCCCGAGTTATGGTTCCCTTAAGGCTTTTGTATTGGAGGCTTGTGTGACATCTCAGGTGACTTGTTGGTATGTATGCCCTGAGAGCCAATCATGGGATGATTGGTGGGATACATCAAGATTGATTTGATAAACATCAAAGGCAAGCTTCCAATTCTTTCTGGTTCAGTCATATGAGATAGTGATAGAACAAATTGAATGTCTAGAGAATGACAGTACTCAATGACGTATGCCTTCAAGTTGAGGACCGGAACGATGAGATCATACAGATGCTAAGAGTTTGTACATTCTTGTTATGTCCCTAGTCGGATGTCATTATGGAAGGTAGATAGACAGCAATGACACACAAGACTAGATTGTTATGTTGGTTGATGACAAAATCTCATTAGTCATGATATAGAGATATCAAACCAAACACATAGGTACTTGTTAGAGAACAAGTGTACCGGACAGACCCACCGTGAGTTTGACACATGGAACCATGACATGGTAGTCACAGTCAATAGTCATAGTGATGGTGGTGAGTGTGATTCTTTGACCTGAAATCATACACTCAACACATGTCGTTGGGCACACTTTGACATCATCAAACATAGTCCTGAAACATGGGTTGTTTTAAAGGTGATGATTGGGTGGCTTTGACACATGGGGCTTTTGAGGGGTGAGTGATAGAGATGGGATTTGTCCCTCCTGAGGGAGTTTGATATCCAAGGCCACTTGATGAGTAGGATTGAAATAGGCATGCACACGCATGTGTGAATCAGTATGTGATATTGATGTCATACATATCTCTTCCAATCTACTCTAAGATCAAGAAAGTGAATGAACATTGACAGGATGACAGTTCCATGCCTCGAGTTCATTCGGGATATTAGCGACAAAGGAATTATACATTCACTGTAACACCATTCACAGATTGTAGGATTGAAAGTTGTTCTCCAACTTTCTGCTTTCACTTGGGTAGCACTGATGTGTGACTAAGCACCGCTCTTTGCTTGTAAAGTCATAAGTGTTATGGACTTTCACTGCCAACATGAAATGGACCTGCAGGGTCACACACAAAGGATTTAACCTAGAAGAGGAGCTTTGTCCATAAGAAATGTTTAGATTGATTACTAAAGGAGTTTAGTAGTTCAATTAAACACTCAATCAATTGATAGCTCAATGTCATAATGTTCAAGGTGTTGGACACATTGATTGGAGTATCAGATTGATTGAAATCACAATTGACTAATTATGCACAACCTGTACTCCCAATCGATCGGTTCATGTGATGAACCGGTCAGTTGAGCTTGGTGAACCGGTCGGCTCAAGTGTTGAGCCGATCGGCTCAAGATCAGGGTGAACCGATTGCTTCAAGTGTTGAAATGATCGATTCAACTGGTGCAACCGAGCAACTTGGGAAAATAGGATTGGTGAGAATTTTCCTTTCGTTTCAATTGCCCAATTTGATTGGGAAATAGGATTGGTATTCGATACAAATTAGAAACAAAAGAAGGAAAGTCAATCAGGAACCGATCAGGACCACCAACTGACCGGTTCACTTGTGAACCGACCGGTTGAGGTGTCCCAACCGATCGGTTCACTTGTGAACTGAACGTTTCAGGTCCCCAACCGACCGTTTCACTTGTGAAATGATCGGTTTAGGTTGCGAGTTGGTTGCTTTTGTAGAAAATCGTGAACCCTTCTACTCCTGCTTTTAGTCCCGCATTGCCCGGGATAGAGAACCTTGTCCCATGACCCTCCTATATATAGGGGTATTGGGGGCTTCTCAAAGTACAACTCAGTGCAACCAGTTGCTCTGCAAAGTTTTCGTTCTCTCTGGTTTTGGTATCTGAGAGAGAGCCCGAGCAAGTGCTACCCGCAAAGGGAGGTGCAGCAAGGGAAACACAATTGCAGTTGCAACTGGAGGCAGGAGAGTGTGTTGGTGACTAGTACATCAACAGGAGGGTGTGAGTCCTTCCAATTCCTTGTGGGACAAGGAGATTGGAGTTCCAGGTGGTCCGTGTGGACTACTTCAGAGGCAGGAGGTTTCTGCCACTCAAGAGGACAATTGTCAATCCCGATAGTCCGGTGAGATCAGGAGTCGTCAGTCCCGGTGCGACCAGGAGCTGCACAGACACCGTCCAAGACTGGCTTTTAAGAACGCGCAAGGCGCGGGTATTGTCACCGAGCAAGCCTCGGGACAAGGTATGATTCCACAAACCATCCTTTCCTATTATATAGACGTTGACGTGTTTCCTTGTTCTGGGTTTGGGGGAGAACATTTTTTATTTCTGCTGCCTTCTCTGACTCCCCTAAAACCCAACAGTGGTATCAGAGCCACGCCAACTGCTCTATATTTTAGGAATGTCAGTATGATTGATTTTGGTTTGTCACCTTTATTTATTGCATACGATGCAAATAAAATTGGCTTTATGCATGTCCAATCCTAAATCCACAAATCCCAATTACATATGTGATATGTATTATTAATGCTCTCGATATACATCACCCTTAAACGATTTTTGTAGTGGATGTATAGCGTGGTTATGGCCAATAAACCCTATCTATGTATGGTTGTATGTGGTTACTCGCATCTCGGTCTGCGCACCGATCTTCCCTCTCCTATTCCTGATGTAACTCAAAATAATTCGAGATTCTTTCCTACCTTTTCTCCCCCCGAATGTAACTCAGGGTTTCCCTTTTTTAAGCAATGTAAATTTAGGATAGATTTTATTTCCTGTTATGTCAAAGAACGGAGGACATCGAGACGACAGCTGAGACGATTGGTTCAAGGTGTGAACCGATCGGTTGACGTTCCAGACGATCTGTTCAAGGAGTGAACCGATCGGTTGATGACCGGTTCGAGGAGTGAGACGAGCGGGTGGTGGCCATGATGAGATGCATGACGACCAGGCAAACCGATCGGTTGGAGGAGCCAACCGATCGGCTGGTGGCACCCAGACAACCAGGCCAGAACGAGAAAGTCAATAATGTGATGAGTTGATCTACTCCGAAGGCAAAGCACAGAGTTCATCTTGTACAGGTTGCATGTGATGTAGACCTAGATGACCGTGATTCCTCTTGGCTCAAGGAATCACATTAGGATGGCCATAATCATTGCTTTTATCATTTCGCATGTTTTCTGTGGGATATAGCATGTATATGATACATACTATGTATTGTGGTGATTGGATATGTATATGTATATAAAACCAAATCCCTCATTAAAATTAAGTTTTGGATGCCTTCCAAATGCGACACATGTTAAAAGCTTGATCGACCAAGTGTGGGCACGCCCAAGCGTGGAGCACCGTCTATCTCGTGGAAGCGTGAAGGATGAATGTGCGAGTCTTCCCAAGAAGGGTGCATATTCATCATGTTGGCTTTGGGTCGGACTTAACAAGGTGACCTAGATAGGATCTAGCACCTTGAGGCATGGAGATGCTCATGGCAAGGAGTTGCATATGACATCTTATCGAGAGTTGCATATGATGCAATTGGCAAGAGTTGCCTACCTGAGAGATGTAAGTTGTGGGTGACAGCCCAAGCTGGTCCATGACTTAGAGGATTTCAGGATCTTGCCCACTAGAAGGTTGTACGCTGCAATCTTCTGAATTGATGGTGAGGGCTATCAATTTGAAATAAAATAGTGGGAGCGATAATTAATTAAAGGCCTAATTATATCGTCAAATTTTCAAATCAATCAAATAAGTCAAAAATGAGTTTTGGACTAAAATTGCATAAATTTCCTTTTGTTAAAATAAATGGTTAATCAACAAATCACTTTTCTTTGCAATCGGTCCTTGAAAAGGACAAATTAAATGGGAATAATTCCATGACTGGTTAGGATGATGAGAAGTGTTCTCAAAGAGAGAAATCTCTAAGTCCTAGTTATACCAGAACCAGATGAACTCGATCCCACCACATCAATGGCTGAAAGTATGCTTATGGAAGCATACCGAGGATGACATTGATGAGGAGTGCTTGGTGTTGTGTTCTCTGAACTATGAGTTGTAGAGAAACCATGAGACATATGATGTCTCCAAGACAGTGTCCTAGTATGTCATGACAGAAGGAGATCCAGTAAGGTATTCACACACTCAATGTGATTGGGTATGTGGAAAACCTGACTAAGAAGGATTTCCTCTAAGCTAAGGGTTGGCTATTGGTATGATACTGCAAATGTTGTGAGAATCATACAATTCATGATAAGCTACAACATGAACAACTTTGACAAGCGTTGATAGAGTTGTTGGACATGTTGAGGATAGTAGAGGCAAAGATGAAGAAAGACAAACCATAATCTTTGATGTGACCAAAGAAACAGGTAATTCTTAAGGGCAAGGATAAGGGCAAAGCAAAGAAGTGTTCTGATGCTAGCCAGCAATCTAAGTCGTCTTCAGCCTCAAGGCACATGGGGAAAGGGTGTATGAGGGATTTCCCTCTATATCTGGAAGAACAAAAGAAGGTGAAGGAGGGGACGGAGATCTCCACCTAAGGTATCATGAAATGAACCGCTTCTTTATCTGAGGTATATGACACCAAGATATGGATATGTCATATATGATATGCAATATCCGCAAAGAAGTGATGGCCTTTGTGAAAGGACCAAGAAAGAAGTATCCATCATTAGAGCAAGTGTTGCTGCCATAGATAGGAGTATCTTCCAGTTTATTTCAGCCTAAAGGGCATGGAATAGAGTTGAGAACTTCTATTTCATATTTTCCAATAGATAGAAACACTTTATTTTGCATATTGTATGACAATGATGGCAATTAATAAAGTTGATGTTTCAATCTTAAAGATATGATCTTTGTGGCAATGCCTCGTTTATCTTGTGATACATGGTATGCATAAGATAAAATGATACCTAAAAGTTATAGATAACTCAAACAATCAAATTAGCATTAATCATGAGAAATTCATTTCTAGTTTCCATGTGATGGATAAATCTAGACTCTTTTGGTTAGAGAACCAGTAAGAGACATGAATATCTTGGACATGATTAATCAATCTTCACTAAAGGTAGTGGGAGAATGATTATCCTATTAGGTATAATACATGTGATGTATTTACATACATATTGGAGTGAATGCTAATACTTCAAACGGTGTTTAGAGAAATACCAATATGAATATCTTGAAGTGTTCAAGATTATCATAGATGCAGTAAAAATTTGGTAAAGTGTTAATTCTTGATGAGATCAATGAATGAAATACTTGGACCAAATGTTTGAGATCCTTATGAGTGATTATGATAGTGTATCATAGTGAACTCATGAGTAAGGCATGGTGATGTCTAAATCAAGAAGGAATCATACTCTAAGGAGTTTGAGAATGATTATCAAATAACTGAATTCTTCTTAATAAAAGAATACCCCTTACTAATAAAAGAAATTAAGAATCACAAGGGTTGTGAGTTCTTATATCTTTAACAGATACACCTCAATTATCTATGTGATAAGTTGTTCATGTGATGAGTCAACTATCTAGATGATTATGAGGAATCGAATTCTAAATTATGGTTTATGACCATTACATCCTAAATGACATCCATGTGAACCATAAGGTATGACCTTGATGGTAGCACTCATTGAATGAAATCCATAAGTGTAAATGGGTCTTAAGTGTTAAGACACAAGGATAACATTTTGAGAAGGATGATTCTTGTTGATTGCAACTTAATGACTAAGACATTTGGCATATGGATACTAAAACTACATTCCTATGAGGAATAAAACAAGGATGTGTACGTGACACAACCTATAAGGTTTATGAATCCACTAATGCAAATGAAGTCTATAAGTTACAATGGACTAATCAATGTGATTGATTGAGTACAAGCAACTCATAATTGGATCTTTACTTTGATAATATAGTCAAAGCGATTGACTGATATGTCAAAGATAAAGAAGGGATCTATGATTTAGTGCGAGTGTGTTCACATTTCACATATTGATGTGAAATGGAAATGTTCTAGAATGGAAATCCAAAAGTGAAAATTATCTTTAAGGAAGATAGAGAAGTTTCCTATGAGATAGGAATAGAGATCTATAAAGATAGTTCTCGAAAACCTCTTCACCTAAAAAGAGAAAGCATACATTGGCAATCTATACTGAAGGGTTCAGTATGCACAGATTCAGTGGGAGAAAACTTGTTCATGTTACATGGAGTTAGTATCCCAAGGCCAAGTGTCCAATTCTTATGAAGAATGGGAACACTAAGAATAGATATGGATCTATCTTGTATGTAATCATCCCATTATCTTGCATGTATGGACATGGAAAGAACAAAATGCATTCATCATCTTGTATGTAGGACACGACAATATGATGTGCTCATCCTGATAGCTCGTATGTGAGACATGAGGAGTGGATGTATGTCTACTTCTAGTAAGGGTTACTGGAATACCATGAGAACTTGATAAGTACTTGAGAAGTACTAGTTCTTTGGAGATAAGGAAGAGTTCAATGTAAAGAGTTACATTGATGCGAACATCTGAAAGGATAGAAAATTAATCACAATATATATATAGGATATATAAAAGTGAAAGTTTGTTGATAATTGGAAGTGTTCCAATAAAGCCGTTTAAAAGGAAATGCAGAGTATCTATGTGTTAGAAAACAACAGTGGATACTATATGGATCTGGAAGTTCATGACATGAACTTATATTCCGCTCATTGATGACAAGTATGGAATCCTTGATCATGCAATTTGGCTAAAGGTTAGCAAAGGAATACTAGATCGCATATTATGGCACCTCCATCTCATACGTGTGACGTACAGCGAAGAGATGAGATACATGCAATTTATACTGACTTTGGCAAGGTGTTGCCATTACTCACTATGTTAAGAACTAGAGCACAGTAACATGTGGGAAATTTTTGAAGATCACTATGAATATGATTTAAGGGTGATTGGCTCACAATGCAAGTGGGAGTCAGTTGGTATGTATGCCCTGAGAGCCAATCATGGGATGATTGGTGGGAAACATTAAGATTGATTTGATAAACATCAAAGGCAAACTTCCAATTCTTTCTGGTTCAGTCATATGAGATAGTGATAGAACAAATTGAATGTATAGAGAATGACAGTACTCAATGACGTATGCCTTCAGGTTGAGGACCTGAACGATGAGATCATACAGATGCTAAGAGTTTGTACATTCTTGTTATGTCCCTAGTCGGATGTCATTGTGGAAGGTAGACAGACAACAATGACACACAAGACTAGATTGTGGTATTGGTTGATAACAGAATCTCATTAGTCATGATATAGAGATATCAAACCAAACACATAGGTACTTGTTAGAGAACAAGTGTACCGGACAGACCCACCGTGATTTTGACACATGGAACCATGACATGGTAGTCACAATCAGTACTCATAGTGATGGTGGTGAGTGTGATTCTTTGACCTGAAATCACTACACTCAAAACATGTCGTTCGACACACGTTGACATCATAAAATGTAGTCCTGAAACATGGGTTGTTATAAAGGTGATGATTGGGTGGCTTTGACACATGGGGCTTTTGAGGGGTGAGTGATAGGTATGGGATTTGTCTCTCCTGAGGGAGTTTGATATCCAAGGCCACTTGATGAGTAGGATTGAAATAGGCATGCGCACACATGTGTGAATCAGTATGTGATATTGATGTCATACATATCTCTTCCAATCTACTCTAAGATCAAGAAAGTGAATGAACGTTGACAGGATGACTATTCTGTTCCTCGAGTTCATTCGGGATATCAGTGACAAAGGAATTATACATTCGTTGTAACACCATTCATAGATTGTAGGATTGAAAGTTGTTCTCCAACTTTCTACTTTCACTTGAGTAGCACTGATGTGTGACTATGCACCTCTCTTTGCTTGTGAAGTCATAAGTGTTATGGACTTTCACTGCCAACGTGAAATGGACCTGTAGGGTCACACACAAAGGATTTAACCTAGAAGAGGAGCTTTGTCCACAAGCAATGTTTAGATTGATTACTAAAGGAGTTTAGTAGTTCAATTAAACACTCAATCAATTGATAGCTCAATGTCATAATGTTCAAGGTATTGGACACATTGATTGGAGTATCAGATTGATTGAAATCGCAATTGACTAATTCTGCAAAACCTGTACTCCCAACCGATCGGTTCATGTGATGAATCGGTCGGCTGAGCTTGGTGAACCGGTCGGCTCAAGTGTTGAGTCGATCGGCTCAAGTTTAGGGTGAACCGATTGCTTCAAGTGTTGAAACGATCGATTTAACTTTTGCAACCAAGCAACTTGGGAAAATAGGATTGGTGAGAATTTTCCTTTCATTTCAATTGCCCAATTTGATTGGGAAATAGGATTGGTATTCGATACCAATTAGAAACAAAAGAAGGAAAGTCAATCAGGAACCGACCAGTACCACCAACCGACCGGTTGAGGTGTCCCAACTGATCGGTTCACTTGTGAACCGATCGTTCCAGGTCCCCAACCGATCGTTTCACTTGTGAAACGATCGGTTCAGGTTGCGAGTTGGTTGCTTTTGTGGAAAATCTCAAACCCTTCTACTCCTGCTTTTAGTCCCGCATTTCCCGGGATAGAGAACCCTGTCCCATGACCCTCCTATATATAGGGGTATTGGGGGCTTCTCAAAGTACAACTCAGTGCAACCAGTTGCTCTGCAAAGTTTTTGTTCTCTCTGGTTTTGGTAACCGAGAGAGAGCCCGAGCAAGTGCTACCCGCAAAGGGAGGTGCAACAAGGGAAAGACAAATGCAGTTGCAACTGGAGGCAGGAGACTGTGTTGGCGATTAGTACATCAACAGGAGGGTGCGAGTCCTTCCAATTCCTTGTGGGACAAGGAGATTGGAATTTTAGGTGGTCCGTGTGGACTATTTCAGAGGCGGGAGGTTTCTACCGCTCAGGAGGACAATTGTCAATCCCGACAGTCTGGTGAGATCAGGAGTCGTCAGTCCCGGTGCGACCAGGAGCTGCACAGACACCGTCCAAGACCGACTTTGAAGACCGCACAAGGCGCGAGGTATTGTCGCCGAGCAAGCCTCGAGAGAAGGTATGATTCCACAAACCATCCTTTCCTATTATATAGACATTGACGCATTTCCTTGTTCCGGGTTTGGGGGAGAAATTTTGTTGTTTCCGCTGCCTTCTCTGCCTCCCCTAAAACCCAACATGACTTTGGATGGATCTCATCCTTCATAGAGATAAATGACGATTTTCATGTGGCATGATGAATATTTGGCTTGAGTATCCCACCAGATTTTGGACATATTCAGCACTTTGGAGGATCCTCTGATGTTGGGACCCCTCTTTGAAAATCCCCATTCAGGGTGTAGATCCACCTTCAAAAGGTGTAGGGGCAGGCAATTCTCAGTGTAGAGATCCTACCTTGGTTATCTAAGTGACTTTTGGGAGTTCTTTTTCTGGTCATCGGTGGTCTATTCGGTATTTTCTATGACCTGAGTGGTGAGCATCATTCTTTACGATCTACTTCCATTGATCATCGAACTCTTTCCATGCACTTAACTATGTGGCTGAAGAAGTAGCTATTAGATTTTATCATTTCCATTTTATGATGAAATTTCCTTCAAGAAAAATCATGTTAGTCATGTTGGGGTTTTTGTAAACTCTTTTAACCTTAAATAAAAAATTGTGTTTGAGTTTAGAAGTGGTAATGAGGTTTTGTAATCATGATTTAAAATTAGATTTCTAAGTTTGATTTTTGAAAGATGTGTGATGATCAATGGTTTGCCCTAATCATGTGTTGATGTGAGGTGGTGGATTGCAATAATCCATCAACATGGACTTGGGGTGTTACCTATCTCAGGATGACAACTCGACATTTCCCATGGATGTAATGTGATTATGTTAAAGGACATGTATTCCCCTATTTTTGAAGATTAGTTTGTTCTATATATAGATTTTACACCTCATCTTTTCAACACCATTATCTCTCACAAATATGGGTCTTAGTAGAGAACAAAATCTAGAAGATCTCACTTTTACATTATTTGACGATCAACTTGTCCTTGATGTGCCATTGCATCACTAGTCTATCCATGATTGAATAAGTAATGTTGGCAAGGTTTGGCTTGGCTCATCATCTTTATCACCTAGTTTACATCCCTCTAAAAAGGGAGATGATAATCAACGGTGATCCACTTTTGTGATCATTTGATTCACACTGTTTATTTTGGTGACATCGTTATGACTCCCACTTTTGAGGATCTGGCTAAAATCACTTGATTTCCTTTTCATGACCAATGGCCTATGGCACTGAGGAAATCAAGTTGGAGTACTAAGTTCCTACATCTTCTCAGTGTGAAGAAATCCCAAGTGGATCGATGGATGACCAGTGATTGTCACTTTATTCAGATGGTGTCCCTGTGGGAGTCATTAAATATTGAAGCATTTCATGATGTTTCTTCTGCAAATATGGATCACATGTGGGTTTATACTTTGATAATCCTAGTGGAGCTACTATTTGGAGAAATTTTTGGATAGGTGACGACTGCTTCTTGAGGAGTCTTGGCCACTTTGTGGAGAAAGGAAACTGTTGTTCCTTTGATATCGGTTGAGTTGTATAAGTTCTTGGATGAATGATAGCTAAAAGGAAAAAAAAGGACCCTTCTAGGATCTGTAGATTTATATGGCAATGCGCATACATACTTCCATATTGACGGAGTAATATTTTCCTCATTACAATGTGGTGAAAGAGTTTTTTTCGAAGCACGTTCATATAGGGGAGCCTTTTTTGGTGCTTGCAGATCTATATTGTTGGAGGTTGCAAATGTACATTGGGTATGGATGAAATTTTCCTTGAAAACTCCGTCTTGGGCATGTCCATGCCTACCTTTTAGTGGATGATCATCTTTCTTGGTCTGAAGAGCTATGTTGAATAATACACTTTATCAATGATGTGGTAGTTCAATCATCAGTAATGTATGTATATAATTCAAGCTCTTTCTTCATTCTTCAAGAAGTTGGTGCTAGATTCTCGAAAGGCTCATGAGAAGGTTGCAAAAATGTGGTTGAATCAGAAGGGGTTGACCTGAGATTCCTTACCTATGTTTCGGTTATGGTCTCTCGAGTTCCTTGAGTGACTTTCATCAAAACGTTAAGTGGTAGTGACTTATGATTCTTCTAGAAAACCATAATGGTTGTCCTTTTTTGTTTGTTAAATTTGTTTGTTGGCATTAGTTGCTAGAGTTTTGTAATGATTTTATTTCTGGAATAAATGTTTTTGGTGCATGAAATGTGGCATCAATTGTGGGTACTCCCTCCATGATACCTAGAAATATGAATTCACACTTGGGTTGAGGTGCATGCAACTGTCTCTCCTTTATAATAAATTGTTCGATTGGGAAAATTTGAAACTCCTTTGTATGTGTTTCTAGGATTCTAGGGATTGTTGCAGGTATTCTATGTCTAAATCACCTTCTTCTCATCCACCTCCTTTAATGATGTTGGAAGGTTGAAATGCCAATCATTTTAAGGTACCTCTCATTCTTCTTTGATGATATATGTATCCTCCTTATGAAAGTTCATATCATGTTCTATTTTAAGGGGAGCCCTCATACTAGGGGGGAGAGATATGGAAGAAACTCTACTAGACTTGGATGTCATTCTAAGACCTAAAGGTATGTCATGTAGTGGTTGCACTAACGGTGATCCCCTACCCAGTTGGGCCAAGGTGCAAGATGCTAGAGGCATCACGGTGAGCTCTACTTCCAACATGACTTAGAGTAGAAATCAACCACGGGCAAGTGTCTTCCTATTTTAAAGGGCATTACATATTTTTATTATTTGCTTCTTTTCATCAGCAGATGCCCACTAGTTGTATGTCTTTTCATTTAAAGCTTTTTCTTTGACATTACTTCTCAGGGCCTTAGTATGACAACCAAGGGTTTCATAGGGAATGAATTGGGTTTTTCCAACGAGGGTTTCCCATCTCACGACTCCCAGGTTGGTTAATCGAGTACATAGTCTCACCTTTTGTCACAAGGAGACGAGAGTAGTTGCAAGGTGTTTTCAACCTTTGTCCTTCTCCTAACAGTACTTCCTTTTTAAGTTAACTTTGGCAGATAAAGAGGTTATGGCATCTCCCTAGCTAGACATGTTAGGATATTTAATGGTTTGTATAGAATATGACTTTCTCATGAGACTCATAGTCTGTATCATCTTCTTCTATGATCACAGGGTTTCTCCTAGATTTAGCCACAATCATAAACATTTAGTTAGATTGGGCCTTTTTAAGGAGTTATTTTTGGGTTGGCCAATCATTGGGGCCTCGAGATAATGATCATTATCTTTCATTCCTAGACCGTAGGTTCTATTATTACCTTTCTTCTTTAGGGTACACAAGATGACACAATCATTTATTAAGTATATTTTAAATTTTTAGAAGAACATGGGCATTTAGTTTCTTTACATCATTTTTTCTCATCATGGATGTCTGATCAGCAGTAGTAGTGTTTAACAAGGTTGGACTTAGTGTGATGAACATGAACATATCCATCCATGACTTTTAGATGGAGGCCTCCTAGTCATATATGTGGTGGACTATGTAGGGTCCCTTCGATCTAGGTTTGAACTTGCCCCTAGAATCAACGTTCCACACCATTCTTATTTTGGAAGTTGCAAGGTCAAAACTTCTTATTGAATTCTCGAGCCATTCTTATTTGCTTACACTTTAAATGGTTTAGGTCCTTTTCCCATCATTCTTTAAGAGTGTTGAGGTCATAAACTAAAAATTGAAGCCATTTGGTCTCTGATATATCTACTTCTTATACTATGCAGAGCGAAGGGATTTGAATTTCAACATGTAGGACTAATTCCATCCCATATACTAGGGATTATGGGGTATCCCCTTTTGATGTTTTGATGAAAGTTTGATCAGACGACAAATCCATTAGAAGGTTTTCATGCTAGTTGGCATGGAAGATGATATTATTTTTCACAATCTTGACCATATTTTTATTAGCGGCTTCTACTACTCCATCATGTGTGATTAACGTTGATGTTCAGTGATGTATCATCCCCTAAGAGTTTAAGTTCTCTTTGATGATCTTGGCATTGAAGTTCATCGATCTCATTTGGTATCCCATATTGACTTATGATATTGTTCCTGAGGAACTTGACGACCTACTGGGATGATGTATTAGTGATGAGCACTACTTCGACTGACTTGGTTAAGTAATCAACTATGACTATGATGAAGCAATTGATGTTTGATTCTTTAGGGTTGATTTTTCTAATTGTGTAGATGCCCAAAAGATGAGAATGGCCAAGCGATAGACATGTTGTAGAGTTGATTTGCATGCAAATGGATATAGTCCCCATGGATTGGGAACCTCAGTAGTTCAAGACAAATTGGCAACAATCTATTTCCATGGTGTTCTAGAAATATCCCAAGAGTTGTATTTTCTTGTCAAGCATATCCCCATTCATGTGTGCATCACATGACCTTACATGGGCTTCCTTCATTAGAGATTCAATTTTATATTTTGTTGATGCATTAAAGGAGGGTCTAGGTGTAATATCTTCAATATATCATTTCTTCTTCTAGGACATACCACGAGGTTTGTCAGTTGAGTGCCACTTTCTCTCTCCAACATAGGCTCTCAAGAATGACTTGTCTTAATAGATACATTTTTATGTCATGAAACAAAGACATTACATTATCATTGGGTGCATTGTTGATGACCATACAATAAGCTAGTTGTATAAGTACCTCCACTTCTAGAGAGAAGGTGTGGCTTTGCTGGATGTCGATCCATGAAGTGTGGATTTCTAGAGTGTCAACAAAGGAATTGTGCTCTTTTCTGATGAAGTGGAAGGAGATGTGATTGAAGCTACAAGTCAAAGACCATATGTATTCATGGTATGATAACAACTTCTAATGATGCATTCTCTAATTGGTCTAGACATTATAGATCACATGGAAAGAGCCACTGAAGACTTGTATTCGTTGTGTGGATTGCACTACAAATCTACTAGGGGAGAGATCTTTAGACTTCAACATACTTAACCACAATTAATCCACCCTCAAGAAAATGGTTCGAAAGTAGTATAAGTAGGGTTGAACCCACATGACAATGTGCATTCAGACTTATTGCCTCAATTAATTTTTATATACAATTTGGTTGAAAAAAATTATGCTAAGAATAGAAATAAAAGATTTCAATGGAAAGATGAATTAAACTAAGGTTAGATCAATATGTAAAGGAATATCAGGGGCTTGGGGTTCACATCCATAACCTACATAGAATTCAAATCGACAAAAACTATTAGAAATAAGAAATTTTGATTAGGATTAACCAAACATATTTCCATGCACTCTCAATATCGATCTTTTCACAAACACATTGATCCTAGTGTAAAGGGATCCTTGCTCAATTATCCAGTAGAGCTCCATATCATATTGCACTTGGATCTCTATGTGTCCATGCATCTATTTTAACCTTTTGGGTCTGAGGTCTCTTCACCCAAGGTTAAGTAATGGTAATACAATAGATCAAGTCATAAAATATGATGGAAGTCAAATGGAACATAATCTAATAACAAGAAAAAGTAGTTAACATAAAAAAGAAGAAGTATAGTCTATGGGGTTACACCCCATGCCCAAATATAAGAAACTACTCTTGCATTATGAATGATGATACAAGATCATGATAAAGGAGAAGAGAAGTTACATAGTAGTAATAGGAAAGGAAAATCCAAACAATATCGGACTCTGATCTAGAAAATAATTAAATGACTTTCTCTCCAATCCTTGCCTAAGCATACAAGAAATCCACTAAGTATACAAGGCTGAAAACTAGAAATGAGATACATAAGATGGCTGGATCCCTCCAAGGGAGAGATGCCCCCTTTTTGTTTGGAGTCCCCCTCCGTTTATAGAGTAAAGGAGGGGCAAAAACCTTAGAAATTTCTAGATGAAGATTGTTAATTCATTGGACCCAACATACGGGTTGGTCGACTGGGAGTTCAGTCGATCGAGTGGCGTTATTGCTTCTTTAACTGAAGGCGAGTTGACTACAATAATGGCCTTATTATTTTGATCTTTGAGTGAATCTTTTTGTGCCTAGTCTTTCAACTATAATGATTTGTTGCTTTAGTCCGAAGGCAAGTCGGTGAAACTTTGACTGTAATAGTGGACTTCTTGTTTTGGAGTTTGATTGGGTCTTGAATGCAAGTCTATCTATTTGATTCAAGTGTTTTCCTTAACCCAACCATTTTGTTTGAAGTAATAAGCTTTCCAAAATTCGAGTTCAATTGTGTTTTTATTAGTGAGTCGATTGACTAGGGATTCAAACTGACCGAATAGGATTTCTTGGAAACCATTGATCTTATGCTTTGAGTCGACCGACTGGGTGAGTCAGTGAATCAATTGTGAAGCTAAGAATGAGAATTAAAGCCTCTGATTCTTGGGACTTTGTGGGCTCTGGGAAGATTGGTCATTTATCCTGAATATAAGTAAATCAAGTAAAAACTCCAATTAAAGAAAGAAAAAGTTGAACTAAGACAATTTCACTCTAAAACTAGAGAATAATAATGTAATGCTTGTATAGAGAGTTATAAACATGCAAATAAATGGATAAATATGCATTTATCATCATGCCCTTTGTCATCTTCATATTCAACCACATTGTTAGTGGCATGGAATACCATCCGTCTTGCTCTGGTAGCTGATCTATGTGGGGGTTTTATAGGCTACACTTATTCTGACTCCAAAGAAGGTTATCCACAAACCAATATATGGAGGGATACTCTTGTCTGGAAGGATAAGAATCCCTATATCTTTGTATGGGAACATATATGCATGAGTAGCTTCTTTCTCTCATAGAGAATCTTTTAGTTGATCTATGAGAGCCTATTCTTTGACTACCTTCATAGGGAGATAGGTAATGTCGAACTCTAACAATAGTACATTCATTTAGAGGATCTTTGCTCTGAGTTGGGTGGCCACATAGATATCAGAGTGGATCAAGCTTGGTGATGAGATGTAGAGGATACACCATTCGATAGTGGCACAACTTCCTTGTTCCATGGATTAGGGCCAGGCAGTATTTTTCAGTTGTAGTGTAGCGAGTCTCTATTTCATTGAACTTCTTGGATATGTAATAGGTAGCATTCTAACTTTTAGTTGTTGCTTGATTTCAGATTCTGTCGTTTTATGTCTCATACACAAATAGGTACAAAATGAGAGGAAACCCAGGCACGGTCTGCCTTAACACTGGAGGATTGGTGACCTAAGTTTTGAGCTTACACTAGAGGATTGTTGGCTTAATCTTTGAGATTTTGAAGCACGGTCTTGGATTGTTGGTTCCGTATACAATCAATGTTCTTCTTTAATAGCTTGAACATTGGCTCACATATAGGTCTGAGTTTGGCAATGAAACATTTGATGTATTAAAGACACCAAAACATGCCTTGTATCTCCTTCTTAGTTCTTGGGGATGTAATTTCTCAGATGGCATGTGCTTTCCTAGGATCTAGTTTGATTCCTCTATGGATGACAATATATCATAGCATGTTAATAGATGTAACCCCAAAGGTGCACTTGGTAGGATTCAGTCATAGGGAGAACAATTGTATTCATTGAAATAGTTTCTAGAGGTTAGTGAGGTGGTCCTTCAAGACTTTTGGATTTTTCTATCATGACATCTATCTAAACCTCTGCATCTTTGTGCATCATGTCATGAAAGTGGGCAACCATCAACCTTTGGTATGAAGATCCAATGTTCTTGTGACCAAAATGAATGAGTCGATAAAAAAATATCATCATTCTATGATGACAATAGAATTTTCTTTATCTTTGTTAGACATCTTGATCTGATTGTAATCGGAGAATCTATCCATGATGTTGAGAAGCACATGGCCAGGAGGGTAATCAATGACTACATCTATGTGATGAAGTGCAAAGTCATCTTTTAGAGATGTCTTGTTGAGTTCGTGATAGTCCACAAAAATCCATACCTTGCCATTTTTCATTGGAACATGTGCAATGTTGGAAATCCATGTAGGATAATTGACTTGCTCAAAGAAACCAACATTGCATTGCTTTTGAATTTTAATCTTGAGGCCCCATTTTGGATGCAACCATATAGCCTCCTGTTTGATGGGGCAAACACCGAGGGTGATGGGTAGTCTATGGACAATGATTTTTTCATCCCTATTAGGCATTTCAGTGTAGCTCCATGAAAACATGTTGATGTAGTGGTGTAGAACCTCTATTAGTTGGTTTTTGATGTGTTGAGGTTGAAATGCCTCAACTATGACTTGAGTATGACTCAAGGCCTCAATCGAGGTTTATTTTCTCTGTCTTGTCTTCAATATGAAAAGTTTGATTCTCCTTTGTCATATATTTTGGGATAGGGATGTCCTCAAATTCAATATATTCATCGTTGAACTATGCCACCTCTATGAAGTAGCTGGAAAACTCTTAGAGAGATTGCTCATCTTCATCTTTTTTTTTGGATTTTTTGAATTTTGTAATTTGTTTAGTTTTGGGGCATTTTGCAACTTTTTTGAATTTTGCGATGATGAGTAAGGATGTGGTATAGTGTGATAGAACAACCACTCTAGAATGTATACCACATTAGGGTGTCATTCTTGTAACAGGAATTTTTTGGGTGTGAGGGGAGGCCTAGTCCTTAGGACATTGTGCTCATCCACACACTAGTTTTGGGATATCTCTCCTTATTGGAGAGGATCGATGAATGTTTGTGGATCTTTCACTTCCTTGGAATCAAATATGGAGTTGACACCCCATCCTTTAATTGTTTTGCTGGAATAATTGTAATCATCCCATGTGACATCATATTATTCTTCAGTGACTTCAACAACGGTAATGTGGGAATCATCTTTGTTGGTCCAATGTGGCAGACCTAGAGAGGTTTATGTTCATCTTCTTCAGGTGGTGTCTCCACCGTTTCTAGAGTTGGTTCGATGATTTTTGTCTGGGGAACATCATCATGTTGATAGTGTGTGATGATGCTACTGATGTCTGAGTGCTTAGGGTACAACTTATTGACAACATGAGTGGGAATCATGTTGATTGCATGCTCATTTTGAGGGATGACTTTGGTATCACACTGCTGATTATTTTGGGTGGTCGATATTCCATGAAATTCTTTGGTGATGAGGGAGACCTCCCTGCTAGTAGAAATTCTTAGATAGTCCTCTCCATCATCGTAATTGACCTCTTGCATTGGGTAAGGTAATGTCATGGGAACAATCGCCTTATTTGTATCTGAATGGTCTTCAGTGATGGTCATCGTACATGGGACGTACAAATGGGGACCTTTGCACTAAGGACCCATGTCCCACTGATACAACACCCTCATTTGTCACTCTTATTCTAGTTGGATGTTCAGGACTACAATAATCAAATATGGTTATTGATACATTGTTAACATCCAAGAATGAGACAATTGTTGATTCTACAATAGAGTCTGAGTATATGGATGCATTGAATGCAAAAAAGGAATCTATTTGGATTAGAAATTCTATCTCAGGACATGGGATAGTTCCAAGAATCAATGACACAATCTATCTATATTTTGATAACAATGGAGCTATTGCTCAAGCTAAGGAACCCATATCACATCAGGGGTCCAAGCATATACAAAGGTGTTTCCATCTCATACGAGAGATCATACAATGAGGAGATGTGAAGATTTATAGAGTACCAATCGAAAACAATATTGCTAAAACCTTGATAAAAGCATTTTCATAGAAGAAGCATGATTGCCATGTTAGATCACTTGGAATAAGATTCATGGGTGATTGTCACTAAGTGCAAGTGAGTCTATTAGTTTTATTCAATTATGAGATCCAGTTATATGATGATTGTAATGGCATAACTTGTAAATGTTTTGAGTAATAATAAAGTGAATCTTCCAATTTATTTAGTTTTATTAAATTATGAGATAATGAAGTAAAAAAAGTAAATATCTAGAGAATGATATCATATAATGACGTATGTCTTCAATTGATGATTTGAACAAGGAGATCATACAAATGTTAAGTATATACATTCTTGTGTGTCCCTAGTTAGATGTTATTGTGGAAGGATGATAGATAATAATGACACATAAGAGTAGAGTGTGTGTTGGTTGATGAAAAAATCTCATCAGTCATGACATGTGATATCAAACCAAACACATAGATACATGTAAGAGAACAATGTATCAAAAAGACCCACAATAATAGTGATACATAGAAACCATAATTCGTAGTCAGAATCATCTCTTATAGTGTTGGTGGTGATTGTAGTTCTTAGACCTGAAGTCACTACACTCACCACATGTTGTTTTGTGTACTTTACATCATCCATTGTGATTGTGAATAAGGGTTTCCATAAAGGCGATGAACGGATACACCGTGACACGTGGGTATGAGGTGAGTTATGCAGATAGGATTTTCCCACCCATGGGAGTATGATATCCTATCCACTTGATAAGAGAGACTAAGAAATGTATGGCCATGCTCATGTGAGTCTATATGTGATATTAATCTAACATATATCTCAGACAGTCTACTCTATTTCAAGGAACATTGATTAAATGATTGAAGAGGATGATGATTCCATGCCTCAATTTCAACCCCGATATTTGTAACAAAGAAACCATACAAACACTATAACACCAATCACATATTGTAGGTCGAAGTTGTTCTCCAACATTCCATTTACTTGGGTAGCAATGATGTGTTACTAGATGTGCTCTTTGATTGTGATGTCATAAAATGGTTATGGACACTCAATGCCAACCTAATATGGAACCTATAGGGTCACACACAAAGGATTTACTTGGAATAGGAGTTTTTTCATGAATGATAACTCAATTGAATACTAAAGTGTTTAGGTACTCAATTTAAACAATGATTGACTAACTAGACTTTGAACCAATCGATTCAAGTGTTGAACCGACCGGTTGGAGTGTCAACATGATTGGAGATTGCATTCCATGAATTATTGATGAACCATGACATGAACCAACCTAGTTCATGTAGTGAATCAATCAACTCAAGGTCACTAGACGATCAGTTCATGAGATGAACTTCCCGGTTCATGGATCAATTTGAATGCATCAATGATTAGTGTTGACGTCATGTTGTGCATTTAATTGGATTAGAATTCCAATGCAATTGTGATTGGGAAACGTGATGAAGTGATTGGTTCACTGGGTCAACTACTCAACTCACATGCCAACTGATCGGTTCACCTATGAACTAATCTTTTCACTTCTTGTACGTTGCAAAAGTTGTTAAATTCCAGTCCCCTCCACTCCCATACAGACTGGGAACCCTGACCCTAGCCCTTCTATAAATAGAGGGGTATTGGGGGTTTCCTAGAGACACAACTCAATTGCTTGTAACAATTTTTTGACTTCTCTGGTTGTAGTAACTAAGAGAACATGAGCAAGTCCTATCTGATAAAGGGAGGGATGGCAAGGGAGAACAATTGTGGAAGAGCAAGTTGGTGGCTAGTACACCAACATGAAGGGAAAACCCCTTCTTGTCCATTTCTCTAGAACGACAAGAGTTCTCGGTGGTCAGTGTGGACTATTGTAGAGGAGTGGAGTTTTTTCCACTAGGATGATAACATCAAACTAATGTACGTGATGATCAACTAGGAGCATCTACAAACAATGTTCGAGTGCGACCTCAAGAAAGGGTGCACACTACAATAAGGAGATTGTTCCCAGACTTGCTCTAGGACTAGGTATATATTCTAAACCGTCCTTCCCGTTACATAGTTATTGACATGATCCATTGGTTTAAGGGGAATATGTCAGTTTAAATTTTATTTATGCTTCTTCTTTTGTCTCCATATTTCCCTACACAAGGACCACAATCACCATTGCCACATGACATATTATTCAAACTGCACTTATGGCTTCCATGTATCATACTCAAGGTGGGTCTATCTAGTAAACTTGTTTATTACAAGTTCATATGTGTCTGACTTGATATCCAATATTATGGCTATTGAGATGTAGTCATTAGTCGACACACATACTAGTCTTCATGTATTATTGATGCACTAATTTCCATAATAATATCTGACTAAGGACGTATACAAGAATGGTTACTCGTACCATACACATGATCACATGTTTAGGTCCTCAACCTCAAATCAAATGTCATCGTGTCATTCATTATTAGGACAATATTATATTTATTCATTATCTTAAATTGAATAGAATATAAACATTATAATTTCCTTTATTATTAATGAAATCATTACAAATTCTGCCTTTAAATTTATCATATGATGGCTCTCAGGACTTACCACCAAAAAAAAGATACTAAGTAAATTTACTAATGATATATTTCTATTAAGTAGACTTCTTGAATATATTGAGAATACATTTTAACATATATAGAGATTGGTTTTACAGGTGGTTTTCACATTTGTATCTATTAGGGATTTCTCTCCACTAAGATGTTCTTTTTATTGGGAAATTTAGTGATATATAAGGCAGCATAAACAAATATTTAATGCCCAATTCCCTACCTAGAAAGATCACGTAAACAACAATGTATCTAGGAAATGATGTAGCAAGAGATGTACATGGTCCAGGAGCAAGTCCAATATCTATGCTTGCTGCAACATGCTTCTTTCTCAAGTCACACCTCGACGGCTGTCGGCAGTGACCTCCTGGTGTTGCACCATGAACAACGATTGATGATGTCCTCTTAGTGGGCGGCAAAGGCCTATAGACCTATACATAGTCCACACAGACCACAAGGAACTCCACATTGAGCTACCAGAGCTAAAAAGAAGGAGTTGTTCCTTCAAAAGTCAACTTTCTTGGGTTGATTCACTTTCCCATGTTGTTTCTCCATTGTTGTCCCTCTCTTTTATGGATAGGAATTGCTTGGGATCTATAGATATCAAAACTATAGAGGACATCATTTGGGATGATTATTGAAAGCCTTAACTAGCCCACTATATATAGTAGGGCCAAGGCCATGCTTTCCAAATCAACTGGTAGTAGAAGAGACTAATTCTCATGAATTTTCTTGAAGTTACAAACCATCAAACAATCGGTTCACACATGAACCGATTGGTTCTCACATAAAATGATCAGTTCAACACTTGAACTGATCGGCAAAACATGGCTTCAACATCAATCCTTAATCCAATATCATTGAAATGGGTTATCCAGATGATGAACTGGTCATTTCATTTCTAAAACGGTCATTTCACTTTTGAAATTGTCATTTTCATTTCACGAAATTGTTGTTTCACTTTTGAAATGGTCATTCTATTTTCCAATTCAGCAAGTGTACAGTAAATGTTGTTTAAATTGAATACATAAACACCTTACTAAACAAGTTAAACCTTATTCATGGGTAAACTCCTATTCTAGGTGCATCCTATGTGTGTGACCCTATAGGTCCCAAGTTATATTGGAAGTCAATGTTCATAACCATTTTATGACATCAAAAACGATGAGCGATATCTAGTAACACATCATTACTTCACAAGTAATTGGAAAACAACTTCAACCTAGAATCTGTGATTAGTGTTATTGTGATTGTATAGTTCCTTTGTCTTTGATATCCAGATTTAACTCGAGGCATGGAATTTTCATCCTCTCAATGTCAATCCATGTTGCTTGAACTAGAAAAGACTGTATCAGATGCATGCAAGCAAAATATCACATATTGAGTCACATTAGTAGTGCCCATATATTTCCCAGTCTCTCTTATCAAGTGGCATGGATATCAATATCTTATAGGAGGGATAAATCCCATCTACATCACTCAATATTCAGTCCCCATGTCTCACAACATACCTGAGCATCACCTTTATGGAAACCCATATTCAATGTCATGTTGGATGTGTAAGGAAATATAGCTACATAATAGGTAGCGGAAACAAGAAACTAATCTACCATATTCCCCATAAACCGACAGATTGTGTCAATAAATATAATATGGGAAGGATGGTTTTGAGGATATACTTGGTCCTGAAGAAAGTCCAACGACATCTCCTCATCATTGTAGATGTACAACCGTCTTCAAGTTGCTTTGGAACTCGTCTGACTGATGTGCCCCCTGGTTTGCACCATGGACTACAACCTCGAATGTTGTCATTTGTAGCAACTCCTATCACCACAAACTATTGGGTTGACTTTGTCCTTCCTAGTGACGGGAAAAGACCAACTCGCCTCTAGAGAAGTCCAAACGGACCACCTAGAACTCATGTCATCCAGCTAGAACAGATAGGAAGAGTTGTTCCTCCTGTTGGCATATTAGTCACCATCTTGCTCTCCTAAAACAATGATCCTTAGTTGTTCTCTACCGTTACTATCCCTCCCTAGTCGAGTAGGACATTCTTGGTCTTTCTAGTTGCCACAACTAGAGAGGACAACAATTGTGAGAGAAACTGATTCTCATTTTCTATGTTGTTCTCTAGGAAGCCCACAATACCCCTCTATTTATAGGAGGGGTTTAGGTCAGGGTTCCAAGTCTCTGTAGGAGTGGAATAGACCAAAAGATTTTGAATTTTCACAAGCTATGAACACCAAAATGGTCCTATGGAAACCCACATGGTCATCTGACACAGGAGCCAATCTTCTCACCCATCAAGATGGTCATTTCACATGTTTCCCAATTGCATACAAAATTGGCAATTTTTTTCCAATTAATACTCAACATTAAGTCTTTGCATCAATATAATTGATCAATGGAACGATTGAATCTTCTCACCAATTCAGGAAATATAGTAGAACCTTGCTTTGACCCAACAACATCGTTCAGTTCACTAGGTGAATTGGTCATCTTGCTTTACCTGAGCCAATCTATTCACCTAGTGAGCCGATCAGTTGGAGCCTATTGCATGCAAAACTTCACCAATTGAGTTCCAATCAGTATGGCACTCCAAACAGCCATCTCAACACTTGAGCCAATCATTTAGCACTCCAAACGGCCATCTCATTGTGTGAGTCTATTAGTTGGCAGTGCAGTCAGCTGATCTATTGTGTGAATTGAATACCTAGACATTGTAGTAAAAAATTCAATCATTTTTCAAGATTAAATTCCTCTTCTAGGTCAAGACCTATGTGTGTAACCCTATAGGTCCCATATTACGTTGGCATTGAATGTTCACAATAACTTATGACATCATAAGTAATGAGCAGTGCCTAGTCACACATCAATGCTACCCAACTAAATATAAAGTTGGGGAACAACTTTAACCTAGAATTTGTTCTTAGTGTTATAATGTTTGTATAATTCCTTTGTCTCTAATATCCATATTGACCTCAAGGCATGAAGTTGTCATCCTCTTCTATATCCCATCTTATTTCTTGAACTAGAGAAGACTTCTAAGATATATGTGAGCTCAATATCACATATTGGCTCACATATGTGTGGCCATGCATTTCTTAGTCTCACTAACCAAGAGGCCTAGGATATCATACTCCTGTAGGAGGGAAAAATTCCATTTCTATCACTCACAATCAGTACCCATGTGTGACAGTCATCCAATCATCACCTTTATAACAACCCATGTTTCATAATTGCATGTGATGATGTCAAAGCATACAAAACTACATGTGATGAGTGTAGTGATTTCAGATCTAAGGACCACAAACACCACCATCACTGTGAGATATGACTATGATTACCATGGTAATGGTTTCCATATTTTAGTCTTATGGTGGGTTTGTCTGATACACTATTCTCCAATGTGACTAATGAGATTCTATCATCATCCAACTCACACTCTAATCTTATGTGTCATTCTTATCTATCAACCTTCCATAATGACAACTGATAAAGGACATAATGAGAATATATATATCATTTCTCCTAGTCACGTACATGAAGTTATATGTCTTTGAGCAATACTATACTCTAGACATTTATTATCTTACGTCATTATCTCATAAGTGATTTAAACTGAATATATTGGAAGCTTGCCTTTATTTATTATCAAACATCACATGATTGGCTCTATGGGAATATATACCAAAAGACTTTCACTTGCACTTAGATCCAATCACCCATGAATTGTATACCAAGTTATCTAACATGTCCATCATGATTCTATTGTGAAAGTGCCTTTGTCAATGTGTCAGTAATAGTGCTCTCAATTGGTACTCTACAAATCATTAAATCCCCTTGTTGTACGATCTCTCAAATGAGATGTAACCACCTTTGTATATTCTTTAAGCACTGATGTGATCTAGGTTCCTTAGCTTGTGCAATATACTCAGCCTCTTTTATAGGATCAACAATTGTCTTTTTCTTGGAACTCTTATAACTTACAACTCCATTATTTAGGAGACACACATATCCTAATTGTGACTTGTAATCATCTTTTTCAGTCTACAAGCTTTGCATCGGTGTAACCTCTTACCACCAACTCTTCCTATCCGTCATAAACCAAGAATTGATCCTTAGTCCTTCTCAAGTACTTGAGGATGTTCTTCACATATGTCCACTAAGCATCACCTAGGTATGACTGATATATACTCATCATGCTCTAGGCATACGAGACGTTTAGATGGGTACAAAAAATTGCATACATGATTGATACTATTGCTAAGGCATATTGAATCAAACTCATGCGGTCCCTTTGTTCAAAAGAACTGAGACTTTAACCCTTAGAGATGGGAACTCCATGTAGCATGGGTAAGTTTCCTATCATTGAGTTCTCCATATTGAACCTCTTCAACACTTTGTCAATGTATGTGTTTTGACAAAATCCAAGAAGCCTTTTGGATCTATCTCTATAGATCTTTATCCCCAATTGTAGGATGTTTCTCCCAAGTCATTCATAGAAAACATATTTCCTAGCCACATCTTTACATGTTGTAAAGTAGAGATGTCATTTACCATCAATAATATGTCATCTACATATAACATGAGGAGTGTGACTATTCTCCCACTAACCTTTTTGTACACATAAAGTTCATCTTCATTTTGAATAAAGACAAACTCTTTGACTGTCTTGTCAAAATAAAGATTACAGCTTCGAGATGTTTGCTTCAATCTATAGATTGACCGTTCTAGCTTACAACCTTTATTTGCATCCTTTGTATTTATAAAATCCTAAGGCTGCATCAGGTACACATCCTCAAGGATATTCCCATTAAGGAATGTAATTTTAATATTCATCTGTTAAATCTAATAGTCATGATAAGATGCAATAGAAAGCATTATTCTTATGGACTTAACCATGGCCACTGGAGAAATTATTTCATTATAGTCAACACCTTGAACTTGTCTAAAACCCTTTGCATCTAATATGCCACTTGCACCCTATGGCTTTTACCCATTCAGGTGGATCCATCAAAGTCCATTCTTTGTTGGTATGCATGGACTTCCATCTCAGATCTCATGGCATCAAGACATTTCTAAGACTCTTGTCCATTAATAGCATCTAGATAAGTTATTGGCTCATCATCTATGACCAATTCATTGCCTTCCTGAGTCACAAGATATCCACATTTTTCAGGCTCAAGGTGTGTCCTATTAGATCTATGAGGTTCCTATGTTACTTGAGAATGTTGAGACTCCACAACACTTTGTGATCTCTTTGTTCCTCTTGTTCATCTATCGGTTCTTTGTTCTCTTGTTTGTCTCAAACTTCTTCGGGTTCCACTTTCCTCCCATTGATTCCTTTGGATATGAAATCCATCTCAATAAATGCAGCATACCTGGAAACAAACACTTTGTTGTCAAAAAGGGAATAAAATCAATATCCTCTTATTTATTTAGTATATCCAACAAAAAACATTTATTAGATTGAGGACCAAGCTTATCAGAAAACATTCTTTTAACATAATCTTCACATCCCCAAGTCCTCATAAAAGACACTTTGGGACATTTCCCATGCCATATCTCATATAGAGTCTTTTGAACTGATTTAGATTTTACTCGGCTTAGTGTATACGTGGTTGTTTTTAAGAAAAGACTCTTAAATCTTAACTCTTAATGAGATAATGACTTATAAGATTTAAATCAGGGGATACATACCCCCAGAAGGTATTCAGAATCTCAGCTAAACTCATCATTGATCACACCATATCTAGCAATGTGCAGTTCCTTCTTTCTGACACACCATTATGCAGTGGTGTTCCAGTTGGAGTCCACTGGGATACAATCCCATGGGCTTTAAGAAGGTTCTCAAACTCTTGTTTTAAGTATTATCCACCTATATCAGAATGAAATGTCTTAATACTTTTACCAAGTTTGTTTGTAGTTTATTATAAACTCCTTCAACCTGTCATGAGTTTCTAACTTATATTTCATTAAGTAAACATAGTCATGCCTACTAAAGTCATCATTAAAGGTAATGAAGTGTTTATACCCACCTGTAGCGGTTGTTCTAAAAGGTCCACTCACATCAATATCTATGAGTCCTAATAGATCACTAGCCCTATGATTTTTACTAGTGAAAAGGGGTCCTAGCCATCTTGCCCAATGAACAAGATTCACATGTCTCTACTGATTTATAGATCAAAAGAGTATAGATAACCATCTTTATGCAGTCTAGATCTGTGATTCTCATTTATGTGACCTAGACGACAATGCCAAAGGTATGTTTTGTTTGAGTTGTTGAGTTTTAGTCTTTTAGTATTAATGTTATAAACATCTATCTTTAGATCTGATGCATGGGATTTTAGTTGTTCTAAGAGGTGTATTTTCTTTAGTTTTATGTATTGCTTTGTCATTTATATGATTAATTATGCAAGAAATACTATCAATAGCCTGTCTCATCCAAATGCATTAAAATTGTGTGATTCTACTGTTAAAATTCATCCAGAGTACTTTTGTACATTTTGGTGCTATTTCAGGTACAACAAAAGTTCCCAAACTCGGTATGGAACTCACATTTGTAGCATACTAGGAACTTGCACAGACTCCATAATACTGACACCAAAAGTCAGTAGTATTGATATCATGTCAGAGAGGCACAAGAAGTGATTCAAAGAAACGCAGTACTACCGAGTACACTAGACTCGATACTATTGAAATGGCATCAGAGAGACAAAGTTGGGTAAGAATAAAGACTCGATACTATCAATACAGTTTGGTAGTACCGACATTGTGGGAGTACACATCCAACCTAGAGACTTGGTACTACCAACTTTACAGTTGATTATACCGAGTCTTCCCAATTAGGCAATCCAAAGGCAGCGACCTAATCCAACGGTTGGCATTATTTTTTGCACCCTAAGTGGCTCTTATGACTAAAGGGGTGTGCGGCCAGACCTAAGCACCCAGTTGTTTCCAATTTCTTGACACCAAAGATAGGGGAGAGGAGAGCATGATAAAGAAAGCAACATCCAAGATGATCCGAGCACCTCTGGTGGGTGATTCTACAGCCGAAAGACAGTAGATCACACGTACGTCGAAGGGGATCATCTAGATCGGCTATTCTTGAGCGGTTACTTTAGTTTTTTCATGTTTCCCATGTTTTTGTCCTTTCTTTCCATGTATTCATCTATGGAAAACATGTGGGAGTAATCCCCTTAATTCCTTAGGATCTGGGAGTAGCCCAAATATGCATTCTACCTAACCCTTATGCATTAATATCACTCTTACTCATAATTTCTTGATACAATCCTATGAGATTGTTATGTTCTATTTGTTCTTGATCACCCCAAATAGATTATTAGATCCTTAATCATTTTTGGAGAAGGGTTAGGGGTTGGAAGAGCATAGGTTTACCATTTACTACACCCTTTGGAAAAGGTGGAGCATAATCGGGAGGAGAAACCCAAAGTCTATCATAAAGCACCTAACTAATTAACCAATTGTTATGGAAATGGAATTGGCATTAGAATAGGTAGTGAACTACACTATTGAAGTGGGTAATTCATGCTATAGGTTATTTATCCAGAGATAGGGGTGATATATGTTGGTGTGTAGAGGTTAGTTGTTGTGTTGTCTGTGGTGAAACCACTATCCTAAGGAATTTGTCGAATTTGAGTTACTTATTATTTTATTTGTTTCATTTCTGTGTTTTCTTTTATTCAATTAAACCATTTTCAACCATTTTTACTACTCTATCTGATTAGATCATACTTATTAGTAATCTCTAGATTCTATTTCCCTATGTTCGACTCGGGCCTCACAAGACCTATATTACTCGATACGTTCACTTGCGTTCAATGCATGATAAACACGTGTCATGTTTTTGGCATTGTTGTCGATGAGACAGAAATATCTAGCACTATGAGTGTTGTGGTCGACCATTCTAGACCAACCCTTTTTAATTTTTATTTCATTTCATTCAAAAGTTTTATTATAATATCCTTATTATTTCCACTACCAGTATTGTGCTCTTACAATTAGTTTACTACTTTCTGCTACCAGTGCATGGTGTACACCCGAACCCACGATTACAAAGAGTCATCTTCACTGGGTTTTAGTTAAGTAGAACTCCTTCATAGAGAATGGGAATTAAGAAGATTTTTAGATAGATTCAACCAAACCCCACCACCAACACCTCCGCCTGAAGGACATGATCTGCTTGAGGAACCTAAATCAGCAGAAATGGATGACCAAATAGAGGCAAAAGAACAAACAATTTGGGAAAGGATCAAGGCTTCTTCTTCTACTGCTTAGAAAGGACCAATCAAAAGAAAAGTAATCAATGTCAATAGCTGCAAGATCGATCCAGGATTGGTCTCATTAGTCAAATCATAGGCCTTCCATGGCCACAGTTCTGAAGACCCAATGATGCATATCAGTAACTTTGTCAAAATTTGTGATATGATCAAGATAGATAGAGTACGAGTGATTGTCATTTACTTTAAGATGTTCCTATAATCTTTGGTAGATAGTGTGAAATCTTTGTTTCACAACCTTGATGATGAATGCAGTGAGACATGGGATCAAATGATTGATTCCTTCTTCGAGTATTACTTTCCTCCAAAAAAGACAAATGACCTAGTAAAGAAGATCTATAATTTAGACAACAGACGGATGGATCATATTCTAAAGCATTGGATAGATTCCAAAATATGATGTGGAAGGTCCCTCATCATGACATAGATCTATTAGGATAGGCAAAGATTTTCTACTATGATCTACAGAAGGAACAGAAAATTACACTAGATAGTGCAGGAGAAGGTTTCTTCCTCTACAATAAACCTACTCACTTTGATGAGACTTTAAAGAACATCTCAAAGAACCAGACATGGGGAGATGAGAGAGAGATCCTCACAACCCTCATAAGTTTTAGGGGGTCCAAGGTCATCTCCACATTGAATGAGAAGTTGGACTTAATTACTAAAAAGTTGTGAGCTAAGGATGGACCATATTCAGAAGGTGAAGAAGAGGCATGCAAGTTTGCACACCATCAACAATAGCACCGAAACAATGAGTACTCTTAGAGGAAGGATCCCAAGTTTTCATGCAAGGATGCGAACAATTTCCAACAAGATTTGTCAAAGGCGCAACATCCCAGGCCACAACATTTTAGTGGCCAAGCACAATATCAATAGGAATGGGATCCCAACAAGATTGACCATCTTGACGAAATGCCTGGAAAGCTAGTTATCCAGAATGAAGTACTTATCAGTCAAACTCAAAGAGAACTCCAGAACTAAGGGGCACAAATTTGCAGCATTGAAACTCAAATTTTGCAAATAGCAACAAACATGGTTACAATGAACCAGCCAAGCCAACAAGGATTACTAGATAACAATAATGTGCCTTTAGGAAATCAACACATCAAGGCAGTTCTACTCCGCAGTGGCAGGAAACTACTAAATGGTGCGCCATCAAGTTCAGATGTAGGTGAAACAACAGGAGCAACAAATCAGACAATAGTGGATGCAGACGAAGCAGATGTTTTAACAAGGGAAAAGACATCTGAGGAGATAGATGATGATGTTGAGGGGAAAAGAAAAAAACCATATATCCCACCTCACCATAGGATACCAATGATCCCAGTTCCTTTTCATAGTTTGAAGGAAAACAAAGTAGACTGGAAGTTCAAGAAGTTCCTAGATGGTTTCATATTGATGGAATTGAGCAGATACTATCGTATGACAAGTTATTGAAGGACATAATCACCAAGAAGAGGAGGATACTTGAGGATGATGTGGTAGTGTTAAAGAAATAGGTGAGCACTTTCATTCTGGAAAAACTACCTCCAAAAAGACAAGATTAATGTTGCTTCAACATTACTTGCTTCACAGGGAAGGATAAGTTTGGAGAAGTTGTTTGTGATTTATGGATGAGCACCAACCTCATGCCCTTGTTAACTTTAAAGAAGCTAGTCTTAAGGAGTCTAGGAAAAGTACTATGACTATCCAATTGGTAGACAACTCTGTGGTCAAACTATATGGTATTTGTGAAGATGTTCTAGTAAAGGTAGATAGATTTGTCTTCCCTACTGACTTTGTGGTTATGGAAATGCAAGATGATCATGGCATTGAAATATTACAAGTAAGTCCATTTTAAGCTACGGATGATATGATTTTGGAGATAGGTAGAGGGCATTTAACCATGGATATCCAGGATGATCGGTTTGAGATCAAGATGCCCGAGCACTCAAAAGCTATGGGGGACAAAGCATAATGCAACATGCTTCAGCAAGTGGAGGGAAAGATTTCTTTACTTATGGGGAAGCCATTCCTTGATATGGCCCATGTGATGACTATTGTAGGTAAGGGAACATTAGTATTTGATATCATGGAAAACACTAAGGTGATCTCATTAGGAAAAGCTATGTGTTACCCAGAGGTTCATGAAGAAGATTATTACCCGGCCACCATAGAAGGGGCCGCCATAGATTCCATTGTGTAGGCATATCCACAATTACCTTTGGGGGTGTGATTGATGAATATAAAGGATGACAATACACACAACTACTCTCTAGAAGAGTGTGTACTAATGCTGAAGGTGGTACCTTGTTACTACACAAAACATTTTGAAGATCTTAGACCACCTCCTCCGACATTGGTCCCATCTCTATTGAGCCCACCTATGTTAGAGTTGAATCCATTGCCACCACATTTAAATTATGCCTTCCTGGATGCAGACAAGAAGCTTCCAGTTATTATATCATCATCCTTAAATAGTGAGGAGGAGAAGTAGTTTCTTGTAGTTCTGAAGAACCACCAATCCACATTTGGGTGGTTGATAGTATACATAAAGGGAATCTCTCCTATCTTGTAAGAGCACAAAATCTGACTAGAATATGGAGCCAAGGAAATGGTTCAACCTTAGAGGAGACTCAATCCCATCATGACTGAGGTCGTGAAGAGTGAGGTGGTCAAGCTCCTATCGGCAAGTATAATTTACGCTATTTTGGATTCTATGTAGGTAAGACCAACTCAAGTAGTTCCTAATAAGTGGGGAGCATTGTCACAACAAATGTTGGTAGTGAGTTAATCTTGAATATTCAAGATATGGGGTGGTGTGTATGCATAGATTATCAACGTTTGAATGTTGTCACTTTAAAGGATCGTTTTCCCCTTCTTTTCATTGATCAAAGTTTGGAGCGACTCGTAGGTCAGTCACATTTTTGTTTCCTCGATGGGTATTCCAGTTATAATCAGATTTTAATTGAGACAAAGGATCAGGAGAAGTCTACTTTCACCTTCCATTGTGACACATTTACATATATATTGATGTCATTTGGCCTAACACACCCGCCACTTTCCAGGGTTGTATGCTTGACATTTTTTTTATATGGTGGAGCGATGCTTCGAGGTGTTTATGGATGATTTCTCAGTGTATGGAGAGTAATTTGATGATTTTATGTATAATCTAGACATGATTTTACAAATTTGTGAGGACACCCACTTAGTCTTGAACTAGGAGAAATGTCATATGATGGTGAGTGAGGGCATATTGCATGGATACAAGATGCATCATAACAGAATGGAAGTCGATCCAATTAATATAGAGGTCATCACCAAGCTACCTCCACTGACATCAGTGAAGGGAGCGATGATATTTTTAGGACACGTCAAGTTTTATGGTTAGTTTATAAAAGACTTTTCAAATAACACAAAACCTCTTTTAGAATTGCTAGAAAAGGATTTTGAGTTTTGTTTCGATGAAAGATGCTTGAAAGATTTTGAGATGTTAAAGAAAAATTTGATATTTGCACCCATTGTGCATGCTCCAGACTGGATCCAACCATTTGAACTGATGTGTGACGCATCAGACTATGCAGTGGGAGTTTTCTAGGGTCAACACCAAAACAATGCTCCTACAGTCATATAAAATTTGTCTAAAACTTCAAATGATGCTCAACTTAATTATACGACCATAGAAAAAGAACTCTTGGCTGTTGTTTTTGCCTTTGAAAAATTTCACCAGTATATAGTGGGGGCCAAAGTGATTGTTTAGACAGATCATGCTGCCATCAAATACTTGTTATAGAAAAAAGATGCAAAACCTAGACTGATTAGGTGGATATTGTTGTTATAGGAATTTGACATAGATATTAGGGACAAGGAAGGAGTGGAGATTTTGGTAGCTGGCCACTTAGCTAGGTTGGAAAAGGTGAATGAAAAGGATTTAGACATCCCAATTGTTGATGAATTCCCTGATGAACAACTTTTTTCTCTTCAAACCAAGGATCCTTGGTTCACAAATATTTTTAATTATTTATCATGTAAAGAGATGTCTACAACTTAGGGATACCGAAATTTCATTCATTCAAGTTTTACATCTGGGATGACCCCATTTTTCTTAAATAGTATAGGGATGGATTTCTGAGGAAGTGTACACCAGAATGTGAGTTTGTGAGCATTTTGTCACATTGTCACTCTCTACCTACAAAGGGGCATCACTCTAGCTCTAGGACTGTGGCCAAAGTCTTATAGAGTCATTTCTATTGGCCAACACTATTTAAAAATGCATACAACTTTGTTCTACATTGCGATCCATGTCAATGTGCAGGAAATATATGTAAATGACATGAAATGCCACTGAATGTTTTCAAGAAATTGAAGTGTTTGATCTATGGGACATTGATTTTATGGGCCCTTCCGTGTCTTCAAATTCAAATTTATACATATTTCTTGCGGTTGACTATGTATCTAAGTGGGTGGAAGAAATTATAATCGCATTAATGATGCACAAGTTGTGTGTCGTTTCATTAAAGATCATATTTACTGTAGATTTGGGGTTGCCTGATTGATCATTAGTGATGGCGTATCACATTTCACCAACATGCAATTTGGAACTTTGTTGAGTAAGTATGGGGTGAAACACTAATTGAGTACTCCCTACCACCCATAGACGCAAAGACAAGTTGAGGTGTCTAATAGAGAGGTGAAGAAGATCTTGGAAAGGACAGTCTCGACTAATAGGACAAATTGGAGTTTTGTGATGAATGACATTCTTTGGGCATATATGACATCCTATATTACACCTATAGGAACTATGCCATTTAGGTTGGCTAATGGGCATGCTTGCCATTTACTAGTGGAGCTTGAGCATAAGGCAAAATGGGCTTTGAAAAAGCTGAATTTCAAATTGAATGAAGCAGGTAGGAAGAGATTGTTAGAGTTGAATGAGCTAGATGAACTGAGGATGGATGCCTATGAGAGTTATAGAATATATAAGGAGAGAACTAAGAAGATTCATGTTCGTCACATCCTAAATAGGGTGTTTAATCTGGGACACAAGGTTCTTCTATTCAACTATAAACATAAGTTACATCTGGGCAAGTTGTGGTCCAAATGGAGTGCACCATTTGAGGTTTTGTGAGTTTTCCCTCACGGTGTTGTGAAGATAGGAGATGGCATTAGGTCATTCCTTGTTTATATCCAAAGATTGAAACATTATTTTTGTGGGGAAGTGGATAAGCAAAAAAGAAGAAGTGCAGCTCATTAAGCTCCCATAAATTCATGCTCTTATCCATGTCTAGTCTAGGACGTTAAACAATGGCACTTGTTGGGAAGCAACCCAACCTTTCTTTCCTTTTTCTTCTGTTCAATTTTTCAGTTTCCCGGTAGGTTCTTCATCTTTGTTTTACCATTTTTTATGTAAAAAAGGTATCTTGACTCATTTTTTTGAGGCTGTAGAAACTTATAGAGTCGGTACTACTGAGTCCACAAGTTAGTAGTACCAAAATTACGACAGAGGGATATCTGCAAATCAAAAGAAAACTCGGTACTACTTACTAGAAAAGTCAGTACCACTAAAACACTAAAGATTTCATGCACCTAACTAATAAGAATTTAGTATTATCGACTATCTAAGTCAGTGTTGCTAACTTTTTGGGCGCTCTTAGTTTCAAGATACCGAGATAATTATCAGAATACCCAGCAAAAAGGCCAGCTCAGTACTACTAATTGACATATTGGTAGTACCTACTATTGACATCACCAATCCACATGCATCCAATTTAATGCCAGTTGCGATCTTCATCGAGCGGTCAGTAGTATTGATCCACACCACAAGTTGGTACTACCAAATTGAACTCGGTACTACCGATATTGAGTGATTCGTGCTCAAGTCATCAACAAATGTCATCCGTCGATACGACCGAGCCATGAATTTGTGCATATATCTCAATACTTCCGACTACAAGTCGGTAGTACTGACTCTACCACTATTGGGCGGCCACCAGCTATAAAAGGAGGGGTGAGGAGTTCATTTTCTTCACACCTTCATCCTCCACTCCTCCTGTAACTCTGAGCAAGACACCATCAGATGCTGACACTCTTCACCAAGCTCCTTTTCTAAATCATTCTTCTTGCATCATCGCCATGGCACCAAGGAGGGTCGCATCTTTGTTAGTAGGGCAAGGAGAGTTGGTCCCGTGGCCAACCCACATCCAACAACCCACTCTGGAGATCAAGAAGATCTACGAGGAGATTATGCATAGTATGATGCTACCAACGATTTATAGAGATTGCACCCTAATAGAGCGAGTGGGCTTCACCAACAACTTGCATTGGGAATTCCAGCATCAGTTACTTCAGGTGGATGACCCATTCTTTAGTGATTGGCCGACCTATCCAGAACTCGTTTGTAAGTTCTTAGCATCGCTGGAGATCCTTGTCTCCCTCGAGGAAATAGGAGGTGAATGGAGATACGGCAAAGTCAGGCTTCTTCCTCTTCAACATCAACCACTCCATCACCTTGTGGGCATTCAACCACATCTTCAACTGGCCTCATGTCTCGAAATGCTCTGCTCCATCCAACTTTGACTACGACCTTGCATGGGAGCAGCTGACTGAGGTTCTAGAAGCTTTTCGCTTCAGTTGGCATGCCAACACTGTCACCAACATTGAGTAACCTTTTAATCAAATTATACATTGCCTCTGCATCAACACCATTTGTGCCTGATTTGCCCAAGCCCATGGGAACATCCAAAATAAGGACCTCTTCTTCCTTTAGAACTTGTTGTAGGTAGAACCCATTAACTTTAGGTCCTTCCTCCTCCTAAACATGGTCACGGTTTTTCACATGGCACAGAGTAAAGTGTCAATTGTTATTGGGGGATGATTACCCACATTGCGCTACACCTCCTTCTCGACTTGTCCACTCTCACACATGTGGTATCTTCAAAGATGTTGGGTCTTCAACATTTTTGAAAGGTGGGTATCCTCAACATGCACTATGACATGGTGTATGTGTGTTGCACAATGGGAGGAAGGTACCGGGAGCATAGCCCTCCTGACCCTGTTTTCAATCTAAGAGGGGTCAAACGTATTAGGTAGTCAGTTTAAAATGACAGGACAAAAATGAAGCTAAGGAGGAAGCCCATGATGGCCCTAAGTAGCCACATGATAACGACGATGATGTTGTGGAGGTAGAGCCCACCATCCCCATTACCCAGAGACCGGTCCCGTACAAACATGTGCACACTTACACTATCCCGAGCTAGTCTTCCCCACCACCTTCTAAGGAGGAGCATGAAACGTTTGACATGGTGAGAATGTATGGGATGCTACAAGACATTCAGACTGAGCAATAGCAACATCAGGAGGCATTGGTAGGAGTACAGGATATCCAAGGATGGTTGTACCAAAATAGTAGGCAATTTTTAAAAATGAACGCCTTCTCATGGCCAACCAAGAGAATGTCCATATGCACCTGCAATGGATGGAGCATTATCAGCAGTTGTTCTTCGACCACTATTGTAACCAGGGATATTTTCGAGGATACCCACAGCCACCGCAAATGTTGTCGTCAAATCTATCTTTTTAGTGGATGTTTCCAACCCATGACCATAGCATGCCACATCCACCACCTCCTCCATTCTAATCATGGTACCGCTGTTCCACCTCTGAAGTTAGAAAGATGACTACATGGACATAGTCATATTCAAGCTTAGGGGGGTGTTGGAACAACCATATATCTTCATTTTTTTTATTTCATTTCATTTCATTTTAGTTCTTTCATTTTATTATAGCATAGACATCTATCTAGTGTAAATGTGGAGCAATAAATGCATGGGTTCTTAGATTATATAAACTTTACTCGTAGGTGTCTAAACTTTTTGTCACATCCTTATAGCTTGATTGCAAGATCCTTTTGTAACACCACTTGAGGAAGTGTTTGAATTAGTCAGCCTCAGGACCTAGGATATGAATGAACATCTAAATCAACCATCAAATGTGAATGAAGATGATGTTAAGCCTAATCTAATCAAACCTTTAACAATATCTTAAATGCAGATCTAAGAAAGAAACCCTAAGATTACCCTATGCACATGTCATTAGAGAGGGACATATCATAATCTCATGAAGGGCATTGTGTCTTAGTTATGTGATTCCATATGTCTTCCATCCATTTTTTTTGACTCACCGCCTCATGATGAACAAGTAATCCAACTTATTTCCTTTTGATTGCATTGCATGGCATAATTGTTGACATGATAGGTTAGCTTATTCTTATTACATTAAAAAAATTGCATATGTATGCATGAACAATTTTTATGCATACCATTTTAATTGCATAATAGTTTCATGTAGATTACATACATTCCATAGCATTAAATTATCTTGGTCATGTGGATTTTAGTCTCATTTTATAAAGATTGAAGTAAAAGGACATACCTCCACATCTCAGGAAAAAAGGGAAATAGTATGTAATGAAAGCCCGAGCACAATTTCAATCATGCTGGAAAAAAAAGAGAAAAAATTGTGGGCTAATGGAAAAAATATATAATATGAAGTTTGTCAATGTTCAAAGATTCTGAGGGAGAAAGTATTTCTTTAACCCTTCTTGAAGAGATGAAGTAATCCACATGGTGCATTTTGTTGCTTTCTTTTGTCATTCTCATTGATTGATGAGATTGCTTGATTCATGCATCATATTATAAATAAAATAGAAAGAAAACACATAGGCATTAGGATTCACGCATGATATTATTTTCACTCATGTAGGTTCATCATACTTTTTCATAAATGAGTTGGATGTACTTGTAATTCTTTAACTGCCACCTATTTCATGTCATCAATTTCTCTTATTGGTAGGCCACTTGAATGATGTTTCTCTTCATCCATTCTTACAAGAAAATCTGCTTCCAATTAGTTAGTAGTTAGGAAAAAGAGAAATTTAGAATAGGGAATCACATAATGCACCAAGTGAATGCCTGAATTATTATGATTTTAACTACTTTCTTTATAGTGTTCATTGATCAAAATGTGGACAACTTTTTTGTAAATTTTTGGTCCCTTTATAGAATTATTGGTTAAGTGGTCAGTAAAGGCCAGTTTGGGGATTGTTTGGTGGACATGATTAAGATAACAATTCGTGTCTTATGTCCTTATACTAACTTTTATCAACCATATCCGTGAGTGTGTTGCTCAAGGACGAGCAACATTCAAGCTTAGGGGAGCTTGCTGCATGGGTTTTTAATCGTTCTCACAAGCGTATTTTCTTTGGTTTTATGTATTGATTTGTCATTTATATGATTAATTATGCATGAAATACTATCAATAGCATGTCTCATTTAAATGCATTGAAATTGTGTGATTCTACTATTTGAAATAGTTAAAAATCATCTTGAGTACTTATGTATGTTTTGTTCTCTTTCAGGTACAATAAAAGATCCACAGACTTGGTACTATCGACACGAAAAGTCAGTGGTACCAAATTCACGTCAGTATCAGATTCTGACACCAAAAGTCAGTCTACCAATATCATGTCAGAGTGGCACAAGAAGTGATTTGAAGAAACTCAGTACTACCGAGTAAACTTGACTTGGGTACTACTGATATTGCATCATAGAGACAAAGTTGGGTCAGAATAAAGACTCGGTACTATCGATACAGTTCAGTAGTACTGACATTGTAGGAGTACGCATCCAACATAGATACTCTGTACTACTGACTTTATAATCGATAATATTGAGTTTGTTCGATGAGGAAATCCAAAGCCAATGCTCTAATCTAACGGTTGGCATTATTTTTCACACCGTATGTGGCTCTTATGACTAAAGGGGAGTGCGTCCAGAACTAAGTACTCAATCGTTTCCCATTTCACAACACCAAAGAAAGAGGATAGGAGAGAACAACACTGAAAGAAACATCAGGGACGGTCTGAGCACCTCCGATAGGTCATTCTGCAACAGAATGATAGATGATTACATGTACGTCGAAGGGGATCATCTGGATCGTCTATTCTCCAAGGGTTACTTTAGTTTTCTAATGTTTCCCACATTTTTCTCCTTCCTTGACATGTATTCATCTATGGAAAACATGAGGGGCTAATCCCCTTAATTCCTTAGAATCTAGGAGTAGCCCAGATATGCATTGTACCTGACCTTTATGCAATAGTATCACTCTTAATCCTAATTTCTGGATATAAACCTATGAGGTTGTTATGTTCTATTTGTGCTTGATCACCATATATTTAATCGTTTTGGGAGAAGGGTTAAGGGTTGGAAGAGTGTATGTTTACTTATTTACTGTGCCCTTTGGGAAAGGTGGAGCATAATCACGAGGAGAAACCCATATTTTATCATAAAAAGCACCTAACTAATTAACCAATTGTTATGGAAATGGAATTGGCATTAGAAAAGGTAGTGAACTACCTTATGGAAGTGGGAGGTTCTTGCTATAGGCTCTTTATCTAAAGATAAGGGGTGATACATGTTGGTGTGTAGAGGATAGTTATTGTGTTTCTCATGGTGAAACCACTGTCCTATGGAATTCGTCTACTATGTGTTACTTATTCTTTAATTTTGTTTCATTTTTGCATTTGCTTTTATTCAATTAAACCATATTCAATAATTTTTACCGGACTAGATGATTAAACCATAGTTAGTAATAGTGTATGTATTCAGTTTCCCTGTGTTTGACTTGGGCCTCACAAGGCCTATTTTACTCAATACATTCACTTATGTTCAACACATGATAAACATGTGTCAAGATCTAACAAGTACATACCATAAGAAATTGAGGCACTGCCATAAAAGATCCCATCTTTGAAAATAGAACATCAATCATTTTTAATCTAGAATTGAAATGCATCCTTGTCCACACAAGATATAGAAATGATGTTTCCATTTATATTAGGTACATAATAATAGTTCTTTAACTCTATTACAAGCCAGATGGATTGAGATTTAAACTATAGGTTTCAACTACGTTTGCCAAAACTCTTGTGCCATTAGCAACTCATAGTCCCCCCTCACCCATTTCCAAAGGCTTACTTTTTTTCATAGCATGCATATTCAAACATTTGTGAGATCCACTTCCGGTATCTAGTACCCATGATGAAGAAGTAGATATATTTATCTCAATAACATATATACTTAAAGTGGATATCACCATCCCCATATTATTCTTCCTAAATGCCTTCAAGTACAAAGGATGAGTTCCTCTTGTACTTTTATTTGTCTTTATCTTGAGTTTTGAAGATTTGGATCTGGGATTTACCTCAAAACTCTTCTCGGTCTTGCTTTGATCCTTGGACTCAGCTCTGTTGATCACCATCATGGACTTGTCCTTCTTTAATCTTATTTTAGTAGGAATCAATATGGCAAGAAAGTCTGACATCGATCTGTCCATATTATTTACGCGATAGCACACAATAAAGTGACTATATGATTTTTCCAATGTCTTTAGAATCATAGCCATCACCAACTCTTGGGTCAAGGTGAATCCTCGTTCCTCAAGATGATATGCATGTCCAATCATATTGAGTACATGTTCTTCTACTAAGGTTCCCTCTGTCAGCTTAGACTCAAGTAGAGCCTTTATTATATTGTCCATTTCTTGCTTTGTGAGGTCAAGTGTCACTTTCTTAAGATGTGTTATCATCTCAAAAAACACACATGTCCTTACACTTCTCATGCAACTCATAGTTCATGCAGCTAATCATTAGGTACTTTATCTCTAAGGCATTGTTGGCATGCTTCCAGTAAGCATCCACCATTGCCCTAGGTGCATCATGAGTAGGTATTTCTAGAACTAGTTTGTCAAGGACGTAGAGCTTTTACTCTTCATTGAGAACCTTCTCAAAGTCTAAAACCAGTCATGAAAATTTGTCCCATCAAGTTTGTCCTTCTTCAGGACTGATTGCAATGCAGATTTGTTTGTCACTTTATTCGACAAGAGAAAAATTGCATTTTGTCAAAACTTCTTTTGATTTGATTTTACTTTGAAAATTCGGACCATATAAATCAAGTCTTTTATTATTATTTCTCCACTATTTTATTTGAAATTGATAGCCCTCACATCAATTCAGAATATTGTAGCATATAATATTCTTGTGGGCCAGATCTAAGATAATTCAACTATGGCCCAATCAACACTGCAAAACACAATCAATTATCAAGGTAGGCAACTTTTACCAATTGCGTCATATGCAATTCTAGATAGATGATATGTGCAACTCCTTTCAATAATCATTTGCATGCTTCCGGGATTAGATGCTTTAAGAATCAATAGTTTAATCCTAATCCAATAGCCAACACAATAGATATGCACCCTATAAAGGCAGAATCTACATATCTACCATCACACTTCCACAAGATAGACAACGCACCACGCGAAGGCATAACCTACACTTAGTTGACAAAGCTTTCATGTGTGTCGCTATTGGAAAATATCTAAGACTTAATGTTTTTTATTTGAGGGAGTTTGTATTTATAAATATATATAATTTATCCAATCACCACATATATAGTATGTATCATATACATATTGTATCCTACAATGAAAACATGCAATAAATGACAAAGTGATGGTTATGACCAACCTAATGCAATTCCTTGGAGCCACAAGGAATTACACAACCTAGGGTCCATATCACATGCAGATACTTATTGTTGATGAAGATTTGTGCTTGTGGATTTGGGTTGATCGGGTCAACCCTTGAACTAATCGACTAACCTCCTAGATGATTGGTCGTTCATATCACCAGTCATCTAGTCCTTTAGTCCAGCATCTGGTGGATCCTTTAGTTGATCAGTTGGTTCCACCAGTCGGTTGGTTCATCTTGTCCACCTAGTCCTCCTAAGTCATCCAGTGGTCAACTCCTCTTCGGGACAGTCATCTAGCATCATTAGATTCTTTTTTCTTCTTTGTCATAATAGGAATGTAAACTATCCTACTATTACATCATTATAGAGAAACTATGAGTTACATTCGAGGCGAGCAAAGGTAGAAGAGCATAATACTTTTACATTGGGAAGATAAGATAGAGGCTCAGCATCCATACTAGATAAAAGGTTTAACCAACCATAACATCATGCATAGATAACATGGTTTATTAACCATAACCATGCTACACATCCACTATTAAAACCGCTTTTAGGTCAACACTTGCAAATTTTGTATGTATATATATATATATATATATATATATATATATATGTATACATATATACATATATATATATATCTATGTATATATATATATATATATATATATATATATACACTAGTATGTACATGTGCTCTACACGTGACTCTCAAGTATAAATGATGGAATATGATAAATAATTCTACACACAACTTTTCTGAAGATCAAAATTTGAAAAAAAGGTTATTGCGTAGTATAAAACTAATATTGTTTATTCATAATAGTATCGTTATGCATATGGGTAACAACCGAGTAGACATACATGTAGAGATATTACTAATAACATATACTATCTTTAGTCGCAATAGATCATGTGTTAGATAATTACCTTATTTTTATGGTTCCTTTCTGATGTAATTTCCCATATTAGTATAATACCAAACTAATTTGTTAATGTTCAAGAAATGAAAATGATTATTAGTACAAATCATTCAAGAAATGTGGTTTTTCAATTTATTTTAGTAAATATCATATTACCTCAATTTGATATTGTTCAAAAAAGCCATACACTTTAACTTCATCTTTCACCATATCTCTCATATTTAATTGAATAAAGAGAGCATGATAGGTAGAAAAGGTAGATATACTACTATCAAAACTTTATTTTCATAGAGATAATTCTACAATATTTTGAGGTTTTAGTCATTGCATACACACACTTGTATTTGTTTGAGATTTTTGAGTGCAAATTTCGCTTTATATTGTTGATAATTAATATGAATCGATTAAATAAATTATAAATCATATACTAAGTTGAATGTTAGAAATCAAGGATGTAACTTTCTTTATATTAATTTTTCATAGTTGTTGTTCCTTTGTATTAAATGTAATAGTTATTCTATTGAAGAGAATCATGAAGTCACAAGATAAATATTTGCAAAGATAGGATATAAATAATAAAAATGGCTTGTTTAGAACAATATATATTTTTTGTGTTTATCTCTTTCAAAGTTGCATGAAAAAATACCCCTAATGAGTTCCATTAGAAATTGATATGGATTGAAAACATTATCAAACAAAATAAGTATGGTTGTAAGTGTTTATTCTAAAAGTCATGATATTCTTGTCATTGTATCCTCAATCATCTTCTATGATGAAAGTTCATTCCATAAGGTAGATAATGTTTTTTTTCAACGAATGTGATGAATACAATATTTTATGTAAAAAGTAACTTTTCTATCAATTATATTTTCACTTGAAGATGTATTGTTTCTTATCAGTGCTCTCATCAACATACGTTGACATTGTGAAAAGGATTTGTCAATCATTTCAATATCTATCTTTGAGCAACATGAATTAAGAAACCTACTTTTTGATGTGGTATCTATGATATTGGTTCCTTACTAAACCACTTTATTATAAGTATTCACTACAAGTCGTAATTTATTTTAGCTTATGTACTTTTATATTAGCAAACTTAATACATCAACTGCCCGTGGCTTTTTTATTTTAATGTATGAGTGGTTTCCATAACCAACACAATATATAAAATGGCATGGGAAAATGAATTCTGATCTCATACCATTTTTTTGCCATTTAGATTCATTATTTCAACTAAAATGGTTGTATTTGACAACTTAAAACATTATTGCAAAAAAATCTAATTCAACCATTGGAAGATATTAATTGGTGTAATTTGTATACTTTGATTTATTTTTTGTGTACCTATTCATCAGTCATAAATTTTATATATGTCTTATTGCAATGTAATGGTTCTTCATGGCATGTTCGTGTGTTAGCTTAAAGTCAATTTCCCATATTTTGGTCCATATTCTATGATATAAGGAATATCTTATGCACATTTAATTTCTCTTGAAAATCCAATAATGTCATGTGGGAGTCAAAATATATTTTTTTTTAAGTTTTTTTAAAGCAACATTTTTCAATATGATTTTGTGTACATCGATTACTAAACATCTAAAAATATGATGCAACAACAAAATTAATTAGAAATATACATATACACCAATCTCCTAGGCCATATGGGGGGTTAAAAATTGGGCTATCAAAGAAGATGCCAAAACATACATGAACGTCGTTTCATAAATAGGAGATAGAATAAGGTTGCATATTTATATATACAACAAAATCTACATTTACTTTACATCCTCATGTGTTTCCAATTTAACTTGATACACAAAAAAGTAGTTACATGTAAAGTTTGAATTTCTGGAAATAATTTATAATTTGTACGAATCATTTTTAACAAAGAGAAGTACATCAGTTTTTAAAATTCAAGTAAATACTTTCTATTCGATACAAGATTCACGATAATGATATAAATAGATTCATCTAAAAGCCGATTTACTCAAAAGATATTAGTGTAGGTGTATTATAGGAACAGTAACCACCATTTAATATATTCATCTAGGACAGTTGTAGGTATGATATACAAAGTAGCGATAATATCTTTTCACACCAATTGATATTTATCTCACAAAATTGTTTGGTACATTTTAACAGATTTATACTTATACAAATACTCATTAGCCAATAATTTATATTGTAAAATGTATCACAATTTTTTGTTATATGTCTTTCTTCCTTTAATAAGTTTCCACACAGATTTTCTCATACTTTTGAAGACATTGTGTATATTCTAATTTTGTTTCTCTATAAACATTAATTCCAATTCATAACCATGTGGATCTCTCTAAAATGAAGTTATTAAATTTTATCTAAAAATCATCAACTAACTTGTATTTGTTAGATCAACAAACTATAACATATTTTAGATAATATATAAAAGAACTACTTATCCTACTGAATTTAGATATAACAACTAAAGATTTTATGAGAAATTTCTATATAAATACATGTCTATAATATGAATCTTCTAGCATCATTTCATGTAAGAAAGAAGCTTAATGAAAAAAATAACTCCAACATGTGAAGATTTTATACCAACAGTTGGCTGATATGTTTTCAAAATTATAGACAAGGATGTAATTCCCATGAATGTGTAAAATAGTTAACATGAGTGTATGTATTTATTATAATATAGAATGATTAATGGTTCTCTATATAAATTTCATGGTGACTTACCTAAATTTTATTGTGACGTCGTGAATTATCTTAAAGTTTTGTATCACAAAATTTTAGAAAGTTACACTGACGTTAGTAAGAAAAATCGCAATTAAAGAATAAAACAACTAAAATGATAGATGAATATGTACATGATGAGAATAATTACAGAGACCACTAAGTTTTCTACCAAATATAATAACTTATTAGATTTATGTGTAAACAAAATTAGTATTGTTTTAATTTAACTAATCATTTATATGTAGAGAAACTTGTAGATGTATATCTCCTATATGAACATCTTCTTTATATAGCAATAAAACTTTTGTGAAACCTTTGTATTTAACTTTTGTATCATATTGGCTCTTGATTATTCAATTTACAAGGGTTTGAGATTCAAATAGTACATACAAATATGAAATGTTTTTCCAACGAATGATATTTGGATACATATAACATGCGAATTACCCATTAAATACAATTTACAAGATGCACAATATAAGACATTGACAAATTGATCGCAAATTAATGCACAATTGGTCACGACATGATTCCCATATAAGTAGAGGAGAATATTTCTATATTTTTTCTTCTCAAAGTTTACATCATACAGTGTCCTTGTAAATGGATTGGATAACTGATCTAATATCCGACAAATATCATGTAATAATATCTGAATCAGATCTGAAAAATAATGTCTGAATTCGGATAAATATCTGATCTGAACCAGAAATCATACATGTATTGTTATAAGTATATTATATATAAAAAACATTGATATTACTATGCATATATATATGATAAATATCTTTACTTTCATATTTTTACATATAGATCATATATATTTAATGATGTATGTATATATTTATCAGATTCATATTTTTTCAAAGCAGATACAACCATATCCGATATCCTATCCGAAATTTTCAGATATGAAATTTGATATCCTAAATCAATTTCAGATTATGCGAATGTCGATTTTTTTTCAAAATTTTGGATTCGAATCCAGATCCAATGTATGTAAATATCCATTTATAGGTCTAAGTGTCTCTAAACCAAAGGAAAAGGTAAGAAAGTATATATAAACATGTGATCACTCTTTGGGTATATTAGATTATGGGCACCAAATTACAACAATATCCACTAAAGAATCTTGATTTGTATTTATGTTTGATTGGTACTTTACTTCTTGTCACTTCTCTATTGATGAGATGTGACGAGTATTATTAATGAGATGCGATGAGTATAAAAATTTTAAAGTAACAACATTACACACATATAGAGTCCAATCATGTATGAGGTTTTCATGCTGATGAGAAACGCTACCTGGTTGCACCGATCTCTACTGTCGTCATTGACTCATGTGTGCTTCTTCATTACTGATCGTTGTTTGGATTTGCCAAATCCAACTGTAACATGCAATCTGAGTCCATGCAATCCTATCATACTTAATTCTCAGTGCGATGGTGATGTGGGTCATGGTACTAAAGATCCATATAGGGGTAATTGAGGATCTTGATCTGGTGAATAAGCATGCCGTAGAAGTTACATCCCACGTCGTTGCAAAATCTCCAGACTGCATCTCTTGTTGCTTTGTGACGCCATCTAGACTACAACTGTGACGTCCCCGGATTTTGATTTCTCCAAACCTTATTGGGATTGAGATGTCAGAATTTGAAAACATCATCCAATCATATCAGAAAGCGATGCGGAAGCATAATACGCATACATGAACATACAACCATAACATTTCTCAGCATTCAACATATTTATTACAACACAATTGCATATTGAAAGAAAAATTTTACACAAGTCTAAACATGTATGCTAACAGGATCTACACAATAGGTACAACCTGAACAACTTGCTCACATCCTGTACTTTTTCTCTCATGCTATCTCTGAACCTAAAACATACGTGAAACAACAAATCAACACACAAGGTGTTGTGTACATGGGTAGAAAGATACATATATTTATGGCTTTCATAATTTTGAAAAATATTTGCAGAAGGAAAGAAAATCATAGAAAACACTTCTTTATTAAGTGAAATACGCCAATTTAAGTCATTTTCCTAGATGAATTGCATTATCAAGGTGGACTAGTACTAAAACATAAATATTGGGCCCTACCAAGTACTCTAGGGAAACTCCACGTACACCGTGTGCTCTAGGGAGGTGTACTAGCCAACATTAATCCATTCCCTCGTAAGGGGGATAATGAACACCTTAAATAACTACAAAGCATCTACTTATCATTTATGTTTACAAGTGATAAAACATCGAGTACTATATAGTGCTACTACATCCAATATTTGCAAATAGAAGAGAGCATACATACATATCATGATTGCAAGCAAGAAAACCATAGTCATATACTTAAATAAAAACCCACGTACCTGAGTTTAGAGATTTCTAACTTATCCTTGATCATCTAGAAGTCTGGTCATCACCTGATTAAGACAAGACCACATACTATCTTCAGATTGTCATCATCTTAACCCTAGTCGTGTTCATTACGGTTTATATTATCTCATTAGGATATTCCAACGTTTACTTGCATTATTGTCTTATATTTATCTTAATGATGTCATTTTTCCAGATTATGATTCATTATCTAAAAATTAGGTCCCATATTCCTTTTTGGTGCACATATTAACGCTAGTTTATATACATTATTCAAGTTAGGGTTACAACCCATGTATCAAGGGTCATCCTCATGTAACATGGATTCTATGCATATAACTGATCTCAGATTTATATATTATCTTCCTGTTACAGATATAATGTGCTCTATAAATTTCAATGTTTATTGATCATAAATGTATTTATTGCATATTAATTTGGGTTATTAGCCCTAATTAGCCATATAAAGCAAATTAGATGATTTTATACATCAACATGATCATAACTAGCATCATATGCATTATAAACATGAATTATGATTTACCGATATTTTCTCATAATTTTAGGTCGTTGTTTGATATTTATTATCTATCAGTTAAGCACTTCACAACTAACAAGATATCACTAATATTAGTGCATCAAAAGCCTAATATTATGGTTCTATGTTATTCTACATATTTTTCTAAGAATTTTGATATACTATTTGTATTTTTCTGATGCATGAGCTAATTACTGTGAATTAATGAAGATCTGAGCATTTTGGGATATTTACCTTCATTAGACTAATCGTGTGATGCCACATGGATCTAGGGAGGCACTCAGTTCTTATGCTTGCTGGTTGAATCGGCTGTTTAAGGGTTTTGAACGCGGTTCAAATTCATTCGGCCGGTTCCAGGTTTTCAACCCTCGCCCTTCACCTGCGCGATCTTGTGGTCTGGGCTTCTCCCAGTTTTGCGTGTGAGTGCGGCAGACACAGTTCTCTGCTCGACGCTGAGTTCTCCTGAAAGCAATGCCGCTAGGCTGGAACGATGGCTAGAGATGGGCCTTGGTACTCCGTAACAACCTTCCTTCGCATCGCTTCTATGATGAAGATCTCATCATCCTCGATTCTAGAGTTTCATGACCACCCACTCTCCTACCATGGCTGCTGATGATGGCCACCGCCGCAGGTTCTCTTACGTCGTCGAATCCATGCAACACGGTGGCTCCTCTTCCCACATCAGATCCATGCACCTCCACCCATAGCTCTGTCTCCCAGCTTCTATCCTCCCTGCACAAAACCGCTGCCACCTGTTCAGGAAGTCTACGAGCACCACCGCACAACCTCCTCTCCTAACACGGACGCGCCCAACTCCATCAGCACCGCCTCCGCTGTGAGATCCGGTGAGAACCAGAGACCATCCCATATGCTTCCATAACGTTGATGCCACCGCTAGGCTGGGGTGCTGGCGAGAGATCGACCAGGGTCTTGCTCCGATGGGGGAGCAAATAGCATCGCCACCCTCCTTGGCGCCGCCATCGTGAATCTCGACTCCAGCATGCAGGTGATGGCACAACAATGCTCCTCATCCGCACCTAAAGCCACCATCACATTCAGAGTCTCGCCCATGACCTCCGCGGAAACACGGCCCTTGGGTTTCGGCTGCGGATCCCACTCTCCGTGAGATCGCCGTCGTCTGGGTCTGGTTGCGGTGGAGAGAAGAGGCAACACCTGCTCGAGCGCAAGGGTTGGGTTCTCAAATGTAGCGCCGCCGCCTCTTGCTCTCGTCCTTCCCTTCTCGCCGAAACGCTGCGACGCATTCTGTCTGCGTGGGTCCACGATCTAGATGAGTCCACGGAACTCAGATTCATGGCCGCCGGTGCTCCTTCGTAGGGTTGTGGGTCTTCTTCTCCCAACGGCTGAGACACTGCACAGGTGTAGCCACTCCATGCTGGTCTAGATCCGGAGAGCGTTCTTGGGTTGGGTGCCTCCATGTAGGGGGTAGACGGGGAGGGATCAGTGGAGATCGCAGCCTCCTCTCAGTCTGGTCATGGTGGAGTCTTCTCCGCCGGCTCTCCAAGTTCCAAGCTACAGGTGGGGTTACGGGGCAGTTTTGATGAGGCCACCTCACACTGCCATCGCGATCGCTCTTTGATCACCTATATCCGGGTTATGCGCTCAAGAAGGTGCATATTGGCCTAGTTAGTCTTGAGATCCACAAAGTTCAGAGCTAGCCCTCACTTCTCAACTAAGCGTGAGATACTGGCCATGCATTCCATCCTAAAAGCCATACCCAGAAAGGGCAGTTCAGCGTAACATCAAAATGTCATGGGTACTAACTCAATAACCAAAAGAACAAAGTCCTACCACTTTTATTTCATGAATGTACTCAACTTGAAGCAATTATATCTCCTTACAAAAAGATCGAAACACCCTATAATTTTAGACATATGCTCACGATATCCTAAAATGGCTTATACCAAAGTTTGAGGCACAAAAATCCATTAATTGGTCATGAAAACTAATTCTCCAAACAACCTTATAAATAGTTGCACAAACCTCCAATTCAAGTAAAGTAATTATCAACTCTTGGTTAAATAAGTCAATAATTTATTGTGTGATTCTACACACCTTAGAGTTCATCAAATGACCCCATGAGTCTTCAAAGTCCATGACTAATTTGTATTAACAAGGCATATCCTCAACACCTTCTTGAAATCAAACTCCAAAATTTGGGATCATCACATTCACCCCACCTTATATGGAATTTCGTCCTCAAAATTCAACTAATGTCATGCTTAAGGAGAGGCAAAAGTGTCCAACTTCATAAAGGTCACCGCTTCTAGGTTCCAATGTTATCATGTTTATTTATTTACCCTAAGTTGCCACCTTAGGATTTAGAGAATAATGGACGTATCCAACCCACCTTATATAGGTGTAAGCATCATTTCAGAATGGCTCACCAACATGTTTTAATATTAGGGTTTCACCCTACTGCATGAGTTATTACCAAACTAGAAGATTAGGGTTGAAAGATTTGAACTTAAGAACAATATGTTGTGATCATGTAACCCATGATCCAGAGATATCTTTATTTCTAGCTCATGATTTTCAAATCTATATCTTTCATGTATGGTGTGAAGGGAAGAGAATATACTAAATCGAGCTTATCATGCTTTTTAACTTGGATGTTACATGTATGATATAAGAAGGAGATGTAGAACATGTCAAGCTTATATGAGTGGCTCTTCATACATAATTCTTCTTTACAGTTCAAGTGAGGTTTCTAACATCATATATAAGAAAGAGAAGTGAAAGGAATGATATTTATGAGTATCTTATGCACAAAGCATTTTTACTCTCATAACTAGAGTTTCATTGATTACCTCACTTGCAACTAATGATGAGCCTTACAAACTTAAGTCACTGAAGCTAAGACATAACTCGGTCAAAGGATTGACTTTATCATATGGGACATCTACCCATCCTATTCTTTTACCCAATTCTCATATATAGGATCGAATCATGCAAAAAGGACTTAACTCGTCTACTCAGGAGTAACCCAACTTAGGACACATCATTTCATATATATCTCGGGGTAGGTCCTACGACCCTCTCCTTGTGGGTCTCACTCTCTCTGGAGTTCACCACATATCTTGTCCTAACACTAGAGGTCCTCCTTTGTAAAAGAGCTTGAGGCTCATGCATATTTAACTTTATCTTAATTTAGCTGATCTTAAGTAAGAAAAGAGTATGTAATTCCATTATCTAGACTTAGCTTAGATTATCCAAAATTGGATTCATACCTCATTTACGACTTAGATCTTTATAATCAACATATACCTCAGAGATCGAATTTATATTAGATCATCCTTCCTTACATCATCTATCATTCTATCATCTACTTTATTTATCATATATCTTAATAAGGATATAGACATCTAATCTAGATGTACCCTCTCTTCTAGACTGATGTCACTCCCTTCCACTTAGGTTGCATGAACACTAACTACTCTACAGTGTGAGGGACACATTTTTTTTATTTACATATATATAATAAAATATCATATAGTTTTTCTCTGAGAAAGAAGACGTCAGAGAAAACACTCGAGGCTCGAGCCGATTGGAAAACAAAACCAAATCAGCAAAAATCGAGTGTCCCACACACAGTAGATAGTCTAGTGTCATGTCACCTAGTGAAATGGTGAGAACGAGATGTAGACTAGTGTAGCTACCCCATACATATGAGCTCTATATGAAAAGGGTCTCACACACTTGTCTAAACCTAGTTCTTGAACATCTAGGTTCTAAGCTAAAGGCTAAGTCAGAACTTATTCCTATAGAACAACTTACTAAGTTTCTAAGGTTTAAAATGAAAGGTGAAATTATGTTTTATGTTTCATGGTGAGCACTTGTTAGGTGTAGCTATTGTTCATGCTCTGATACCAACTGTGACATCCCCGGATTTTGATTTCTCCAAACCCTATTGGGAATGAGATGTCAGAATCCGAAAACATCATCCAATCATATCAGAAAGCGATGTGGAAGCATAATACGCATACATGAACATACAACCATAACATTTATCAGCATTCAACATATTTATTACAACATGAATTATAATTGCATATTGAAAGAGAATTTTTACACAAGTCTAAACATGTATGCTAACAAGATCTACACAATAGGTACAACCTAAACAACTTGCTCACATCCTGTACTTTTTCTCCCATGCTATCTCTGAACCTAAAACATACGTGAAACAACAAATCAACACACAAGATGTTGTGTACATGGGTAGAAAGATACATATATTTATGGCTTTCATAATTTTGAAAAAGATTTGCAGAAGGAAAGAAAATCATAGAAAACACTTCTTTATTAAGCGAAATACGCCAATTTAAGTCATTTTCCTAGATGAATTGCATTATCAAGGTGGACTAGTACCAAAACATAAATATTAGGCCCATCCCCGTGTATCAAGTACTCTAGGGAAACTCCCCGTACACTGTGTGCTCTAGGGAGGGTACTAGCCAACATTAATACATTCCCTCATAAGGGGGATAATGAACACCTTAAATAACTACAAAGCATCTACTTATCATTTATGTTTACAAGTGATAAAACATCGAGTACTATATAGTGCTACTACATCCAATATTTGCAAATAGAAGAGAGCATACATACATATCATGATTGCAAGCAAGAAAACCATAGTCATATACTTAAATAAAAACCCACGTACCTGAGTTTAGAGATTTCTAACTTATCCTTGATCATCTAGAAGTCTGGTCATCACCTGATTAAGACAAGACCACATACTATCATCACATTCTCATCATCTTAACCCTAGTAATGTTCATTAGGGTTTATATTATCTCATTAGGATATTCCAACATTTACTTGCATTATTGTCTTATATTTATCTTACTGATGTCATTTTTCTAGATTATGATTCATTATCTAAAAATTAGGTCCCATATCCTTTTTGGTGCACATATTAACCCAAGTTTATATACATTATTCAAGTTAGGGTTACAACCCATGTATCAAGGGTCATCCTCATGTAACATGAATTCTATGCATATAACTGATCTCAGATTAATATATTATCTTCTAGTTACAGATATAAGGGTGCTCTATAAATTTCAATGTTTATTGATCGTAAATGTATTTATTGCATATTAATTAGGGTTATTAACCCTAATTAGCCATATAAAGCAAATTACATGATTTTATACATCAACATGATCATAACTGGCATCTATGCATTATAAACATGAATTATGATTTACCGGTATTTTCTCATAATTTTAGGTCGTTGTTTGATATTTATTATCTATCAGTTAAGCACTTCACAACTAACAAGATATCACTGATATTAGTGTATCAAATTCCTGATATTATGGTTCTATGTTGTTCTACATATTTTTCTGAGAATTTTGATATACTATTTGTATTTTTATGATGCATGAGCTAATTACTGTGAATTAATGAAAATCTGAGCATTTTGGGATATTTACCTTCATTGGACCAATCGTGTGATGCCACATGGCTCTAGCGAGGTGCTCAATTCTCCTGCTTACTGGTTGAATCGACTGTTCAGGGGTTTTGAACGCGGTTCAAATTCATTCGGCCGGTTCCACGTTTTCAACCCTCGCCCTTCACCTGCACGATCTTGCGGTCTGGGCTTCTCCCAGTTTTGCATGTGAGTGTAGCAGACACAGTTCTCCACTCGATGCTGAGTTCTCCTGAAAGCAATGCCGCTAGGCTGGAACGATGGCTAGAGATGGGCCTTGGTACTCCGTAACAACCTTCCTGTGCATCGCTTCTGTGATGAAGATCTCATCATCCTCGATTCTAGAGTTTCATGACCACCCGCTCTCCTACCATGGCTACTGATGATGGCCACCGCCACAGGTCCTCTTACGTCGTCGAATCCATGCAATGTGGTGGCTCCTCTTCCCGCATCAGATCCATGTGCCGCCGCCCATAGCTTTGTCTCCCAGCTTCTGTCCTTCCTGCACAAAACCACCGCCACTTGTTCAGGAAGTCTACGAGCACCACCGCACAACCTCCTCTCCTAACATGGACGCGCCCAACTCCATCAGCACCACCGCCACTGCGAGATCTGGTGAGAACCAGAGACCATCCCATATGCTTCCATAACGGTGACGCCACCGCTAGGCTGTGGTGCTGGCAAGAGATCGACCAGGGTCTTGCTCCGGTGGGGGAGCAAATAGCATCGCCTCCTGCCTTGGCGCCTCCATCATGAAGCTCGACTCTAGCATGCAGGTGATGGCACAATGAGGCTCCTCATACGAACCTAAAGCCACCATCACATTCGGAGTCTCACCCATGACCTCCGCAGAAACACGACCCTTGGGTTTTGGCTATGGATCCCGCTCTCCGTGAGATCGCCATCGTCTGGGTCTGGTTGCGGCGGAGAGAAGTGGAAACACCTGCTCGAGCACGAGGGCTGGGTTCTCAAATGTAGCGTCGCCGCCTCTTGCTCTCGTCCTTCCCTTCTCGCTGAAACGATGCGACGCCTTCTGTCCACGTGGGTCCACAATCTAGCTGAGTCCACGGAACTCAGATTCATGGCCGTCGGTGCTCCTTCGTAGGGTTGTGGGTCTTCTTCTCCCAACGGATTTTAAGGTGTGGGTCTTCTAAGTTATCATCAAATTTATAGATTCCCATCATGAAAACTAGCATGATTGGAATTGAAGATCAAATTGATGGATCAAATGCATATCAAGGGTTTTGCAAGATTAAGAATAATATCAAGATTAATCATTATTCATAAAGATTATATTCAATATTGAATCAAGTATATAGATCAAGATCACTAATGAGTCAAGTCAGCATTTTTGTGTATCAAGATAATCATCAGAGTCAAAATTAGGGTTTCTCAAGGATTAATCATCATTATTGAGCCATTATACAAATTAAATATGCAAGAGATAAATATTTAGGTATACAAGTGAGCATCATTTAGAATTAGGTTTCAAAAATATTTTTAATAAATTCCTTGGTTTTTTCTGGTCAAGATCGACTATTTATTTGTACAGTTTGGAGATAAGAATCAGGAGATATGATGTTAGCAAGTTTTGACCAATTATTGAATTTTTTAGTAGAGAGGAGGAGAAAAAATACATTCAATAGGAAAATGGGGAGACTATTGGATGCGCAATGGATGAATGAGATCAATCCATTTATACAGGGTGCCTTTCTTGGTCCAAGGTCTTGTTCAAACTCTTGATTTTCTTGATTCAAAAGCGGTTCAGATGGATCCTTTGGACTGGGGTCCTAGTCCTCTGAACCAATGGCTTGAGGACTTGTCTCCCTTCTGCAGGCTCCTATATGAGCCAGAAAGTGAGGTAGAGGTTAGATCGCTGAAGTTTGGGGCTTTAGGGAAGGAGGAGCATGTGGAGGCTGCCAAATGTCTGTTCGAGTTCGTCCTTCCCTCATGAGGTCGATGAAGGTGGCAGACGTGGTAAGGAGACGAACATGATAAAAGTGCAAAATGCAAGTTCATGGCTGCTTGGAGAAGAAGGATATCGAGGATGATTTGGGGGCATGCAAGGCTACTGAGTGCACGAGACCCTGTCTTCGAGAAAGGTGTGCTTGCTCCGGATCTCGGGGGTGTTTATATAGGGTTGGGGCTAAGTTTTGGGCTAGATAACTCCTTGGTGGCAGCCATGACATCCAGAGTGAGAAGGGGAGGTGAGGAATGCATTTTGGTGGCTAGATAGAGCATGAACACTGGTCAGAAGAGGGTTCATTCAGTTTGAATTTGCGAGGGGATCGTTTCCTCTCGATTAGAATTTCAAAAAGAGGTCAAGAGTGTGAGATTTCAAGTCTCGGTCTTAAAGACACCTCCCTGTTGATTGTGGGAGATTGATGATGACCTCATGGATGTTAGATCTAGCCTGGATATGTGAGAGGTATATCCAAGGGTTGGGGCTCTCCCCTAATCCCTTGCCTGGATCACTGACATGGCAGAGCCAAGAAAAAGAGCAAATAAGATGGTTTTTCAAAACAATAACTTCAAGAATTCATAGAAAATTTTAGGAACGTCCAAATGCGATGAAATTTCGACCATTGGTTCAAAATAAAGTGTAGAATCTTAGGAAAAGTTTGCAAACCTAAAGATAAACTTTGATGGACAAATTTACTTCATTGGTCAAAGTAAAAAACTAATCAAATATTTGGTGTTACAAAGTGTATACAATTCACATTGATCTCCATATTTGGAATTTGAGTATCAAAAGTGATCAAGTATCTATCAAAAAATAATTTGAGGCTGAGAGTGAACATCAAGAAGGAAAAAGAGTAATTCAATCATACTTATGCTAAAATTCACTTTGTCACATTCTTCCCTCCTTAAAAAGGAATTTTGTCCTCGATATACAAAAAATTCTCAAAATTGGGATTATCCAAATACAAATCATATCCTCAAATACTAGAACATTCTCAACTATATAAAAAAATCATGTCCTCAAGGTTCGAATAGTCCAATAATCATAATTGGGATTCCATGTTCCATAACATAACCAACTTGGTACGAACATCATTTGATCATTGAGCATTTGGGTATTAAGGTCAATGCATATATATTGTTCAAAGTCATCATATGATTCACAAATATGGAAGGTATCATATTGATCACAATTTTGGAGATATATTTTTTTAGGTCAACAAATTGTGTCCATAAATAAAGTGGACAACGTGACTTTCAATCCCAATATCTCAAGGTCATAGCCTCTACATTTCCCTAGGTGGGGTTATATATCCATAATTTTAGATTTCATATTTCAACAATTCGAAAGAATATCATAATTTCAATATAATGATTTTGAGCTTAAAATCAATGGGAGGTACTACCCTAGTCCTAGTGAGAGATAAACCCTAAGTCAAAAATTTAGAGAGTCAAAATATTCATCATTTCAAATTTCAAAAGTTCAAAATTTGGGATTTATGAAAGTAATTATTTATATATCAAGGGTGGTGTCCAAGATCCATATCATGTTTCAAGAATTTATACATAAATATCAAGAGTCGAAGTTTAGACATCAAGATCTTATGTAGAAATATTCCAAAGCTAGGGTTTAGATTCCTATTTAGACCATGGGGGAGATCACTCATCTATATTCAATTTTGAGCAACAATATTCAAGAAACATATCAAGAATTCATTATCATGGTATTCAAGATTGATGAATGATCTATACAAAGGTCTATCTAGGAATTCAACCACAAGCTATAGTCAACATTATCATATATCAAGTTCATTATTAAATCAATATTCAAGATTGAGTATCAACATCATCCTGGTTTTTTACTATTAACCCTAGGCCCACCAATCCAAATCAAGTGAAATGGGATAGATTTCCAAACTCCAAATAATCAACAAGGTGAAAATATAGAGGTAGTGATAATAGTGATGTGACCTAGGTTAGGGGAGTCATGAGTCACAAAACTACCCTAATCTAGCACATTACCTAGATTAGTCAAAATCCATTGAGCTTATTCAAATGGGGAGAGTATTAATGATCAAATCATATTGTACAAGGTCATAAGATCAGAATTTGAGGCTATAATAGGGCAATACTGCCAAAATTTTATAAAGTCAAGGTAATATTTGCATTCCTTTCCTTTAACGATCAAGGTAGTGATACAACTTAGAAATTGAGGATTTAAAATGGGCATTCAAAGAATCATAGTTTAGTAGTGCAAGATCTAGGTCCATAACTATCATACCAAAATTGAGATTACAAAAGGCATCAATACTCAATAGGAAAATTGCTTTTTGCATCATAGTCTTACATCATGATGTTGTGAGTCTTAGGCTTAGTCGCTTGATATCATAGTCATGATGTGTATCAATTAGGATAAGAGTTTGCTTGACTATGTTTGAGGTTTAATCTGTAATAGGGAAACATGGGCATTAATAAATAAGAGACCTCATCAATAATGAGGTATAAGTTTTAAGTGATTCTTATTTCACCAAATCAAAATTATTAATATTTACCTCAAAATGTAGGGGCATATAGACTGGTTTTTCTTAAATCAAGTTTTCATGAGGGGTCATACATGAATATTTGAACAAATTTCATTGATGAAAATCGAGTTTATAAAATTAATGTCAGATCATGGCATCATCATCTTTTTATGAAATCAAACGAATTTTAAATTTTCCCATGCACAAGCTACCCATAATCGAGAAATCATGTGGTAATGGACATGAGATAAGGACTACGTGAGGAGATGAGAAGACTAACTAATCATCTATTTGGATGGCTTGGGTAATCCTTACAAAAAATATGAGAAGCTGGAAGACTCTCTAGTGTTTCAATGGAGAACCTTTATGTCCAGTTCTGGATCAATTAAGGCTTGGTTGAGCGGGAAATCTCAGCCACCGTGTAGATGAATAGGAGAAATTATGCCAGAACCTCAATCCTAGACACCTCAATTTTCACCATTATGGATTTTAAGGTTTTTGGGTTCAAAAGAACTCAGATTTAATTCCAGATACAACATAAATTGACGTGGTTGTGATGCCACTGTTATGAAATTTAGCCAACAGATAAGGCAGTGGAAGCAAAATTTAATGTTTGATTCCCTAACTAGAGAGATCACATCAACATCAATGTATCTAGGAAATAAGGCAGAAAGAGATATGTCTGGTCTTGGATCAAGTCCAATAAGTATCCTTATTGCAACATCCTTCTTTCTCAAGTCGCACCTGGATTGCAATTAGTAGAGGCATCATAGTGTTGCACCACAGACGGTAGTTGACGATACCCACCTAGCGGGTGGCAAATGCCTCCATGTCTCTACGTAGTCCACGTAGACTAATGGGAACTCCATGGTACTCTAGCAGAGCCAACACAAATGATTTGTTCCTTCGAGCATAAACCTACTAAGTTTGATTCACTTTCCCATGTTATTTCTCCCTTGTGGTCCCTTCCTTTTACGTACATGACTTGCTTGGACTCTCTAGTTACCACAACCAGAGAGAACAACATGAGGGATGATCTATGAAAGACTTGACTACCCTGTTGGGTTTTAAGGGAGGCAGTGAAGGCAGCGGAAACAAAAATTCTCCCCAAACCCAGTATAAAGGAATCATGCCAACATCTATACAATAGGAAGGATGGTTTGTAGTGACATACCTTGTCCCGAGGCTTGCTCGACGACGTTACCTCGTGTCTTGTGTAGTATTCACCTCCAGTCTTGGATAGTGTCTGTGCAGCTCCTGGTCTCACGGGAACTGTCAGGATTGACAGCTATCCTCCGAGTGGCAGAAGTCTCCCACCTCTGCAGTCGTCCACAAGGACTGCCTAGAACTCCGATCGCCTTGTCCCAAAAGGCATCGGAAGGATTCGTACCCTCCTGTCAGCGTACTAGTCACCTACACACTCTCCTTCCACCAGTCGCTTTTCTGTAGTTGTCTTTCCCTTGTTGTGCCTCCCTAATCGGGTAGCACTTTCTCAGGCTCTCCTGGTTACTACGACTAGAGAGAACGACAACATTATAGAGCAATTGGTGTTCTGAGTTGTACAGTCTGAGAAGCCCCCTAATATCCCTATATATAGGAGGGTCATGGGACAGGGTTCTCTACCCCAGGCAATGCGGGATTAAAGTAGGAGTAGATGGATTCAATACTTTCCACAAAATCTGACAAACTGCGCCAGTTGAACCGATCGATTCAACCCTGAACCGATCATTTGGGCCCTTAAGCTGATCAGTTCAAGCATGATCCGATCGGTTCATGGTCTTGGTCCAACTCAAATTGACTTTCCATATTTTTTTCCAACTAATCAATTATTAGTCCTTGTCCAAATCGAATTTGAACAATTGAAACAAACTCGGTTGGTCACCTGACTAGTTCAACAATGTATTCTGATCGGTTCATTGACCTGATCCAGTCGGCTCTCCATCCTAAGCCAATCAGTTCATCTCTATGAGCCGATCAGTTGGGGCAGTAGATCAGTCAATTGCAGTTTCAATCAATTTGATACTCTAATCATCTGATCCAACACCTTGAACACTATGATTTTGAGCTATCAATCGATCGGGTGTTTAACTAAACTACTAAACTCCTTTAGTAATCAATCCAAACAAGATTTATGGAAAAAATCCTCTTCTAGGAACATGTCCTAGTGTGTGTGACCCTGCATGTCCATTTCATGTTGGAAGTTAAAGTCCATAACACTTATGACTTCATAAGCAAAGAGCAGTGCCTAGTCACACATCAGTGCTACCCAAGTGAAATAGAAAGTTGGAGAACAACTTTCAAACCTACAATCCATGAATGGTGTTACAGTGAATGTATAATTCCTTTGTCCATATTGTCCTGAATAAACTCAAGGCATGGTACAATCATCCTTTCAATGTTCATCCATTTCCTTGATCTCAGAGCAGACTGGGTAAGATGTGTGTGACATCAATATCACATATTGATTCACAGATGCATGTGCATGCCTTTCTCAATCCTACTCATCAGGTGGCCATGTACATCAAACTCCCTTTGGAGGGACAAATCCCATATCTATCACTCACCCCTCAAAAGCCCCATGTGTCAAAGGCAACCAATCATCACCTTTATAACAACCCATGTTTCAAGACTGCATTTGATGATGTCAAAGTGTACCCAATGATATGTGTTGAGTGCAGTGATTTAAGGTCAAATAATCACACTCACCACCATCACTGTGAGAGCCGACTGTGACTACCAAATCATGGTTCCATGTGTCACTCTCATGGTGGGTCTGTCTGGTACACTTGTTCTCTAACAAGTACCTATGTGCTTGGTTTGTTATCATTATATCATGACTAATGAGATTTTTTCATCAACCAATACACAATCCAGTCTTTAGTGTTATTGATGTCTATGGTTATTTCCACAATAACAACTGACTAGGGACAAAACAAGAATGTATACTCTTAACATCCGTATGATCTCATCATCTAGGTCATGAACCTAAGAGCATATGTCACTGAGTAAAACAATTCTTTAGACATCTATCATGTTACACTATCATCTCAGAAATAGTTAAAACATATAGATCAGAAATCGCCTTTATTATTATTCAAATCATTTACAAAGTATCCCATTCCAATCATCACATGACTTGCTCTATGGGCATACACACCAACATACCCATCTACATGTAGGAGGGCCAAGGTCATGGTTTCCAAATCAACTAGGAGATAGATTCTCATGAATTTTCAAGAAGCTATGAACCATAAAACAAACGATTCACACCTGAAATGATTAGTTCACACATAAAATGATCAGTTCAATACTTGAACCAGTTAGTTCACTTCTTTTCCCATTTTCAATCACATTATCTTTCAATATTCGATTAATGCAAAATATGATGTCATTGTCAATCCTTGATCCAATCATACTGAACATTTAACTGGGTGACCCAGATGAACCGGTCGTTTAATTTCATGAAATGGTTGTTTTACTTTTGAAATGGTCAAGGTTGTTTCATTTTCCATTTATGCCAATGTACAACAAATGTTTTATAAATTGAATACCTAGACACTTTTGTAATTAAGTTAAACCTTATTCATGACTAAACCCCTATTCCAGGTGCATCCTATGTGTGTGACCCTATAGGTCCCAAGTTTTTTTTTAAGCTAACTGCCATATATATTAAGAGATATCAGTACGAGCTACATCAAAAATAAAAGGAGGGACGTCAAGTACTTCCCTTGAAGAGCTGACTGTGCCCTGAAGGGAACATTTCGCTATTTTGTGGGCTAGTCTGTTACTTGATCGTCGAACAAAACTAACAGAAAAAGAGACAAATAAATTTCCTACTGACTCAATGTCATCCACCAGAAGGCCAAGGTAGTCTCCCCTTTTGGTCGGCTTCCGAACAACATCCGCCACCATCTTCGAGTCTGTTTCCACTTCAATGGCCGTGTATCCCCATTCCCGAGCTCGATTCACAGCAGCCAGGATAGCTTGAGCTTCCGCAATTCGGACATCACCTGAGCTCTGCATTCTTTCCGCCACCAACGCCTTCATGTTGCCGTTAGTATCACGGATGACTCCACCCAGGCCGATCGAGCCTCCTTGACCAAGCGCGGCATCGCAGTTCAGCTTGAACCTCCCCAGCAATGGTGTTGTCCATCTCGCCCCCTCTGCGACATCCTCCCTTTCACCTGTCATCTGTGTCCGCTCGTTTATTCTTCCAAAGTCCTCGCAGAAGGTGATAGCTTGCCGGAAAAACTGGTCCGGCGACGCCCTGCTGTTCTCGAACACGGCCTTGTTCCTGTGTGTCCATAGCCCCCACAGAATCCCATACGACCGCATACATTCCGATCGGCTCATCTTTTCATGCATCTCCCGCACGGCCTCCGCCGGGCTCAAGTGGTTCAGCTCGTCGGGCTGGAGTGGTATCTGAGCCGCTGCCCACACCTCCCTCGCCGCCGTGCATCCGAAGAACACGTGAGAGATAGTCTCCTTTGGTGCATTGCAGCAGGTACAATTGCCGGCAGCGATACAATGTCTGTCCCACAGACGGCCTCTCGTCGCCAAACCTCCCGTACACATCCGCCACAGAAAATGGGCGAGCTTCGGCGGTAGCTGTGACTGCCAAACTATCTTCCAGATCTCATTCCTGTTTGCTCCTCGTGAAGATCTATACTCCGCCTTTCCCAGTAAGCTCAGCCAGTAAGCAGACTTTATTGAGAAAAACCGTTTGTCCTCCGGCCACCAATATGGCGAGTCTTCTTGGAGATGGCTGCTGATTGGCGTGCGCAAGATACCAGAGCTCACCTCTGGCGGGAAAGCTGCTGTAATCAGTTGACTATCCCACCCCCCCACTTCTACCATTATGTCCTGGACCAAACCCAAGTCATTGACATGGCTCGGGTAAGAATTTTGGAAACTCTCCTGTTGACCCAACGTCCATCTATCCTTCCATATTCGTATGCTTCGTCCATCTCCCACTCTCCAGTTAACTCCCTCCAGTAGCACCGGTTTGGCGCCCCAGATGCTTCGCCAAGTGAAGTTGGGATTGTAGCCGTGTCTAGCCTCTAGAATACTCGACCTCGGGAAGTATCTTGCCTTCAGAATTTTATACGCCAGGGAGTCTTTTTTTGTGAGCAGCTTCCAAAGTTGTTTAGCGAGCATGGCCTGGTTGAAAGCATGGAGATCTCTAAATCCCAGACCCCCCACTCTTTTGGGCTTACAAAGGCCATTCCAACTCATCCAAGAAATTTTCCTTTCATTATTTTTTGCACCCCACCAGAACCTAGCAATGCAGCTTTGTATCTCATCAATTAGGCCCGCCGGTTTTTGAAAAACATTCATAACATACATTGGAATTGCCTGTACTACCGCTTTGACAAGCACCTCCTTTCCCGGTTTAGATAGAAATTTTTCTTTCCACCCCTGAAGCTTTTTCTAAACTCTCTCCTTGATATAGCTAAAGACCTGCTTCTTTGATCTTCCCATGGACGCCGACAGACCCAAATATTTGGTATGTCTTTGTACCTCTTTTACTTTTAGAACATTCAACAACTCCTCTCTTTGGTGGTGCGGTACTCCTTTGCTAAAAACAAATTCAATTTTACTTAGGTTGATTCTTTGTCCCGATGCCTGTTCGTACTGGCTAATAATATTAGCTAATATTAGGCATTCTTCCTTGGTTGCTTTTGCAAAGAGAATACTATCATCTGCAAAGAAGAGGTGGGTGATGGGGGGTCCATTCCTGCTGGTCCTGACCCCCCTTATATATTTATTTGCTAAAGCTAAAGAAATAGATTTTGACAAGGCTTCAGCACAAAGAATAAACAAGTAGGGGGAGAGAGGATCACCTTGCCTGAGGCCGCGGGATGGTAGTATCTTCCTGGACCGGTTACCGTTGATGGAAAAAGAAAAATTAACAGACGATACACAATCCTGAACTTTGCTTCTCCATAGTCTTCCGAAACCCATCTTTTCTTGGACCACATCTAAGAACTTCCACTCCACCCTATCATATGCTTTGAACATATCCAACTTCAAGGAAAAACTGCCTTTTTTATTTTTTCCTTCATTCTTCATTTTGTAAAGTACTTCAAAAGCCACCAGAGCATTGTCAGTAATCATTCTCCCTGGTATGAAGGCACTTTGATTCTCAGAAATCAGACTATCCATCAGCGGCTTGAGTCTATTGGCCATGACCTTAGAGGCGATTTTGTAGACACTACTACAGAAATAGCATTCAGTGTCACTTTTCTGGGCGTCGGTTATTAAGGAAAACCGACGCCTAACATTTAAGGCGTCGGTTGTTTAAGCAACCCGACGTCTATATTCGAAGACCAGCCAGACACGGGTACTGCTTTGTATTAAGCGTCGGTTGTTTATAACAAACCGACGCGTAAAGTCGCCCGCGAAATCCATATTTCGATAAAAAAAAAATAGTGTCATTTTCAGCGTCGGTTATATACGTAGCAACCGACGCCTATGTGCGATGAAAATTTGCGCAAAAAGTGTCACTGTCAGCGTTGGTTATCCTTGTATAACCGACGCTGAAAGTGGTTCCCGCCAAATAATTTCATGAAAATATCGTCCAATTGGACGTCGGTTTTTTCTAACAACCAACGCTAAAGATGTTTAGGCGTCGGTTGTTGTAAACAACCGACGCTATTTGAGAACTTATAACCCGCGATCGCCCGACTCTTCCCCTTTCTTTTGTTTCATTGCTACCCTATTTCCCTGTTGCAGCGATTTCTCCGGCGATTTTGTGCTGCTGCAGCTAGTTTTCTCCGGTGCTTCTCTCTGGCGCTCCATCTCCGGCGTCCCTTCTCCGGCGCCCTTCTTCTCCGGCACGTTTCTTCTCCGCCGCCGCCGCCTGCTGCTCTAACCGCCTGCGCCGCCGCCCTGCTGCTCCAGCCACCTGCTGCCCGCCCTGATGCTCCATCCGCTGCGCCGCCGCCACGCCTGAGAACCGGCGCCGCCGCCACGCCTGGTGCCCTCCTGCTTGCCCACCTGCCTGCCCTAGCTCCTTTCTTTCTTCCTGCTGACGCCCGGCGTCCTGTTTCTACTGAGGTTAGTTTTACTGATTTCCTTGCTGCTTTCAGTGATTAATGATTGATACTACTGGTTAGTATTTCTTTAGTGATTAATTTAATTCAACAATTCATAGTTTGTTATTTACAATAACTGATCTGCTTGCCGATTTTAATGATTAGAGATACTGATTAATAGTAAGTATTGATGAATACTTAGTTAATTACTGATTTGTTGATTTGATATGTATAGAAGTTCTTTATAAATATATTTTTTATATACACATACATGTAATTTTGTATAAAATTCATGATGTAGTGTGATCTTAAATCCTAGAGTGTACCCCTTTTGTTCTATGATGGTACCTATGACCCTAAATACATCCATAAGGGTCTATTGTATCCTAAAGAAGATTTATTTCTTCCTTCTTCCCTAATTTTTATATGGATCTTAATCTTATATCGCTTACTCATAAATAAGGAAATATCCTCCCTTATGACCACCTTGATGTGTATGTCCCATATAATCCACATGTTGGACCCTAATGATACAATTTTTTTATGTTGAAAACGAATGTATGTTTCAAGTGTTGAACCTAATGTTGGACAATGTGTTTGTTATAGGTGGTACACATTTATTATATATAAGAATGACATCACATGTGTTTGTTGGCCTAGAATGTCAACAATCATTGTTTTTTATATTACTTGTACATCGGTATAAATTAGAATGAACAATCACTAAATTATGTACTGTTTGTATGGAGTCCGGCTTCATTGTAGATATCTATTATTGTGTTTGTTGGCCTAGAAACCCGTCCAAGATTGACTCATCAGGAGTAAATCTTGGATAGTCCCCGGTTTGGGACTGTTCTTGAACACCTAATCTCACTTAGGATGTAAGTGTATAATGTGTATTGAGTTTTCGAGAAAATTTTGGTAGCATTTCCCCGTTTTTTCTCTAAGTACATATGTACTTAGAGAACAGCGGGGAAATGCTGCCGAAATTTTCTTGAAAACCCAATACACATTATACACTTACTAGTGAGATTAGGTGTTCAAGGATGGGATAGGTGGTACACATTTATTATATATAAGAATGACATCAAATGTGTTTCTAGGCCTAGAATGTGAACAATCATTGTTTTTTATATTACTTGTACATTGGTATAAATTAGAATGAACAATCACTAAATTATATACTGTTTGTATGGAGTCCGGCTTCATTGTAGATATCTATTATTGTGTTTTTTGGCCTAGAAACCCGTCCAAGATTGACTCATTAGGAGTAAATCTTGGATAGTCCCCGGTTTGGGACTGTTCTTGAACACCTAATCTCACTTAGGATGTAAGTGTATAATGTGTATTGAGTTTTCGAGAAAATTTTGGTAGCATTTCTATGTACTTAGAGAACAAACGGGGAAATGCTGCCGAAATTTTCTTGAAAACCCAATACACATTATACACTTACTAGTGAGATTAGGTGTTCAAGGACGGGATAGGTGGTACACATTTATTATATATAAGAATGACATCAAATGTGTTTGTTGGCCTAGAATGTGAACAATCATTGTTTTTTATATTACTTGTACATTGGTATAAATTAGAATGAACAATCACTTGTTTTCCTAATATATACTTGTTTTCTCTGATCATAGAATGGATAGATCATGGATGTCCATTCGTAATCGTTGCACCCCAGAGTTTATATCTGGTCTTGATTAGTTTATTAGATTTGCCGAGGAACATAGGAAAAAACCTACAGATAGGTTCTACTGTCCATGTAGGCATTGCGGTAACAACTTGAAATCAACACTGGTGAGGAAATCAAAAGTCATGTCATGTGCAACGGGATTGTACAAGGCTATACAGAATGGCACTGGCATGGAGAGATTTCAAAATTGAAACCATTAGATGTCGATAGCAGTGCTTGGGTGGAAGAAGAAATAGCCTCCGATGACGTAAATGTGAACGAACCAGTTCCAGCAGACATCGTTGATGCGATGCTGGATAGTTGTAGGGTAGAGCACACCGATCCACCTCCTATCTTTACAAACATTGTGCATGATGCTGAGATACCGTTATACACAGGCTGTGCTAAGTTTACGAAGCTTAGCGCTGTGTTGAGATTGTATAAGTTGAAAGCTAACAATAGATGGAGCGACAAAAGCTTCACTTCATTGTTGACTTTGTTGAAAGAAATTCTTCCTGAAGGAAACGAGCTTCCAATCTCAACATACCAGGTAAAGAAAATGTTGTGCCCAATGGGAATGGAGGCCAAGAAGATACATGCATGCCCGAATGATTGTGTATTATTTCAAAAGGACTATGTAGATTTGAAAGATTGTCCAAAATGTGGTGCGTCACGGTATAAATTGACGACTTCGGGGGAGTCCAAAACTGATTCTCCTGCCAAGGTGTTGTGGTATCTACCTATAATATCACGGTTTCAACGCTTGTTTGAAAATACGAAAGATGCGAAGAATTTGAGGTGGCATGCAGATGTTAAGAAAAATAATGATGGGATCCTACGACATGCGTCTGATTCCCCACAGTGGAAGAAGATTGATCTATTGTACCCTAAATTTGGTGAAGAAGATAGGAATCTATGACTTGGGCTTTGTACAGATGGGATGAATCCATACGGGACATTGAGAAGCCAACATAGCACTTGGCCAGTCATGCTTGTTATATACAATCTTCCTCCCTGGATGTGTATGAAAAATAAGTACGTTATGTCGTCATTGTTGATATCGGGCCCTAAACAACCCGGAAATGATATCGATGTTTATCTTGAACCTTTGATTGATGACTTAAAGAAACTTTGGGCTGAAGGTGTGATGACCTATGATGCTTCAGCAAGAGAGACATTTCGTTTGCACGCTATGTTGTTTTGCACTATTAATGACTTTCTAGCATATGGGAATTTGTCTGGATATAGTGTCAAAGGAGCTAAAGCGTGTCCTATATGTGAAGAAAACACTGATTCAATAAGACTAAAACATGGCGGCAAGAATGTATATCTTGGTCATCGAAGGTTTCTTTCAAAATTCCATCTGTATCGTAGGAAGCGCAAAGAATTCAATGGATGGAATGATGAACGGAGTGCACCTAAACCTATACCAGGGGATGTTGTTTATGAAAGAGTAAAAGACATTGTCAATGAATTTGGTAAGAAATCACAATGTAGTATGGCCACACGGAGTGACAATTCTTCATTCAAGAAGAAGTCAATATTTTGGGATCTTCCTTATTGGAGTTCTTTGACAGTCAGGCATTGTATCGATGTAATGCACGTTGAGAAAAATGTCTGTGATAGCATCATTGGTACTCTATTAAATATACCAGGTAAGACTAAAGATGGGATAAAATCCAGACTGGACCTACGTGAAATGGGAATAAGGTCAGAATTAACAGAATTACGTGAAATGGGTAATAAAAGAACATACTTACCTCCCGCTTGTTACACGTTGTCTAGAAAGGAGAAGAAAACTTTTTGTGAATGCTTGGTAAATGTTAAGGTGCCACATGGTTACTCATCCAACATCCGTAGATTGGTATCAATGAAAGATATGAAGTTGATAGGTCTTAAATCTCATGATTGTCACACTCTAATGCAACAAATATTGCCCGTGGCAATTCGATCTATATTGCCGAAGCATGTAAGGTTTGCAATTACCAGACTTTGTTTCTTTTTCAACAGTCTATGCAGCAAAGTTATTGACCCTGATACTCTCGATAATTTGCAAAGAGAAGTGGTTGTTACCCTATGTCAGCTTGAGATGTATTTCCCTCCTTCGTTCTTTGATATCATGGTACATCTTGTTGTCCACTTGACTAGGGAAGTGAAAATGTTGGGACCAGTTTTCTTGCATTGGATGTATCCCTTTGAATGATACATGAGCGTTTTTAAAGGTGATGTTCGAAACCGTTATCGGCCTGAAGGGAGTATTATTGAAGGTTATGTGGCGAGAGAGGTTATGGATTTTTGCAATGACTTTTTCAGTGGTAATGACACTCCTGATAATGACAAGAATATTGAGGAGGGCAAAGGAATTTTGGGATCACGGGTGAAAGTAATCAGCCGTGAGAAGTTGGAACAAGCTCACTTGTATATTTTACACAATATGGACGAAGTGAGTGTTTATATCGAGGAACATACCAATTTCATAAAGAGACAACATCCTTGAGCAAGTTCAATGTGGCTTGCTAGAGAGCATAATAAGACTTTTACTAAGTGGTTTGAAGATAAAGTCTTACATCAACTATCTCAAACACCAAATCATATTACAGAAACTATCAAATGCCTCGCCTTTAAACCAAAACCGAATGTTATGTCTTATGAAGGGTTTGACATTAATGGATTCACATATTACACAAAGCGCCAAGATGATAAGAGTGTCGTCCAAAATAGTGGGGTCACTCTTCAAGCGTCGACTATGTACTTTGCAAGTGCAAAGGATAAGAGTCCACGTGAAGCTAAAATGTCATATTACGGTGTCATTGAGGACATTTGGGAGTTTGACTACATAGATTTCAAAATTCCGCTCTTTAAATGTAATTGGGTTGATAACACCAAAGGAGTTATAGTGGATGAATTGGGTTTCACTTTGGTGAACTTTGAAAAGATTGGCGAGAAGGGTGAACCATTCATATTGGCATCACAGGCGAAACAAATATTCTATATCGATGATCCTGCAAATGATAAATGGTCGGTTGTTCTTCATGGTAAAAGACAGTTCATTGAAGATCCTATAGATGAAGAAGAGTACTATGATAAGTATGATGACTCCAGTCCATTCTCAGTTGGGTTGCCAACTCCACAAAATATTGAAGCTAATGATGACTTATATGTGCGCGGAGATCACAATGAAGGATTGTTAATTGATAAAAGATCACAATTTTAAAGACATGTATGTTTATACAAATGCTAAATGTTTGCCTTTTTCTAGTTAATACAAATGCTAAATGTTTGCCTTTTTCTAGTTAATACAAATGATAAATGTTTGCCTTTTTCTAGTTAATAGAAATGCTAAATGTTTGCCTTTTTAATGACATTTTCAGATGGCTGACCATGATGAGCATGATGTCCATGATGAGCATGAAGTCCATGATGAGCATGTTTTCCATGACGAGCATGGCGAGGATACTAATGTAAGTTCTAAAAACATATCCTGTATTTCTATAAAATTCATTATCTTCTAGTTATGTCATTTATCCTATATTTCTATATTGGGCTAATTTAGTGTGTTTTATTTTTGTCAAATTTTAGGTTGATGCACCTGTACCCACTGAAGCACTGGAGCAACTTGATGCAAAACACCAAACACTTAACAAGAAAAGGGGCATCACTCTGTTGAAGAAGTTATTAGCGCTAAGTGGTAGTGGATCCAAATTGGTGGTGGAGTTTGATAATGGAGATAATCCAATTGGAGTGAACCGCAATAATTTTGTGAACTATCTTGGGTGTACCACTCGGAGCCATTGTGGTGTTAAGTATGATAATTGGCATAAAGTTCCTCAAGGGAAAAAAGACTTGATATGGAAGGATTTATGCGTGAGTTATTATTATTTGCAATTCTATTTTGTAGATTACAAATTCTATTATTTGCAATTCTATTTTGGATACTAGTTAATAACATTTCTATTTTACAGAATCTGTTTGCATTGGATGAGAAGTTGCATCGTAAAAATGTGATGCAACGCGCTGGAAAGATGGTTAGGAATTATAGGACAAATCTGAACAGAGAATACATAAAAGAGGGTGATAAGAAGAAGAAGTCAGCCCTTGAACAATGGAACTTCTTGGATAAAGAAGATTGGGACAATTTTGTTTCTTCAAGAAAATCTTAAGAATTCAAGGTATTAGGCGTCACTCCTAATTTAATTAATATACATTGTATTCACCTATTCAAGATTAGCAATTAGTGCTACTAACCAAATCATTAATGTGCATACTAACTAGGCCCTCAGTGACGCACAAAAAGCAAGATGTGCACTGAATGTGCATGACCACACTATGGGTCCAAAAGGCTATGCAAGCGTTCGCCAAAGACTACATGCGGAGTCTGCGGCTACTCAGGAGTCTGCTCCTACTCAGGAGTCTGCCACACCCATGCCTCGCCATGATATCTGGATAGCTGGCAGGCAAAACAAGAAGGGTGAAATAAAGAAGCCTGTAACTGCTGAGGCGGCTGCAAAAATGGTAAAATAACACTCTTAGAGAAATCATTTGAATATTGATTATTTGTGGTGTTAACTTACCAATTTCTGTTTATGGTGATTAGCGGGAGCTGCACGAGCAGAGGAAACAAGGCACGTTCATCCCTCAGGGCACAAGGGATGAATTGACAGTTGCTCTGGGTAACCTAGAGCATCCTGGACGTGTTAGAGGTGCCGGCGCTGGTGTTGGCATCAAAGCATTCTTTGGGCCATCCCAGCGCAAACCCAGAGCGGGACTTTCTCAAGAAGAGGTAACCTATTCTTTTTTTAGAATGTTACTGCAAAAGGAAATTCATTAATAAGAAGCTAATGTTTCTTTTATCCATGTATAGGAGAATAAGAGAGTTGAGGATTTAGTTGCTAAGAAGGTCAACGATGTAGTTGCTGAGAAGGTCAAGGAAGAATTGCTGCAGTGGCAGGCATCTCAGGCTTCCAATACGCCTATGGCGACCCACTCTTCTCCTGATGCACAGACTACGAGTAATCCTGGAGACCCATCTCCTAGCACGTCTGCTGTAAATATTGTTTATGACATTGTAGTTAGTCTTTTCAAGTTTTTATGTTTTCAAGATGATAAGTATATATGTATAATATTCTTTACGTAAATTTGTAGGCATTGAAGCCATGCCGCTTAAGAATGCAAGACTACGTTGTTGCAGAGGCGCATGCTTACCCGTCCCTTCCTGGGGCAATGTTTCACGGGACTCCAATGCCACAGGGCTACGTTCGTGTGAGCCCGATACGTGTGTTACCTGATTGGAGAGAAGCTACATTGCCATATCCCCACCCAGATATTGATAGACTTGCTGATGCAGAAGGCGGGGTGATATTGTGGCCCAAAGCAGATGTCGTCTACACGACTGAAATTGTAAGATAAATTTACATTGATTTAGACTGTTAATGTGTATATATGATGTCAACTGATCTGAAATTATATGTACAGGTTAAAAAGAAGACACCAGGAGCACCTAGGCCTCCACTTCCACTTCCCGCATTACCCGATTGGGTTCCAACTGACCTAACATACCCGTTAGGTCCTGCTTGTAGGGGAATGGCATGTTGGCTACGGGCACATAATGTACATTGCCCTATAATTATTTCTTTAGATGTAGATTATGCAGGTCAATCATACGATAGCTCTTTATTTATACAAGATATTATTGAGCTGTTTATGTATGATTGGCTGAATACATCAATGATAGAGACATGGATAAGGTGAGATCTTGTTTATACATCCATATACCTTGTGTAAGATCTGGTGATCTGGTTTCTTATATATTAATGCATACGCCTATATGTTTTGCAGCTACTTAGTCGAAGATCATTGCAAACAATTTGCATTTGATCATTTGGGATTTTTGATTCCATCATTGATTAGTTTGGTAGCTAAAGACCCTGATAATGTTCAACAATAATGTATAGATGCTTTTACAATTTTTGGTCAGCAAAAGAAGACGATAATAATAGCTCCATTCAATGTCAAGTAAGTTTACTTTATTTATAATTTGGACTTAAGAAAATTCCATTTTTATTTTGCATTTTGAGTTATTAATTGTTAACTTCTTACCTCTAGCGGTAGACATTGGGAGTTACTAGTTATTGTCCCCGGGACATTCACTGTTTATTATCTAGATCCTGCGGGGAGTACATTGAACACTAAAATTGGACACGTAATGAGAATGCCATTATTCTGGTGAGAAATATTTCATTTTTATATTCGTTAACATCTTTTATTACATTACTATTTACTTATGCAATTTATTGTGTTATATTAACATGTAGGGGTTTAGATGCATTCAAAAAGGCTGGAGGAACGGTCCCAAGGAAAAAGAACCAGCCAATAAATTGGCAGAACGTACAAGTAAGTTCCCGACTTGAATATATATATTATTGATGTGAATTGTGCTTAGTTGTATTATTTTGTATGTTTCAATTTATAGTGTGCTACACAAGACAATGGTTGGGCATGCGCATACTATGTGATGCGATTTATGCAGATGATTATCAAATATGCCGCATTGGACATCGATACCATACATGAGGTATTATATATAGTCTCATTAGTTAGTATGCAATATATCAATCTTATCTTATTTTTATATTATTACTTATATATATACATCATTCTCTTTGCAGGTGTTTAAAACTGACAACCCTACATGTAAACGCTTAAAAAATATACATGCTCCATATACGATGGAAGCATTAAATGAAGTAAGAGAAGAATGGGCAAAAGCCATACAAGCAGTGGCAACTGTAAGATATAATTGGGATGTTGATAGCGATAATGAATGATACTTTGTAAATGAATATTTCTGAATGTTAATACATGTATTTGAATGTTTCTATATGTGTGAATGTGAGAATTGAATTGATGTCTGAATGTATGTACATGTATGTACTTGTGTGAAATTTTCTTTGTGACTTTTGCAGGTTTGCGGCCTGTTTGTAGGCTGATATCAATGGATGTCGTAAACCTACAATTCAGAAAACTAAACTGCAGGTTCTCATCCTGCTGACCAGCCACAGCAGGCCTGCAAACTGATATGAAAAAAAAAATATAAATAGGCGTCGGTTATTTAATGAAAACCGTCAGCAAAGACATACAGCGTCGGTTATTTATTGATAACTGACACCTGATGTGGCCAAAGCAGTCCTAGAAATGGCGTCAGATATTCGTATCGAACCGACGCCTATTTAAACAACAAAGCGTCGGTCGTTTGGTAGATAACCGACGCCAAAAGGGTTCGCGCCACAGAAAACGGCGTCATCTAGGACACTTTATGCGTCGGTTATCAACTAAAAGACCGACGCTACATTGAATATAGGCGTCGGTTTTTTAGTAAATCACCGACGCAGAAAGTGCCCTAGATGACGCCGTTTTCTGTGGCGCGAACCATTTTGGCGTCGGTTGTCTACTAAAAGACCGACGCCTATAGGTTAAATAGGCATCGGTTAAAAAACCGACGCCGAAATGTTTGACCTTTAGCGGTGCCCACATAGGCGTCGGTCGGAAACCGAAGCCAAATGGGGTTAAAAGACCGACGCCAAATGGGGTTTCTGTAGTAGTGAGACCATATTACAAAGACTAATGGGTCTATATTCAGCTAGGCTTTTAGGCTTCTCAACTTTTGGAATAAGGACCACCACCGTAGAGTTCACTTTCCCAATGTCCTCCTCTCCCTTCCACCACCCTTTGATATAATTTGCTACATCCTTTCCCACAACTTTCCAGTAGTTTTGGAAAAAAAGTGGTTTCAACCCGTCGGGCCCGGGTGCTTTATTTGGGTGCATGTCAGCCAAAGCTTCTTCTATTTCCTTGTCTGTAATGTCTTTTTCCAAAACCACATTCATAGACGAGTTAACTATTTCCCTTAACCCCAAGACTGCCTCTTCTAGGTTCTACGGATCACTTGTAGTGAAGAGCTCCTCAAAAAAGTCCACCACCACTGATTTGATCTCTTTCTCTTCTGTGCGTAGAACATTATTTTTATGAAGCAACTGATCAATTTGGTTTCTTTTCCTTCTATGAGATGCCTTGTGATGGAAGTATGTTGTATTTCGATCACCCGACTTCATTTCATTGACACGTGCCCTTACACACCACTATTCCTCATCCCGTCTATGCCATTGCTGTAATTCCTTTGCCAGCACATCACAGTTTCTCAACACTTGGTTGTCCGATGGTTTTTCTTACTCTTCTGCCTGAAGCTTTTCTGTCTCCCTAAATTTTTCCTGATATTTCCCAAGTGTGTCGTAGCCCAACAATCAAGCTTTTCCCCGCACCCCACAATCTTGTCCACCAGACCCCCCCTGTAATGATCTCCCCATGCACGTTGTATAGTATCCAGGCAACCCTCCTTGTGTTTCCACATCGGTTCGAACCGGAAATAATGCTGCCTCCTTTACTTTTCCTTCTTTGTGTGATCAGCAGAGATGACGACCGGACAATGATCAGGAATGTAAAAAGGAAGATGGATGACTTTACAAGAAGAGAAAACCCTGCTCCATTCATAATTCGCCAAGGCTCAGTCCAATCTTTCCCTCACTAGATTATCAATCCTTTTTCCTCTTTCCCAAGTGAACGGTCTACCAGAAAAGCCCAAGTAGAACAGACCACAATCGTCCACCGCTTCACGGAAATCCTGCATCCAGCTATCTAGCCTAGGTCCCCCCCCCTTTTCCTCATTGGATAGAATTTGATTGAAGTCCCCGAACACGATTGTAGGAGCCTCAGAATTGTCCATGACCTTCCGCATGAGATCCCAGGTGTGATATTTATTCTGCTGATCCGCCCAACCGTAGATGGCGACTGCTTTCCATTTCACCTGATTAATACCTTCTTGGACCCAACACTCTATGTGATGATCTGAATAGCTAATGACCTCCACAACAATGTCTTTCCACCAACGACCCAATCCTCCGGATCTCCCGTTGCTTGAGAGACACAGACTGTCATTGAAACCACAGAAACGTTTTACTTCCTCTAGCTTTGTGTCAGCAACCATGGTTTCAGCTAGAAACACCAGGTTGGGGCTTTCTCTCCCTACCCAAGTACGAAGAGCTCTCCTACTGTCGAGTTTGCCCATGCCTCGACAGTTCCAGCTGAAAATTTTCATTGTTGTTCACGGGTCTGGTCTACGCCAATACCCGCTACTGTAGAATAGGAAGACGGTGTCACCTCAGCCCCTTGCCCCTGTTGGACAATGTGTTTTTTGTGCACGAAAATGGTCTCCAAATTTGTGTCTGCAACTATCACAGTATCATCCGTCCTGACTCTTTTGCCCAACTGAAGACCAGCTACGTGCGTTTCCTCCTGTTCCTCGACCGCTCACACCTCTGACCTACGTCGGATATGAACTCTTCTGCCCTTGTTGTGTTGTCTCACTGGTGATTTTAAGACCTGATGAGTTTTGTTCCACATATTTGTCCTCTGACCTCTCGTAACTCTCCTGCTCTCCCTGCTTCCATTGTTGTATCGCATGCCCGAGATTGACACCTCTCCAGCTTGCCCACCTTCCAACCCTCTGTTTCGCCCCAGATCGGACAGAATGTTAGAAAGGATGTTAGAGACAGCAGACTCCTTATCATGTGGATTTCCTTCCTGCCTCTGCTTACTGTACTCTTCCCGACGATCCTCCACAGTATTAATAGTGTTATCCCTGTTCTCCACTCGTGTAACAGACCTGGGCACTTCGTCTACTTCCCGTTCCCCTGTCACTGCTAGGTTTTCTTCGATAGATCTTTGAATGTGCTGCTTCCCCAGCCTGGACTTGCTAGGTTCTTCAGTATTGCTTGGGTCGTTGTTCCTATGGTTGTTGAATTGAACCCTGCTGTCCATTCCTCCCCTCCGCCATTGATCCCTCTGACCTCCTGCCGCTGATAGCTCCTTCCCCCTCGATCTGCCGCTTTCCTCCCGGTCCCCGGTTCGCTTGGGCTTTACATGGAACTGCAATGATTTCTTTGTGCTTCGTGCTCCGTAGATTTCTTCAACAACTGATTCTTTTGGTTTCCAGGGAGACGCCCGAAGCCAGGCTCCTCACCCTCGTTGAATCGTGTCGTCATCTTCCTCTTTAGGGCAGTCCCGATCCACATGATCCAGTTTCCCACATATGTAACAGTAGTTAGGCAACCTTTCATACTTGATCTCTACCTCTGTCACCACCCCCTTGTTATCTTTAACCTTCTGTACGTGCCGCAATGGTTTCGACACGTCCAATGCTAATCGGATTCGGACTGAAGAATCCCACCCAAGGTCGTCTTTGTCGAGTTCCACCAGCCTCCCAATCCTCTCAGCTATCGACGTAATCACCGTCGTGGATCTTTGCCCCAGCGGTAATCCATAAAGACGTGCCCAGAAAATACATTCCTTGAAGACAATCTGCCCTGGTACATCTCCATCATCGACTTCCTTCGTGAGAAGAAACCGGTTATCAAAATGCCACGGACCGTTCTCCAGGACCTTCTGCTTGTCCTTCCAATGGAGGAACTGGATTACGAAAGCCTCCTTATCCAGTTGTTTGAAGACGATGCTCTCCTTGAGCGACCACGCTAGGGTTAGGGTTCTATTCATTGCCCAGAAGTTATACGGGCGATCAGTCAGTAATCGGGCCACCAGCGCTAGAGAAACATGGTCCTCCGCCTCTTCTTGTCCTCCGCTAGGAAGATCGAGAATCGCCTCCTCCTCATCCTCAAGTTCCAATCTTGCGTACCTCTCCGCTAATTCTTCTGCCATCTCTGGTCGTACCTAGTCCACGAGAGACTACCAAACTTGACCTGTAAGAAAAGGTAACCACAAAGGAGAAGAAAGACGCCACTAGGGTGATGAAGTATCCCAGCGTCGAAAACCCTAATCGTCGGAGCGGTTAGAGAGGACGAGCGAGAGAGCAGGTCCCAAGTTACATTGGCAGTGAATGTCCATAATGAATTTATGACATCACAAACAATGGCAGGTATATAGAAACACGTCATTTCTATCCACATAATTGGAATGTTGGATAACAACTTCAATCTACAATGTGTGATCAATGTTACTGTGATCGTATGCTTCCTTTGTTTTTGATATCTGGATTTAACTCGAGGCATGGAATTGTCATCCTCTCAATGTTCAATCCATGATCCTTGAACTGGAGAGGACTGTATGAAATGCATGTGAGCTCATATATCATATATTGACTCACATGAGTATGTCCATACATTTCTCAGTCTCACTGTCAAGTGGCCTAAATATCAATATCATGTAGGAGGGACAAATCCCATCTACATCACTCACACTCAATCCCCATATGTTACAACATACATGAGCATCACCTTTATGGCAACCCTTATTGAAGGTCATATTTGATGATGTCAAAATACATATAATGACATGTGATGAGTGTCGTGACTTCGAGTCTAAGAACCACAATCACCATTATCACTATGAGATATGATTTTACTACCATCCCATGGTCTCCATGTATCACTCTAAAGGTTTACACTATTCTCTAACATATACCTATGTTCTTGGTTTGATATCACATATCATGACTATGGTATTCTATCATTAAACAATACACCCTCTAGTCTTTTTTATTATGGTTGTCTATTTTTCTTCCATAGTAATATCTGACAAGGGACATAACAAGAATATATGTATAGTTGTTATATATATGATCTCATTGTTGATGTCCTCAACCTGAACACATATGCTATGAAGTAACATCATTTTTAGACATCGTCCATGTTTTTGTCATCATCTCATGTTTGAGATAAAAATATTATATGGAATTACCTTTATAATTATCAAATCAAGTATATGATTCCCCATTACAATCATCATATGTTATATTTAGAACATCATGAACTACTCCTTCAACATAGTTTATGTTATAATATATAGAAATTATAATTTCTCTAGGATTAACAATATGAATCACATATCTCGAATAAATATAAATCACTTAGAGAAATGCACTCTACTCTTTCTTGGAATTTGAACTTTGAGTTACAATTTTTTCAAGTAAGTATCTATATTGTTAGAATACGTACTTTTTCTTAGGTTAAAACATCTGGAATATTTTAATTTTTTAGATCATGCACCTTAACCAAATAGAGGAATTTGAGGTGCCAAAACATCATGCACCTTAATCCAATAGAGGAAACCCCAAATGTAACACCTCTCATCATCATTGCACTACCTTGCACAACAAACCCAAGAAAATATTAGATAGGGAAGTCCGCTTCATTGGAGAGGAGCAAAACAATAGCAAGGGGAAAATGATTTTTGTGGGAGATAGGTAAAAAAGTAAGTTCCACAAAAATGGATCAGAGTAGGATCTTGGAATATCATCTCTTTTGTAGGAAACTAGTTGGATATTATGATTCTGTTGATTAGAAGAAAAATTAACATTATTTTCTTGTAGGAAACCAAATGGACAAGGAAATGATGCAAAGAGATTTGAGAAACAAGTTACAAAAATGTGGTATATAGAATTGACAGACATAGAAATTGTGATGGAATTGTTGTTGAAAAGATGTTGAAAGATGATGTAGTCAAGATCAAATAGATGGGAAATATAATAATAGCTATGAAGGTTTTGCTTAGGGATAATATATTTTATATTATTAGCACTTATGCCCCTTATTTGAATTGAGTGAGGAGGCAAAGAATGATTCATGGGATAACATGGATGAACTGATGTAAGGAGTAATGATAGAGGAGAAGATCATTATTGGGAGTGACTTAAATGATCATATCGAAAGTAGCAGTGTTGGTCATGAGAGAGTAAATGGAGGATTTGGATATGGAAGTAGAAATGAAGAAGGATATATGATTTTTTATTTGGTTGTTTCTTATGGTATGGTCATGGAAAATACACATGTTAAGAAAAGATATCCTCATATTATTGTTGGGAAATATAGGCACAAAGTATAGTAGTAGAAACAAAAATGTCATCTATCCATATTCTTATAAAAGCAAGATCGTGTTGACTACTATAAAATATGAAGGATGGTTTTAGCAAGTTATACCTGGTCATGAGCAAGTTCAAAGACAAAAATCACTTCTTTGCAACTACTAACAAGTTTCTCTTGGATGGTGGTTGTGCAACTCCTAGTCTTCATCACGAACAACTGTGTATGTAACCTCTACGATGACTCTGATGGTCTCACCACTGATTGTAGGTTGACTTTGCTCTTCAAGCAGTAGCCAAAGGACTCCTTCTTCTAGAGTACTTCATGCAGACTAATTAGAGCTCATGTCATTCACTATGAATGGACAAGACATAGTTGTCCCTCTTGTTGGTGTACTACTCACCAACCTACTCTTCCAAAACAACAACTTCTTAGTTGTTCTCTCCCATTGGTTATCCCTCCCTGTCGGGTAGGACTTTCCTGGGCTCTCTTAGTTACAACATATGGAGAGGACAATAGTTGTCAGAGGAACTAATTCTCAGTTGTCAGTGTTATGCTCTGGGAAGCTCCCAATACCCCTCCTTTTATAGGTAGTGTTAGGGCCAGGGTTCCCAGTCTGTACGGTATTGTTCGGGACAGGAAGGCACCAAAAGCACTTAAATTTTTACAACCTGTAAGACATCAGATGGTTGTCTGGTGTGTGAGACAGTCATCTCATACTACCAAATGGTCGTTTGGTAGTTTTCCAATTGCACATAAATTTGACAATTTCTATTCCAATTAATATCACATATTAATTTACTTACACTCTAAGTGTGTGCAATCTAAACTATTCGGGAAACATTTAGAATATTCATTCACCCAGGCGAGACACATATTTCACTCACGTAGATGCCTTTTTGGTGAGTGGAGATGAGTCATTCAGCTCAATCACATTGAACCGGTTAGTTCAAGGGTAGAACTTAGCCAAAACTCTGATTAGCTTGACCATCCAAATGGCCATCTCAACACTTGAGAGGCATGTCTAGCATGCCCAAACAACCATCTCACTCAGTGAGATGGTCATTTGGTAGACCAGTTAACTAATTAGTCGATCTATTTCATGAATTGAATACCTAAATGGTTTAGTAATCAATCCAATCATCACTCAAGATAAACTCCTCCTCTAGAAGAGTTTCTATGTGTGTGACCCTATAGGTCCCATATCACATTGGCACTGAATGTCTATAACTAGCTTACGACATCATAAGCAAGGAGTGGTGCCTAGTCACACATCAATGCCACCCAAGTGAATGGAAAGTTGGAGAACAACTTCAACCTACAATCTGTGTAAGGTGTTGCAATAATTGTATAATTCCTTTGTCTCATAAATATGGAATGAAATTGAGGCATGGACTTGTCATCCTCTCAATGTTCAATCCATGTTTCTTGAACCAATAGCAGATTGTCTAGGATAATGTGACCTCAATATCATATATTGATTCACATGCACATGTAAATGTGTTTCTCAGTCTCGCTTATCAAGTGGCCACGATATCATACTCCAGTAGGAGGGACAAATCCCATTTCTATCACTAACAATCTATCCCCATGTGTCAAAGTCACCCAATCATCATTGTCATAACAACCCATGTTTCAGGATTGCATTTGATGATATCAAAGTGAACCCAACAACATGTGACGATTGCAGTGATTTCAGGTCTAAGAATCACAGTCACCACCTTCACTATGAGAGTTGACTATGACTTTTCATAAGATGGTTTCAATGTGTCACTCTCAAGCTAGGTCTATCTGATATACTATTCCCTAACATGTATATGCGTGCTTGGTTTGATATCACCATATCATGACTGAGTGATATTAGTCATGAACCAACTCACACTCTAGTCTTATGTGTTACTAGTGTCTATATATCTTCCACAATCATAAGCATAATGAGAATATGCATATGTACTCTTAACATATGTATGATCTCATTTCCATAAGATTGATACTTGAAGACATACGTCATTGAGTAATATTATTCTCTAGACATTCATATTATTTCCTCATGCGACGTCCCAGGATTTTCTAAAACTTAATCTGATGTGCGACGTCCAAATTGAAATCTCACCTCAGCGAGAATCCCAATTTAAGCATCACACACTAAGCTAAGAAAGATAAAATCAAGGGAGTCAAAAGGAAACCATCAGTAGCACATGTACATGAACAATAATAAAACCATACACACATGTTCACCATTCAACATATAATTATAAAATGAATTGTTACAACATTTGATATTACATATTGAACAACAAACTTATACATATACATGTACTACAACTAAACAACAGGATCTTAAGACAACATGTCCACTTGTACATCAACTCGCCACACAACTCTCACTATCCCTGATCTTCAAGAGCATAACCACAACCTAAACAAAAGATTACATGCGGTACACGTCAGCACAATATTCAAGAATATTGTACTGAGTACACCTACATGTCTTTTATTTACCTCTCATCATATCTTGGCAATAAGATAAAACTAACACTTGGCAGTTATAAAGAAATATAAGAAAATCTTGTACTTGCACAAAGACGTCGATCAACAAAAGAGAACACATATTTTAAACATAATTTCCATCATATATCTCGTACATCTACCCCTAGGGCTTTGATACTTTTAGGCCTTGTCATATAAATCATACATCTGCCCCTAGGGCTTTGATGTTACATCTGCCACCAAGGGCTTTGATGTTTTGTCAATGCACTGTATTACCAAAGAGTTTAGGGCTATCATATGATGGATCAGAATATTTTATGTTTCATGTGTTCATAGCCATAAGTATGGAAAATCAAGAAAGATATCATACAAGAACAATCATATCATCCAATATCATATGCCAAGTATTTTACTACACATATAACCCAAGCATATTGTATAATAAGCCAAGTAAGAGGTAATGGCATACCTTCCAAAGAGACATCCTAATCACCTTATATTCCTTAGGTCAACTCTAACCTTGTTCGTCCCTGATTAAGATAAGATCATATAGTACCATCAGATTCTCATCATATCAACCCTAGTCATGTTCATTAGGGTTTATCTTATCTCATTAGGATATTACCATGATTACTTGTATTCTTGCCTTATATTTATCTTACTGATGTCATATTCCAGATTATAGTTCATCAATTGGATATAATCATGTGTCACATTATTATGTGAACATATTTAACATTATGTCACTTTTCATTAACCATATTAGGGTGACATCACATGTATTAAGGTTCATGCTCATATAACATAAATTTCGTGTATATAGCTGATCTCAGATTCACATATTATCTTCCAGTTACAGATAAGAGGGTTTTCTGTAAATTTCATCATTTACTGAGCATGCCTGTATTTTCTACATTTTCTTCAGCGTTATTATCTCTAATTAGCCATATTAATCAAATTACATGATTTCGTACATCAACATGACCTTATCTGACATCATATGCAATAAATACATGGTTATGGACTTATTGACATTTTTCAATAATTTTAGACCATTGTTTGCTATTTATCATACATCAAACAAGCATTACTCATCTTACATGATATCACTGATATATAATAATCAAAAGCCTTTTATTAAGGTCTATTGCAATCTACACATTTTTCTGAACATTTTGATACCTTGTTTGTATTTTTCTGACATTGCTATGATTTACTAGGATTTATCTAAGATCTGTGATATTTACCTTGTTCTGGCCAATAGGCCGCTGCCACGTGGCACAACTGCTTCACTGGCCTGGGCGACCCGCCTGGTCTGATTTGGGGTTGGCCGGTTCACAGTTTGGGCCTGGAAAACCCGCTCGCTCCTCTCGTCCTTTCTTTCTCACGAACGTAGACTCCATCCGCATTGCAAGTGCCTGCCGCCGCGAGGCCCTAGCTCGCCGATGATCGCTCTCCTCCTTCGTATCCAGCTTGTCTGCTCCGCCTCACCAGATTCTGTCTTACTCAGCACTTCGCCAGTCCGCCGACGCCCGTTCTTAAAGCACCGCCATGGCAAGGTGATGCTTCTCTTCACGGTTCAACGAACTCCTCGGCACTGTTGCTGCCATGGTGGAGCAAGCAACCAGAACCGCCCCCTCCTTGGTCTTTCCTCGAACAGACCTTCATGGCTCCCGATTTCTCATGCGGTTTGGCATTCACACAATGGCTCCAGGTGCCATGAGCACTGTGGTGAGTAGATATCTGAAGACAGAGTCATGGTCTCCTCCTCCTCGATCTCTTCTTCATGCCGTCGGGCAGCCTCTTCCCTTCTCACTGGAGTCAGAACTCCGGCAAGGATTCATTGCTACGTGTACACAACAGTCACCCTAGGCCAAAACCTCGACAACGCATCATCCGCCATTGCTGGTCTTGTCACTACTCATGACTGATCTACCTATGCGGCTGCACAACTTTTCATCTAGTGCTCCACAACTCCACATTCAGGAGCTGCCTGTAATGGTCACCGATGTATAACAAAACGTCAGTGAGGAACAGACTGTGACGCTCTTCCTCCTTGGCACGTCTCTCCCACGCCTATATCTGCTCGTGAGTACTGCCTCTGAGTATAAATCTATCATTGTCTGCTGCTCCTCATCTACTGCTCAAGACGCCTCCACCTCCTCGTAATCTGTAGGCTTGAAGTGGCAACGGTTTAGTTCCTCACTGGGTGTAACACCGACATGGGGGGGTTGGTCATCGTGGGTACTCCAAAGGCCAGCTGACTCGCGAGAAGGGTACATATGGAACGTTTCAGCCTCGTGGAAGTAACTGATCACCCCGATATACTCCTCAACCCCACGACCACATCGTGAGGAGGTGGGGAAAATGTTGTTGCCATTTCTTCTCCACACGTCCCTCATTCTGATGGAAGATGGAATCTAAAGGTTAGGATGATGACACATAGTCAAAATGTGTACATTCTCCTATTCTACAAATTCAAAGACAGCTCTGCCCGTGTGACATATCTATTTATCAACACTTTAGGCTAGACATGTCCTATATCTAGGTTTATTACTCATCAATACACTTGGAATTTTAATATAACTCAACCATATGGATTCAAGTATGTCATTATACATTAAGGTTCCAAAGTTCATTCCATCACATACTACACACCTTAAAACAAATTTCATCCTCACAATTAAGTTAAAAACTAGTCTTTCACATCATATACATCTTAAAAGATATTCCGTCCTCGAAATTAAGTCAAACTCATATTCCAAAGGTAAAAACCAAAAGGTCACAAACACATGTACGGATCCACTTTATGTGTAACATAACCAACACCAAAAGCTTCAAAACTGTATCTATATCTTTCTAGAAGATTCCAAAAGAATCTAGGGTTAACCATCCCCTTAATATAAAGTTAAACTAGGATTTAGAACTTTGGTTATGTCATGCCATATCTTATATGTTAGGGTTGCATCCATATATATACCCATGTATTGGGGTTCCCACATCATATTAGCATGTTTTACAGGAGTTAACTAAAGTTTGTCCATTATATCAAGGTGTCATCAACATAATATTGAGATAATTTTAGAACATGTTCAAAATTAAAATATGTCTTTTGGGAGGCAGTTAATTATCATTAACTCTCTTTGCCCAACTGGATCATATCAAGGTGTCAAAAGCATTATGTTGTGCTAACTGTCAAATTATATTTTTCATCAATATTAAGCACTAAGATTAACACCTCATGTAACATGTTTCGTTCATCTGATCTTATTTCATTGCTCATAATAAGTTATAATATTTACATGTGATTTCATCGCAAGATTACCCAGATGGTAGACACTCATATTTCCTTATTCACATATGCATACATAACCAGCCTCTCTCTAACTCTAGGGTTTGGTCCTCCCAAGGACATCTAGGGTTCAACAAGACTATAAGAATCATGCATAAAGCGACTCAACTCAATCACTCAGGAGTATTCTAGTTTAGGACATATCATATAGCATATTTCTCATCATTCTCATATCTTGGAGTTTAGGTTCTCTAACCTTCTCCCAATGGGTCTCACTCTCTCTAGAGTGAACCCTAAAACTGGTCCTAACACTAGAGGTCCTCCTTTGTAAAAGAGCTTGAGGCTCTTGCTGACTCATAACCTTGTCTTAACTTAACATATCTTATCTCATAAAAGAATGCATACTTGCATCATCAAAACTTATCTCAAATCCTCAAAACCGGACTTCAGTACTCAAAGACGAACATAGATCATCATAAACCATCTTATATCATCTATGTAAGACTTACGTCATATCATCAAAACTTATATCATATATTCCATCTATCATATACATTCCAACAAGGCTCTAGACATCTAATCTAGAACTACACTCTCTTCTAGACTGATGTCATTCACTTTCACTTAGGTTGCATGACCACCTCCTACTCGTACATGTGTGGGGACACATTTTTTTAATACATATATATAATAAAATATTATATAGTTTTTCTCCAATAAAACAAGCGTCAGAGAAAACTATCAAGGTTCAATCCGATTGGAATCCAAAACCAAATCCAAAAAATGAGTGCCCCACACATAGTAGAGAGTCCAGTGTCATGATAACTAGTGAAAAGGGTGAGAACATGGGGTAGACTAGTATAGTTACTCTAGACAACGTGTGCAATATGTTTAGGGTTTCTCTTCCCTTGATGCACGTCATTTATAAATAGTGCAACATGCCATACCGCTGCACTACAAGGAAAGAACGACATCTAAAGACTTGCTACTCAACAAGCACCAGTCTAGACCTAGTTCTCAGACATCTAGGTGCTAACCTAGAAGCTAGGTCAGATCTAGTCTCTAAAAGACAACTAATCTAACCCTAAAAGATTATTAAGGTTCAAGGTTCTTTAGTTTTGGTTGCATAATGAGCAAATGTTAGGCTTTGCTATTGTTCATGCTCTGATACCACCTGTGACGTCCCAAGATTTTATAAAACATAATCTAATGTGTGACGTCCAAATTGAAATCTCACCTCAGCGAGAATCCCAATTTAAACATCACACACTAGGCTAAGAAAGAGAAAATTAAGGGAGTCAAAAGGAAACCATAAGTAGCACATGTACATGAACAATAATAAAACCATACACACATGTTCACCATTCAACATATAATTACAAAATGAATTGTTACAACATTTGATATTACATATTGAACAAAAACTTTATACATATACATGTACTACAACTAAACAACACGATCTTAAGACAATAGGTCCACATGTACATCAGCTCGCCACACAACTCTCACTATCCCGGATCTTCAAGAGCATAACCACAACCTAAACAAAAGATTACATGCGGTACACATCAGCACAATATTCAAGAATATTGTATTGAGTACGCCTACGTGTCTTTTATTTACCTCTCATCATATCTTGAAAATAAGATAAAACTAACACTTGGCAGTAATAAAGAAATATAAGAAAATCATATACTTGCATAAAGATGTCCATCAACAAAAGAGAACACATATTTTAAGCATAATTTCCATCATATATCTTGTACATCTACCCCTAGGGAATTGATGCTTTTAGGCCTTGTCATATAAATTGTACATCTGCCCCTAGGGCTTTGATGTTACATCTGCTACCAAGGGCTTTGATGTTTTGTCAATGCACTATATTACCAAAGAGTTTAGTGCTATCATATGATGGATCAGAATATTTTATGTTTCCTGTGTTCATACCCATAAGTATGGAAAATCAAGCAAGATATCATACAAGAACAATCATATCATCCAATATCATATGCCAAGTATTTTAATACACATTTTTTTTTGGTCGGTAAAACTCGTGTTGCTTTTTTTGTATTTCTTTTTCTATAGTGTCTGTACAAAACTTGCCACTCTCAAAACTGAGAATAGCCAAAAAAAGAACTATCTTTACATAAAGAAAATGGCCATGAATGAAAGCTTCAAAGCAGCTTGCGAGCACTAGGAAAAGGAGCCTCAAACCAACAGGTTTGAAGCATACTAAAAACAGGGAGGCTCTTCAGAGATCAGCATGATGAAACCAGAATGGCTTATCAAAGAGAGAACTTGGTAGCCAACGACAAACACCAGAAGAAACTGGTCAGAAGAGGTATCTTCAGTCATCGTAGGAACAGCAAACACAGCAAGGCAGCCAGCAAGAACCCAGTAAGCCATTAGAAATGCAGACAGCCGCACTCAATAGCTAGATTTAGCAAGGAGCACTCAAACAAACATAAAACCTTCATCCAACAGGGAGAAACCAGCAGATTCCCAGTAGGAACAAAAAAACCACCATTAAAACTTGAGAAATAACAGATTATAAGACTCAAACTGACCAAAACAAGCTGAACCAGCTGCTCCCAACAGCAACTAAAAAACAAGCACAAAAAGCACACAGTCGCAAGCTAAACAGATGCCTCTTCCAACTCATCCAACTCCTATCCAACAACTTGAGCGAGCTCTACCACTCCTCGCGGGATAAGCTCGACCACTCACACAATAAGCCCCAACAACCAACAAAACAGATGAAGAGATAGAAGCTTCCAGCAGAAAGAACAGCATCAACCACTTGAGAGAGCTCAGAACAGCCCAACAGCTCCAACAAAACAAAGAAAAGCAAAAAACAGGGAACCACAGAAGCATCTTGAGAGAGCTCTGCCACTCCAATTGGATAAGCTCATCCACTCAAGAAAGAGACCAACCCACCAAACATCAAGGAAACCAAAAAAACTAGCAAACACAGAAACCAGCTGAAAAAGAAGGCTACGTAGAAAACTGAGCAGCCAACAGGAAGCCACCAGAAGAAACCAACTTTAGACCACCCAGGACAACCAACAGGAGGTACTAGCCATAATAAACCAACAGCACAAAGCTCCTAGAATAGAGCAGCTAAAAGGATGGTAGGGAAAAAGCTCTACAGGTCCTCGTAAATCGCTTGAGCACCCAGATCAGGAGATCTAAAATCCTCATGCACACGGATATTTCTTTCACCCAACAGATAAGAGATAAGGCTCAAGGCATCTCAGCTTGGGGTTCAGCAGACTCTCAACATCACTCCAGTACAAGGCAAAGAGATATAAAACAAGACCCAAAACCTTGGAGAATGAGCCCTGTGAAAACATACTGCCACAGAGCAACCACGGCTCAGAACACCAGAAGAAGAAGAACTCAACCATCACTGAATGAAACAGTGAGAAGGGAGCAAGGAAAACCTTCAACCGCCAGAAAAGGACTCAAACCTCTCTAAGAAGAAGACATCAACTAGAGAGAGGGGAGCACAACATCTCAAGACAAAAAACCCGAAGCACAGCAGCTATACAGGAGAAGATACCCACAAACAGAACTGAAATACACCACCACCAAACCAGAGCAAGGCATCCGAGAGCAGAACCATATCAACCCAGAATTCCATATAGAAGAAAGGGATAAAACCCTCAACCCAAGCAGCAGCACAGAAAAGTGCGAGGGGCAAGCTCGACCATCACAGAGTAGATCAAGAAGCACCAAACCAGATTGGAACCGCTCTAAGTTCTGAGAATATTATACTCAGCTTTAATAATCTTCCAAACATCCTCCTCGTTTTTACTAGAGTTATCATGAACTCTTCAGTTTCTCTCTAGCCAGACATGATAGAGAATAAGGAGATTGATAATACTAACATTCTTCTGGTACATCATACACATTTGATCCCAACTAATAGGAGATTTATCAATAATATTTCTGTACTCAGCCTTAGTCCAGAGCTTCTTCGTAAACTTGCAATTAAAACAAATATGAACAGTGTCCTCATAATCCGACATACACAAGAAACAGACAGAGACAATAGAAATACCTCTTCTTCTCATGTAATCCGAAGTAGGTAACTTATTGTGCATAGCTTTCCACGCATGAAATTTACTATTCTGATGAGCCTTACTCTTCCAAATCCACTGAAAATTATGCATGAAGATACCTTTATACCTTATATTCTCCCAAATCTTTTTAAATTTCACACTATCATTTCCATTAAACAACCAGATATCAACATCAGATATGTTGTTAATAGCAACTTTACTCAAAACATCCAAAACAACCTGTGAGCAACGAGAATTACTGATATACCAAGAACCATTGTTAATAATACTATTCAGCCAAGCATCGGCAGGTAAGCCAGCTCTAATAACCATATTTCTATCAAGCACTTCATAGAGAAACTTCCCAGAATACCAAGGATCTTTCCAGACTTTTAAACTTTTGCTGGCTCCAATCTTAATATCAATGAACTGCAGTAGAATAATCTTACTCCTTAGAATAGAGTTAAACATCCAAGAGTAGTTAGGAGATGGTTCAATGGTCCACAAAGTTTCTTTCCTTAGATATTTACCATTAATCCATCTAACCCAGAGGGAATCCTTTTTCCTAGCAATGTCCCAAGTGTTTTGGATCAAGCAAGCCTCAGAAATATCTTTACTCCTTCTAATGCCTAGACCACCTTCCTCTTTAGGCAAAGCCACTATATCCCACTTAATGAGATGCATGTTCTTCTTGTTCTCGGAATAGCCCCAGATAAAGTCTCTACAAATTCTGTCAACTTCATCAAGAACAGAACAAGGAATGGGAAACGCCATAACCCAAAAGAGATGCATTGACGAAAGAGTAGATTTACAAGTTCCACTCTCCCATCCAGAGATAGAAGGTTCAACTTCCAACTTTCAAGCTTCCTTTTGATTCTATCAATTAACTTTTCGCATTGGGCCTTTCTAATATTTCCAGAGAAAAGAGGGAGACCAAGATATTTAGTATCCTCCAACACACCCAGAGGGATATCAATAGCATTAGAGATATTGAAGCCATCTGTGCCAGGGCCAGTGAATACAATACTTTTCTCTTCATTCATCATGAGACCAGACATCTTCCCAAAATTGTCCATCAGCTTTCTAATATTAAAGGCATTAGGAACAATGGCTTTAGCAAAGATCATTAAATCATCTGCAAAGATTATATGAGAACAGTGGCAATCCTTCAAAACAGAAATAGGAACAATCTCATTTTTCCTCACACTGTCTTTAAACAATTTAGATAAACCTTGCATGGCAATGACAAACAGATACGGAGCAATGGGGTCTCCCTGTCTAACCCCATTCGTAGGGAAAATTGGTAGAGTGGGTTCTCCGTTGACAAGAATTTGATAAGAGGTAGTCATAAAGATATTCTCAATCCAACTAATCCATCTAGGAGGAAATCCCATTTTAAACATGATATAGAACAAATATTTCCAACTTACGGAATCATACGCTTTAGAAATATCAATTTGAGCACACATGTTAGAACACTGCATCTTCTTAAAATCTCCAAGAATTTCATTAGTAAGCAACACCGCATCTTTAAGGCCTCTACCTTTAATAAAAGCACATTGATTTCTATCAATAATATCAGGCAACACAACTTGAAGTCTGATGGTCAGAATCTTAGATATAATTTTATAATAAGTGTTGCACGAAGCAATAGGTCTCCAGTTACTAATATAAGTGGGATCTTTACCTTTGTGCAAAAGAGTGATGAAAGTTTTAGTAGCTTTTCTCAGGAGCTGCCCATTTGAAAAAAATTCAGAAATGGCCTCAAAAACATCATTACCAATGACATCCCGAGCATACTTATAGAAATAGTCGTTAAACCCATCTGGACCGGGGCACTTATCAGCATTAAGGTTCTTAACCACATCATCAACCTCTCTTCTAGAGACAGGCCTGGTCAACATCGAACTTTGTTCAGCAGTAATCTTCGAACCACTCCAAGCAGTACCCCAAGCCTCTCCCGCAACATTTTTACAGAACAGGGAAGAAAAGAAATCAGCAGTAGACGCATTAATCTCTTCACAATCATTAGATATAACCCCATTAATATTAAGAACATTGATGGTATTTCTGTTCCTCCTAGTTCTGAGCGAAGAATAGAAGAATTTAGAGTTAGAATTCCCCTCTTTAAGCCATTGAACACGTGATTTCTGTCTGTAGAACTCTTCCTCAATATCAGTAGCTTTCTTTGCTTCCCTCTCCAATGGTTATCTTCTTTTAATACACATATTACCCAAGCATATTGTATAATAAGCCAAGTAAGAGGTAATGGCGTACCTTCCAAAGAGACATCCTAATCACCATATATTCCTTAGGTCAACTCTAACCTTGTTCGTCCCTGATTAAGACAAGATCATATACTATCATTAGATTCTCATCATATCAACCCTAGTCATGTTCATTAGGGTTTATCTTATCTCATTAGGATATTCCCATGATTACTTCTCTTCTTGCCTTATATTTATCTTACTGATGTCATATTCCAAATTATAGTTCATCAACTAGATACAATCATGTGTTACATAATTATGTGAACATATTTAACATTATGTCACTTTCATTAACCATATTAGGGTGACATCACATGTATTAAGGGTCATCCTCATATAACATAAATTTCGTGTATATAGCTGATCTCAAATTCACATATTATCTTCCAGTTACAGATAAGAGGGTTTTCTGTAAATTTCATCATTTATTGAGCATGCCTGTATTTTCTACATTTTCTTTAGTGTTATTAGCTCTAATTAGCCATATTAATCAAATTACATGATTTCGTACATCAACATGACCTTATCTGACATCATATGTAATAAATACATGGTTATGGACTTTTTGACATTTTTCCATAGTTTTAGACCATTGTTTGCTATTTATCATGCATCAAACAAGAATTACTCATATTATATGATATCACTAATATATCATAATCAAAAGCCTTTTATTATAGTTCTATTGCAATCTACACATTTTTCTGAACGTTTTGATACCTTGTTTGTATTTTTCTGACATTCCTATGATTTACTAGGATTTATCTAAGATCTGTGATATTTACCTTGTTCTGGCCAATAGGCCGCTGCCACGTGGCACGGCTACTTCACTGGCCTGGGCGACCCGCCTAGTCTGATTTGGGGCCAGCCGGTTCACAGTTTGGGCCTGGAAAACCTGCTCGCTCCTCTCATGCTTTCTTTCTCACGAATGCAGACTCTGTCCGCGTTGCAAGCACCTGCCGCCACGAGGCCCTAGCCCAACAATGATTGGCTTCCTCCTTCATATCTGGCTTGTCTACTCCACCTCACTAGATTTCGTCTTGCTCAACACTTCACCAGTCCGCCGACGCCCATTCTTAAAGCACCGCCGCGGAAAGATGCTACTTCTCCTCGCGGTTCAACAAACTCGTCGGCACTGCTGCCATGGCAGAGCAAGCAACCAGAACCGCCCCATCCTTGGTCTTTCCTCGAACAGACCTTCATGGCTCCCAATTTCTCACGTGGTTTGGCATTCACACAATGACGTCAGGTGCCGTGAGCACTGCGGTGAGTAGATATTCGAAGACAAAGTCGTGGTCTCCTCCTCCTCGATCTCTGCTTCATGCCTCCGGGAAGCCTCCTCCCTTCTCACTGGAGTCAGAACTCCTGCAAGGATTCATTGCTACGTGTACACAACAGTCACCCTAGGCCAAAACCTCAGCAACGCATCCTCCACCATTGTTTCTCTTGTCACTACTCATGACTGATCTACCTGTGCGGCTGCACAGCTTCTCATCTAGTGCTCCACAACTCCACATTTAGGAGCTGCTTGCAATGGTCACCGCTGTATCACAAAATGTCAGTGAGGAACAAACTGTGACGCTCTACCTCCTTGGCACGTCTCTCCGACGCCTATATCTGCTCGTGAGTACTGCCTCTTAGTATAAATCTATCACTATCTACTGCTCCTCATCTACTGCTCAAGATGCCTCCACCTCCTCGTAATCTGTAGGCTTGAAGTGGCAAGGGCTTAGTTCCTCACTGGGTGTAACACCGGCATGGGAGGGGTTGGTCATCCTGGGTACTCCAAAGGCCAGCTGACTCACGAGAGGGGTACATATGGCATGTTTCAGCCTCATGGAAGTAACTGATCACCCCGATATACTCCTCAACCCCACAACCACATCGTGAGGAGGTGGGGAAATGTTGTTGCCATTTCTTCTCCCCACGTCCCTCATTTTGATGGAAGATGGAATCTAAAGGTTAGGATGGTGACACACAGTCAAAACGTGTACATTCTCCTATTCTACAAATTCAAAGACAGCACTGCCTGTGTGACATATCTGTTTATCAACATTTTAGGCTAGACATGTCATATATCTAGGTTTATTACTCATCAATACACTTGGAATTTTAATATAACTCAACCATATGGATTCAAGTATGCCATTATACATTAAGGTTCCAAAGTTCATTCCATCACATACTACACGCCTTAAAACAAATTTTGTCCTCAAAATTAAGTTAAAAACTAGTATTTCACACCTCATTATCTCATAACTGAATGAAATAGATGAATTAGAAGCTTGTGTTTATATGTATTAATCAAATTCTTTAAATTCTATATGCTATGTCAATCATCACATGATTTGCTTTGTGGGCATACCTTACCAAAAGACTCGCACTTGCACTTAGATAAATTCACCCACAAATCTCATTCTTAGTGATCCAAACATGTCCAACATGCTTTTGTTGTACAAGTGATTTATCTATCGAGCTAGCAACAACTTGCTATTTAGTCAGTATATTACATGTTTCTTATCTCTTTGTCTAGATGAAACCACAGAAATATGGTATCTAATATTCCTTGCCTAACACTTAGTTCCATTGTTGTCACAATACTTCTACTGAGTCATCAATGGTTGAACATCTATAAGTTCATCACATAAAGCATCAGATCCATATAATATCACTATGTGTTGCCATTAGTTTTGAACCCTTCCAACTAATAATGTTTCTTCTATTATATGAAACATGTTCTATTGTGATTATTTGTCGTTATGGAAGCTTACATCGATGTAACCATTTACATCCAACTCTTCTCTTATTGCTATCTTTGTAGACTAGCAATTTATCTTTAAGTACTACACAAGTACTAATGGATTTCTTTAAAGACTTTCCAATAACCCTTATTGGAATCATCTTGTCATGTCCAATACATACATGACTATATGGGATAATAGCATTCATGATGAATCCATTGCTATAGCCTATGGCATCTTATCATGTCATTTCCATTCTTCATAAGAATTTGAAGTCAAGGTTCATGAGAGACCAATCTGGATTCTTTTGCATTGAATCCTTCTATTTTGAACTCCTCCAACACATTTCTATTATAAGTGGTCAAACTTCCATTGTGAAATATTCAAGAACTATCTTTATATATCTTGATCCTTATCTCATAAGATGTTTCATCTTCTCCTTCATTGCTAAATGACTTTTCCATGTGAGTTCTCAATATTCACAATATTGAGATGTTATTCCTCATCATATGTGGAATATTCATATATGCTCCCACTAAATCTTTTGGAAATCACATATTCCATCTTTTTTCTTGATTCACGTCAAACTCTTTAACTATCTTATCAAATCAAAAGATATCATCTCTGAGATGCTTGTTTCAATCCCAGATTGAACTTTGTAGTTTATTGACTTTATTTGCATTCTTGAAGTTCTAAAACCTTTTATGTTGTGCCCAGTACACATTCTTTGTTGTATTCTTTTTAAGGAATCTAGTTTTATCTTCATATGCCAAATCTCATAGTTTATTTCAACTACAACAACAAGCATGACAATTGGTAAAGGAATTTCTATCACGTTCAACAACTTTAACTAATTTGAAAAACTTATTCAACCAATTTGTCCTTTTATGAAATCCATGTAGGTCTATGCCACAAGACCCTACTGTACCCTTTAGGTGTTACTCCTGCAGGTCGCGCGATCAACGTCCTACCTTATTAGCTTACATGGATCCCATAATGGTCTTAAGACTTTGCTCAGAGTATGGTACTCTATAGCCTCTAGTTGATTAGTTGGCTTATCCTATTATAACCAACCCATCTGAATTTTTGGATTCACAATCCTTTAATCTCAGATGTATTCTACTAAAATCATTTTATTCTATTTCACATGACGAACTCAAGATTCCACAATAGCTTTTGATTCACTTAGCTCTTATTGTACCTCTTTGTTGACCTCGAACATTTCAAGTTATACTTTTACTCCCACTGATTCTTTAGGAACTTAGTTATCCTATTAACAAAACACTTTTGTTATTAGATTGGGACAAATATTAACATTCAAAAATTATAGTTTGTGGACAAACATTTTTCAGGAAACTACTTTCTTGATATAGGCTTCAATCCTTTTAGACACATTGGGACATTCCCAAATCATATCATATATCTTGTCTTATAAACCATTTAGACGATACATTATTTAGTGATATATTTATGTTTATGAGGATAAGATGATTAGATTAATTAATAATCATATCATGACTCATTATCATAGAGTTCCCTCATTCAGACACATCAACATGTTCAGATGGATTTTGACTCGTGATACAATATCACAACACTTTCCTTCAAAGGTTCCAAAGATCTTGATACAAAGTATTTCAACATTTAGTCTCATCAAAGTCTCTTAATACTTTTATCAAAGTTATACTTCATTTATTATCTTCTTGAACACTTCAAGAGATTTTATTTATTGAGTACATATCATCATAACGCCCATAAATGGAATGAGGTATAAGCAATTATCTATAGCAATCATTCCATAAAATCTTCATCCATAATATGTATGATGTCTAGTGGAAAACTTGTCCTCCCACTACATCTAGTGAAGGATGTAATGTCATCTTATGTACAATCAAGATTTGCATATTTGCATAGATTCATTAACCAAGGGAGACTAGATTACATCAATATGTATTCTAGATATGTATTTATTTTATATACATTCAAGGCGACTAATGCTAATGATAATTCTTGAGTCATCAATCACAATCCTTTGGTATTAATGTTATGAACATACATCTTGAAGTATTTTGTACAAATATCATTAGTTGTTTGGTCATTGCCATGCAAGATCATATTCTTTAAAACAGAAACAATAATCTCATACTTTATTTATGTATCATCCTTGTTATACAAGATGCTCTAAAGTAAATTGTTTCTTATGGCATAAATAATTAGTAGTTCTAATGACTCTATTACATGTCCATTAGGATAAGATAAGTTTAAATACAAACTAAAGCTTCCACAACTCTTGCTCCCCCTTGTCCATCTTGTCCTTCCATGAAGGCATTTACTTCTTGTCAGATTCTACACATTAGTATGTCAGATCTTCATCTAGTATCACATACCAACACTAAGTAGTTATCAAATTTATCTTATAATGTTTATACCTGAAGTGGAGGCCTTAATGCCATCCTTCTTCTTTTTCAATTCCTCTAACTAGAGTGGGTAATTACTCTTCCATTTTCCACGTTGTTGACAATGGTGACATTTGCCTCTTAATTTCTTTACTACTCCATTTTCTTTGAGATCTGAAGACTTGGGCTTTTGGTGAGCTTTAGAACCCATGTTAGCTTTTCTTTTTCCTTTAGACTTCCCCTTTGTCTTGTTGGTCATCACAGACTTGGGTTTGTCTTTCTTCATTTATGTCTCAAATGTTCTCAACATGCTAACAACTTCGTCGACAATTATCAAAGTCGTTTGTGTTGCAGTTCATGACAAACTAACTATATGACTCTAGAAGAGATTGTAGAATCACTTCAGTGGTCAACTCTTGACCCAAGGGGAATCCCAGTCTAGAAAGGTTCTCCACATACCCAATAAACTTGAGAATGTGTGGACCTATACGATCTCCTTCTATCATGTTAGATTTGAATAGTGCCTTGGAGACATCGTATCTCTCTTATCTTGCATGATCTTAGAACATGTTCTTGATTTGTGTGACCATATCAATCACATCCATGTTCTCATGCTTCCTTTGAAACACATAGTTTATGGATCATAGCATCAGACACTTGACATCCATGGTGTCTTCATTATGCTTCTTATAAGCATCCTTGTTAGTCTTTGGTGCATTTTGAGGTGGTTCATCTGGTTCTGGCAGCTCTAGGACATAGAGCTTGTGTTCCTATGTGAGAATGATCCTCAGCGTCTTAAACCAGTCATGGAAGTTGTTCCCAATAAGTTTTTCCTTCTCAAGGATCAATTGTAGAGAAAAATATTTATTGTTCGTTTCCATTTGATTCTATAAAAGAATTTGCAATTTTATCAAAATCTCATTTTTGATTTGATTTGATTTGTATAGAATTTGCACAATAATAATTAGGTCATTAATTCATTATCATTCTCATTATTTTGATCAAATTGACAACCCTCAAGTATAAATTCAGAAAATTGTAGTGAACAATTCTCTAATGAGCTAGACTCAAGATAATTCAAATGTGGCCTGATCAACACCACAAACACAGTCAATCATCAAGGTAGGCAACTTTTTCCACTTTCATCATATGCAATTCGGGATAGATAATATGTGAAACTCATTTCCATAATTATATACATTCTTCTGGCTCTAGACACTCTAAGAATCACCAGTTATGCTTGACCGAATTGCCAATACAATAAGAATGCACCCTACAGAGGCAGAACCTACATTATTACCATAACACTTCTACAAGGTAGATGACACACCACACGGAGGCGTAACCTACGCTTAGTCAAACAAGTTTTTCATGTGTATTGTTATTGGAAAACATCTAAGCATAATATGTTTGATTTAGGGATTTCACAAATATCATATATAAACAAATATTGTATCAAATCACCCCACATATAGTATGTATCATATACATTCTAATCCCACAACGTAAACATGCAATACAAACAAAAAGTGATGGTTATGGCCATGTGTGACAAAATGAATTTTGGCATAATTATGAATTAAATCCAATTTTACCCTCATTATGTTCACTCTAGACCCCAATATATTTTTATAAGCTACTTGATCACTTTTGATACTCAAATTTGAAATATGGTGGTCAATGTGAAATTTATACACTTTGTGACACTACATATTTGATTAATTCATCGCTTTGTCCAAAGAAGTAAACTGGTCAATCAAACTTCATCTTTTGATTCTAGAACATTTTATAAATGTTTTTCACATTTTTTTGAAGCTATGGCCCAAATTTCATTGCAACTAGACATTCCTACAATTTTCTATGAATTCTTGAAGTTATTGTGTTGAAAACCATTGCCTTTGTATTTGACTTTTCCATGCTAGTGATTTGTGGCAAGGGATCAAGAGTGAGTCTCAGCCCTTGGATCTCCTTCGCATGGATTAGGGCTTGATCTAGCAGCCACAAGGTCATCTTCTATCTCCCATAATCATTTGGGAGGAGTAAATGAGGACTCGAGAGTGAGATCTCCCACATATGACCCCAATTCAAGTTTTTAAGCGAGCAAAAAGCCTCCTCTCATAAATTCAAACTTTTCCATCCCCACTTTGACCACCTTTGTTGCTCTCTTCATCTGCTAAAATGCCTCCCCTGCTCTATCTGGTGGCCACGGCTGCCAACCCAGCTCAATTTACCGTAAATCTACCCCCCCTGACAATATAAAAGGGCCCTGCAAGGAAAATCACCACCCTACCTCACCAACACTCACAAATTGATGCTCTCTCTTTCCCTCAAATGACCTTGATTTACCTTTTCTTCACCTAATCGACTGAGAAGTGCCACCGCTGATCCCTTTTAGGCATCTCGCAACTGCACACCCATCCTCCAAATCAAGGTTGCCATTCATTTTGCAGGACCATGAGGAACCCAAACGACACCGTAGCCACCTCCATTAGCCCCTCCTACCTTCGGGCCCTCCTTGCACTGGGGAGCCCCTCTACCGCATTTCATGGATCTTACAGAGGGCTACGCAAAGAGAGAATGAGTTCTTAGACCGCCAGTCCAAGAAGGGATCAACCCTATCCAAAAAGACTCAGTAACCAGAGCTCGAACTAACCAAATTGAAGGGACTGAACCCACAAACCATGAGAGAAGTGGTTCATCTGAATTGGAGACCCACATCCCCCTGAGGCATAATCTCATCCGCCCAATCAAGCGATCCAACGGTCGACATTTTTCGATATTAAGGTATTTTATCCTCCTCTCTACTCATAAATCCAATAATTGGTCAAAACATGCAAAAATTGTATCTCCTATTTTCTAGCTCCAAAAAGTACAAATAAATAGTCAATTTTGATCAAAAAAAAATACAAAGGATTGTTTAAAAATGGTTGTGAATCCTAATTGCAAATTATTCTCATTGATATCACTAAATCATTGATCCTTTGCATATTTAAATTGTCAAATGACTCATAATCATGATTAAATCTTGGATACCCTAATGTTCAACTCTGATGTTTATCTTGAGAAACAAAGATGCAGAATTGAATCATTAGTAATCTAGATCGATTTACTTTATTCAATCTTGAATATAATCTCTATGAATAATGAGTAATCTTGGTATTGTTCTTAAATCTTATAAGATCCTGGATCATGTGTATGATCCTTGACTCTACTTTTATCAAACTAAACTTGAATTCCAATTATGCTAATTATCATGATGATGATGTGGAAATGTGAAGATGACTTGAATATTGATCATGATAACTAGGGTTAACACATATGATCCTATAAAACCTAGGTAGGTCATTCATACTCAGAAAAAGTGATTGACACATGAAATAATGTTGAACATATTGAAATATTGGTTGATTATAAGTGGATGACCAGGAAAGTCTAACTCTAGTATCGAATATTGAAACATGATCTTTAAATATCATGATCTTGACCCTTGATTCAAACATTGTGATTTAGGATCTAACACCAAGGGTCTATTACTTGTTGATTTTTACTTGAAATCTTCAGTGAAAGGTACGCCATTATATATCCTCCTTGGTTGTATTGAAGATACTTTGTATGTATATCTTGATGGTATACTTGTCTATATACTTGGTTGAGCTATTATTCCCTATTGATTAGTCTTCCATTTTTCCTATATTATATTTTGAGAAAACCATGAGAACCAGAATGATATTACCCATTATGACTGATTGTATATTGATGATTATGATGATGATGATGTTGATAATGTTGATAATTTTGATATTGAGTGCAAGAGACCTCCTCATTCGGAGGTGGAACTTGTAAATTAGCCTCCTACCTTATATGGAGAGAAGGAGCCTTGTCACCTCCCCCATATTGTTGGGGCAATGGAGTCACACAAACTATATAAGTATGCTTCTAGATTACATCATAATGGGAACTCATAATAAAAATTAAATTGTTTGAAAAAAAACATATTGTTGAATAAGTATTGGATTTGGAAAAATCACTTATTATACTTTTGAATATAAGTCATGTCAAGTATACTCTTTTGCTATAAATCGTTTTACTTGTTTTTGATAGTGTATCATGCAATTGCATGATTGTGTCTCGATTTTAATGATTTTAGGAAAAAAAAATGGAACATTGACTAGATCACTTCCGCACTCCATGTACTCTGATGTCAAGGATAAAACTACAAATTCTCATAATTGGGTTAGTTTGTTCTTTAAATCTCCTATTTTTTTAGTTATGATATCTTATTGTATATGCCACTTTGTGAGATCCTATGGGGGCCACTCAGGGATGGGAGCTTCAAATATTTTACTACTATCTAGGCAATGGGATTGGGATTGGGGTAATAATGGTTCTGTGATAGTTGGTATCAGAGCATACATACTCTCATATACTTTAAGTAAATAATTACTCGAGTCTCTTGAACCCTGGAACCCAAAAATCCATAATGGTGAAAATTGAGGTGTCTTGGCTCAGGGTTCTCACATAATTTCTCCTATTTGTCTTCACGGTGGCTGAGATTCCCCTCTCTACCTAGCCTTAATTGATCCAGAACTGGACCTAAAGGTTCTCTATTGAAATCTAGAGAGATTTCTACCATCTCATCTCTTTTTTAAAGACTACCATAAGCCACCCTTGTAGATGAAGATTAGGTAGTCTTCTCATCTCCTCATGTGGTCCTTCTCTTGTGACCTTTTGCCACATGTTGTCTCGATTATTATTAGCTTATGCATGAGAAAAAATGAATGCCACTAGAAATTATGAAAAAAAATGATACCATGATCTGACTTTAATTTGAAAACTCAATTTTGATCAATGAATCTTGAATACTCATGTATGACCCCTTCATGAAAATTCAATTTAAGAAAAAATAGACTACATGCTCCCTATGTTTGATGTAAATGATAAAAATTAAGATATGATGAAATAAGAAGGATTTATACCTTATACCTCATTGTTTATGAGGTCCCTATTAGATTAAGCCATGTTGCCCTATTGTTGACTAAACCTCAAACATAGCTAAGAAAACTCTTACCCTATTCGATACACATCAAGGTTATGTCATAAAACTATTAAGTATTAGAACTCATAAAATTATGATGTAAGACTATGATGCAAAAAGTAGTTTACCTATTGAATATTGATGCCTTTTTGTAATATTGATTTTTATATGATGAGCATGGACTTGAATCATGCAAGTACTTTCGAATTATATCTTGATCATGAAGAAAATGAATAAAATTATGACCCCAATCTTGAAAACTTTGAACTAGCTTCCATATTATAATCTTGAATTTTGATCTTATGACCTTGTAGAACATGATTTGATAAGCTCAATGGATAATGACTAATGTAGGTAATGTACTAGATTAGGGTGGTAGTTGAATCATGACTCCCCTAACCTAGGTCACATCCCTATTATGACTACCTCTAAATTTTTATATTATTGATTATTTAGAGTTTGGAAAGGTATCCCTTTTCACTCGATTTGGATTGATTGGCCTAAGGCAAATAGGTTGAAACCATGGTTTATTCTCGATCGTGAATGTTGATAATGACCTTAATATACGAATATGCTGACTGTAGCTTGTGGTTTTCTTCCTAGATAAGACCTAGCTCAATTGTTGTATATAGATGAATGATCACCAAAAGGGCTAAAGTGGAAATCTTAACCCTAGCTTCAAAATTCTGGACCTATGACGTTTTAAAATATCGAGTCTTGATATTGATTAATAGAATTGTAAATGTGATAGAGTGAACTTTGGGTATTTATTTTAGAATATCCAATCAGATAATCATGTTCATGGATTTGAGGTTCAAATATGCATAAATGTGTTTTGATCATAGGAAGGAGTTTCCATTAGTTTGGAAGAAGTTCAGGTTGTTTGATGCTAATAGCATGAGTAATACCTTTAAGTATGTGCTATTTTGGATTAAGTGGTTGTCTGGTCAAACAAGTATAGTCATGGCACCAACATTGGATGGATAGTAGGTTGGATGATGATAAAGTTATAATTATAGATTCATTAGGTTTTGATTCTCCCAAATGGAGAATAAGCTTTTTGATTAATTATCCCAATTTATGTTAAGTTTGGTACCATGCGCCATTAGAGTGAAGGAAGCCACAGATTGGTCTTGATGTCTGACTCTTCCACCCTTGATGCCAGATCTAATGTCATGGTTTTCTCCTACGTTATAATTACAGAACATATAGTGGGGCTATTGGAACCATGGCCAACACACGAACCCACATCGAGGAAGAAGGGAATACATGCAGTTGTCTTTGTATTGGACCAGTTCCCTTTAACTCCTTGAATGAAATGAGAAGCCACAATAGTAGGAACAAGGAGACCGTATCTACCTCTAGCTACTTCACCTTTGCAGCATGAAGGTGGTTCTCAAGCTCCTCTTGGAGGTAGATCTTCTCATTGAGAATGAGGATTATGGACCAGTTATATTCTCAAACTAGTGGATGCATCGACATGGAGATCCTTCAATCTAAGGCATTATGCCATCGTAGAAGTAGATCTAGAGGCAAGACCATCGAGCTACAAGGAGGAGGGTTGATGGCTATTCAAAGAGGTGGGAGGAGAAGAGGTGGTCTACCCAGATCTCTTGATAGAGGAACTGTGTGGTAATGAAAATATATATGGCCGCAATCCCTTGTTATAGAAGTCCCTTATGCGGTGATAGTTTGTAGATAGAGGATCGGGTGATCACTATAGATGAGGCTAAGAAGTAGTTGTCATTGCTCAGAGAGTACAACAGCTCGATTGAGGCATTGCCAGTGGAAAACCAAGCCCTATCAGACTCACACAAAGTTGGGAGAATCCTAGATCGGGTAGATTGAAGGAGAGAGGAGGAGCAACTCTAGGATCCTCAAGCGATGGGGAGGATGGAGATGAGGAGAAGGCATGGCACCATCTTGTCGAAATATTAGAATGCAGTGATGTTGGGTAGTAGAGAAGCTCAACGTCGGGCTTGAGGAAGTGTCAAAGAGAGATAGGAGAGCCTCACGATGATGAATGTAGGCAGGCATCGGGCAACGAGAAAGAGAGAAGGAGAAAAGTAGTTGGGCTAGGTGGTGTCGGCACTGAGATTGGTGATGCACACTATGGGTGCAACACTGTAGATGAAGTCTACATTACGTGAGAGAGAATGAAAAGGAAATAGACCAAGATCATGCCCTAGAACTAGCTGGTTTGCAACCAGACCAGCACAAACTGAGTCCAACCTAAGCCAAGTCGTCTAGTTCAACCATCAACCCAGGAAACTAAGGCAAAGGAGTTGCGCCTCTTACAGGCCATGTGGCATCCTGCAATTGGCCTGAAAAAGGTAAAACCTAGATAATACACATATCTTCCATAACTCACAGTAATTAGCTCATTTATCTAAAAATTACAAATAATATGCCAAAATTATCTGAAAAATGCATAGAACACAATGGAAGAAAAATATCTAGCTTTTGATGAACTAATATCAGGAATATCATGTAAGTTTTGAAATAATTATTTCATGGATAATAAATATGAAACAATGTCTTAAAATTATGATAATATTTCAGTAAATCCATACTCATATTTATAATCCATTTAAGGTTAGTGATTATGATGTTGATGCAAAAAATCATGTAATTTGCTCCATATGACTAATCAGGGCTAATAACCCTAACTAATATGCAATAATTACAAGTATTCTTGATAAATCGTGGGAACTCCAGAATATATTCATAATATTAAATGCAACACAATGTGAAACTAACATGTCAATCTTATGCTCATAATTCATTTTATATGTTGATGACACATAATGTATAGTTTAAAACTCTAATTGGATTAGTGTATATAATTTAGGGTTAATATGTGCACACAATGATACAAAAATTGATGATCATGCTTTTGGTACTAAACTAGAATACAACATCAGTAACATGAATCCCAAATAATGATGATGATAAGACAACTAATAAATCATATCTCCTAATGACTAAGCTATACCCTAAAATGGACATAGTTAGGGTTAGGATGATGAGAATATGATGATAGTATGTGATCTAGTCTTAATCAGGGGTTGACTAAGATATAGATGACATCAGTAATATGGGTTATAATGTCTCTTGATCAAGGTACGCCCTTACCTCTTACTTGGCTTATTATACAATATGCTTGTATTATATGTGTATGATATCTTACTTGATTTTCCATACTTATGGCTATGAACACATGAAACATAAGATATATGATCCATTATATGCTAGTATAAATTTCTTTGGTAGAATAGTACATGTGAGCAGTAAATCTCATTAGTAGAATAGTACATTTATGAAAGTACTAAATCACTTTGGTAGGTAGTACATGTGAGAACTAAATCTTTTTCATAGAATCGTGCATGTTGTTGCTCAAATTTACATACAATGGAAAATCATGGTCAAATATGTGTTCTCTTTTGTTAATAAACATCTTTGTTCAAGTATATGCCATTTATTATATTTGTTTGTTACTGTCAAGTATTATTTTTATCTTATTGTCAAGATTAGTAATCAGAGGTATATAAAAAGACATGTAGTTGTACTCAGTACAATATTCTTGAATATTGTGTTGACGTGTAACACATGTCATCTTTGTTTTGGTATGTGGACATATGATATTGAAAGACCAGGATATTTGTGAGTTGTGTCGCGAGTTGATGTGTAGGTGGACCTATTTTCTTAAGATCTTGTTGTTTAGTGGTAGTACATCTATATGTAAATGTTTTCTGATCCATATATAATATCAAGTGTTGTAACAATTCATGTTGTAATTATATGTTGAATGGTGAACATGTGTTGTATGGTTTGTTTATTGTTCATGTGCAGGTGCTACTATTGTTTCCTTCCGACTGCCTCTGATTTTCTTCTTCTTAGGCTAGTGTGTGGTGTTTAAATTGGGATTCTCGCTGAGGTGAGGTTTCAATTTGGACGTCACATATTAGATAAAGTTTTAGAAAATCCAGGGACGTCACAGGTGGTATCAGAAATTGAACAATAGCAATGCCTGGCATTTTCTCATTATGCAACTCAAAACTAATGAACCTTGAACTTAACAATCTTTAGGGTTAGATTAGTCATATTTTAGAGACTAGATCTAAACTAGCCTCTATATTACTACATAGATGTCTAAGAACTAGGCTAAGACTAATGCTTGTTGTATAGCAGGTCCTTAGTTGTCATTCTTTCCTTCTAGTGCAACAATATGGGACGTCGCATTATTTGGAAATGACGTACATCATGGGAAGAGAAACCCTTGACATATGATGCATCTATGTTTTGGGTAGCTACACCAGTATACACTGAGTTCACTAGGTGACATGACACTACACTCTCTACTATGTTTGGGACACTCGTTTTCTAGATTTGGCTTTAGATTCCAATTAGATCAAACCTTGATAGTTTTCTCCGATGCTTGTATAATCGGATAAAAACTATCTAATATTTTATTATATATGAATGTATTACAAAAATGTATCCCCACACATGTACATTGGAGATATTCATGCAACCTAAGTGAAAGTGAATGACATCAGTCTAGAAGAGAGAGTAGTTCTAGATTAGATGCATATAGCCTTGTTGGAATATGTGATATATGGAATGGATGGAATAAGATTAGATGACAATCTAAGATGTATTGAGATGATATATGATGGTTTATGATGAGCAATCTTGTCTTTAAGTATTAAGGTCCAATTTTTTAGGATTTGAGATAAGTTTTGATGATGCAAGTATTAATGTTTCCATAAGTTAAGATAAGCTAAGTTAAGACAAGATGTGAGTCATCCTGAGCTTCAAGCTCTTTTACAAAGGAAGAACTCTAGTGTTAGGACTAGTTTCAAGGTTAAATAAAAAGATGAGTGAGACCCATAGGGAAAAGGTCAGAGAACCTGAACTCCAAGATATGAGAATTCTGAGAAATATGTGATATGATATGTCTTGAACTAGACTACTCCGAAGTTAATGAGTTGAATCACTATGTGCATGATTCCTATAGTCTTGTTGGACCATAGATGTCCTTGGGAGGACCAAGTCCTAGAGATAAAGAAAGGTTGGTTATATCTGCATTTGTGAATAAGAATATGAGTACATGCCATCTGGGTGAGGGAGAGGGAGTCCCAAGATCTCAGAGGAGGTTAGTGTTTTAATTTGTATGAAGCCTCATACTCGGGTTGGCGGTTCCTTTGTAGGAATATAGTGGTTGCATATATATGAGATTTTTGGGTAAGAATGATTCATTGGTATATAACCTATGAAGAGAATGTAATAGCATTTTTTGGTTTATTCTTATGTGGCTAGAGATTGTAAGCCTATCACTATGCCAATGAGGTAGACTTGATAACCCTAGACCAACGAGGGAAGATTGAGCTAGTGTATATATGATACTCATAGAGTTGAGTGTGCTCAAAGAGACTGAGCGTGTAACTACCCTCATGATATGGGTCAGGGGAACCTCAATTGGACTATATGAAGTTTTGATACATGTTTGACAAGACACTTGTATAAGTTCCTTTAGAGGAACCATGATATCATATATATAAGAATGTGATCTGATCTTGAGATTTAATGTATGGATATGAGATGATGGAAAACCTAGGGATAGTTTGATAGATCTTTATATATAAGTGGTAAACCAATACATGAATAATGAATTTAATGTGATATAGTTGGTTAATCAAGTGATGAAGTCATTAACAAAGTTTGTAACCAAATATGAAAGTGATGTGAAATCATATTAATGACATATGGCATACAAGGTGTTAATATTAATGCTTAATGAATATGTTGAATATGTTCTAAAAAAATAACACAATATAAAAATGATGGCACCTTATCATGATCTATATGGATAAATTGAGTTAATTATAAATAACTCTTCCTAAAATGATGACATAATGTTAGAACGTGATGTTTTGGTAAATAAGGATGTAAATCCTAAAATATGAAAAATGTCATGTTTAATCCTTTTTAAAACTTATGCTTGGGTGAAATGAGTACAAAAATCCTAATTGAAAATATGACATAACCTAAGCATGGTAAACATGTTATATGGTGGGTGGTTCACCCTCAATGTTTCCAAACCTCCTAATAGTGGTTTGGATATGATTTTGGGGCTTTGTTTTTGGAAATGTTGCACATAGAGTGGTGTCCAACATATCGAGGGAGACCTTTTAGTTTTTTTCCTTAAAGTAAGAGGATGGTTAATTTTAGGGACAAAATTTCTTTTAAGATGTATATGATGTGAAAGACTGGCTTTTCGCTTAATTTTGAGGATGAAATTTCTTTTAAGGAGTGTAGGATGTGATGGAGTGAACTTTTGTTTTTTTTAAATACCCAATCAGATAATCATGTTCATGGATTTGAGGTTCAAATATACATGAATGTGTTTTGATCATAGGAAGGTGTTAGTTTGGAAGAATTTGAGGTTTTTTGATGTTAATAGTATGAGTAATACCCTTAAGCATGTGCTATTTTGGATCAAGTGGTTTTCTGGTCAAACAAGTATAGTCATGGAACCAACATTGGATGGATCATAGGTTGGATGATGATAAAGATATGATTAGGGATTCATTAGGTTTTGATCCTCCCAGATGGAGAATATGATTTTTGATTAATTATCCAAATTTCTAAAAAGTTTGGTACCACACACCATTGGAATGCAGGAAGCCACAGATTGGCCTTGATGTCCGACTCTTCCACCCTTGGATGCAGATCTAACATCATGGTTATCTTCTACCTTGTCATTAGAGAACATATAGTAGGGGTCGTTGGAACCATGGCCAACACATGAACCCACATCTAGTAAGAAGGGGATATATGCAAGGTTAAGAAGGCAGTTGTCTTTGTATTGGACTGGTTCCCTTTAACTCCTTGACCGAAATGAGAAGCCACTTAAGTAGGGACAAGGAGACTGTATCTATCTCTGGCTGCTTCACCTTTGCAGTGAGAAGGTGGTGCTCAAGGTCCTCATAGAGGTAGATTTTCTCACTGAGCATGAGGACTATGAACCAGTTCTATACTCAAACTAGTGGATGCATCGACATGGAGATGTTCGGCTTTAGGGGAGGAAGAGAAGGTAGCGGAAACAAAAAAAATTCTCTCCCAAACCCAGAACAAAGAAACACGTCAACGTATATACAATAGGAAAGGATGGTTTGTGGAATCATATCTTGTCCCGAGGCATGCTCGGTGACAATACCTCGTGGCTTGTGCGGTCTTCACCTCCGGTCTTGGACGGTGTCTGTGCAGCTCCTGGTCACACCGTGCTGGTCTCACAGGGACTGTCAGGATTGACAGCTGTCCTCCGAGCGGCAGAAATCTCCCGCCTCTGAAGTAGTCCACACGGACCACCTGGAACTCCAATCTCCTTGTCCCACAAGGAATTGGAAGGAGTCGCACCTATCAATGTACTAGTCGCCAACACACTCTCCTGGCACCAGTCACTTTCTGCAGTTGTCTTTCCCTTGTTGTGCCTCCCTTATCGGGTAGCACTTGCTCGGGCTCTCTCGGTTACCAAAACCAGAGAGAACGAAAACTTTACAGAGCAACTGGTTGCACTGTGTTGTACTTTGAGAAGCCCCCAATACCCCTATATATATAGGAGGGTCATGGGACAGGGTTCTCCATCCCGGGCAATATGGGACTAAAGAAGGAGTAGAAGGGTTTGAGATTTTCCACAAAAACAACCAACTGTGCAACCTGAACCAATCGTTTCATTTCTGAAACGATCGGTTGGGGACCTGAGCCGATCAGTTGACACCTGAACCGATCGGTTGGGACCCATGAAATGGTCGGTTCACTTCTGAACCGGTCGGTTTGTGGTCCTGGTCAGTTCCCGATTGACTTTTCTTCTTTTGTTTCTATTTGGTATCAAATACCAATCCTTGTTCCAATCAAATTGGGCAAGTGAAACAAAAGGAAATTTCTCACCAATCCTACTTTCCCAACTTGCTCAATTGCAATAGTTGAACTGATCATTTCAACACTTGAAGCAATCATTTCACCCTGTCCATGAGCCGATCGAGTCACCACCTGAGCCGATCGGTTCACCAAGCTGAGCCGATCGGTTCATCACATGAGCCGATCAGTTGGGAGTGCAGATTGTGCAGAATCAGTCAATTGTAGTTTCAATCAATATGATACTCCAATCAATGTGTCCAACACCTTGAACATTATGATATTGAGCTATCAATTAATTCAGTGTTTAATTGAACTACTAAACTCCTTTAGTAATCAATCTAAATATTGTTTGTGGACAAAACTCCTCTTCCAGGTTAAATCCTATATGTGTGACCCTACAGGTCCATTTCACGTTGGCATTGAAAGTCCATAACACTTATGACTTCACAAGCAAAGAGTGGTGCCTAGTCGCACATCATTGCTACCCAAGTGAAATAGAAAGTTGGAGAACAACTTTCAATCCTACAATCCGTGAATGGTGTTATAGTGAATGTATAATTCCTTTGTCACTGATATCCTGAATGAACTCGAGGCATGGAACAGTCATCCTGTCAACGTTCATTCACTTTCTTGATCTCAAAGTAGATTCGAAGAGATATGTATGACATCAATATCACATACTGATTCACACATGCATGCATGCCTTTCTCAATCCTACTCATCAAGTGGCCATGGATATCATACTCCCTCAAGAGGGACAAATCCCATATCTATCACTCACCCCTCAAAACCCCCAAGTGTCAAAGCCACCCAATCATCACCTTTATAATAACCCATGTTTCAGGACTACGTTTGATGACGTCAAAGTGTGCCCAATGACATGTGTTGAGTGTAGTGATTTCAGGACAAAGAATCACACTCACCACCATCACTGTGAGTACTGACTGTGACTACCATGTCGTGGTTCCATGTGTCAAACTCATGGTGGGTCTGTCTGGTGCACTTGTTCTCTAACAAGTACATGTGTGTTTGGTTTGATATCTCTATATCATGACTAATGAGATTCTATCATCAACCAACACCACAATCTAGTCTTGTGTGTCATTGTTGTCTATCTACCTTCCACAATGACATCCGACTAGGGACATAACAAGAATGTACAAACTCTTAGCATCTGTATGATCTCATCGTTCAAGTCCTCAACCTGAAAGCATATGTCATTGAGTACTGTCATTCTCTGGACATTCAATCTGACCTATCACTATCTCATATGACTGAACCAGAAAGAATTGGAAGCTTGCCTTTGATGTTTATCAAATCAATCTTAATGTATCCCACCAATCATCCCATGATTGGCTCTCAGGGCATACATACCAACAGACTCCCACTTGCACTGCGAGCCAATCACCCTTGAATCATATTCACAGTGATCTTCAAACATGTCCCACATGTTACTGTGCTCTAGTGTGAACATAGTGAGTAATAGAAACACCTTGCCAAAGTCAGTATAAATTACATGTCTCACATCTCTTCGCTGTGCGTCACACGTATGAGATGGAGTTCATGTAATATGCGATCCAGTATTCCTTTGCTAACTTTTAGCCACATTGCATGATCAAGGATTCCATACTTGTCATCAATGATCAGAATATCTATAAGTGCATCTTATGAACTTCCAGATCCATATAGTATCCATTGATGTTGTCTAATACACGGATACTCGACATTTCCTTTTAAGTGGTTTCATTCAAACACTTCCAATTATCAACAAACTTTCACTTTTATATATCCTATATATATTTTGCGATTAATTTTCTATCCTTTCGGAAGTTCGCATCAATGTAACTCTTTACATTAAACTCTTCCTTATGTCCATGGAACTAGTACTTCTCAAGTACTTATCAAGTTCTCATGGTATTCCAGTAACCCTTACTGGAAGTAGACAAACATCCACTCGTTATATCCCACATACGAGTTATCAGGATGAGAACATCATATTGCCATGTCCCACATATAAGATGATGAATGCATTTTGTTCTTGCCATGTCGATACATGCAAGATAATGGGATGATTACATACATGATAGATCCATATCTATTCTTAATGTTTCCATTCTTCATAAGAATTGTACACTCGGCCTTGGGATACTAACTCCATGTAATATGGACAAGTTTTCTCCCACTGAATCTGTGCATACTGAACCCTTCAGTACAGATTGCCAATGTATGCTTTCTCTTTTCAGGTCAAGAGGTTTTCGAGAACTGTCTCTATAGATCTCTATTCCAATCACATAGGAAACATCTCTATCTTCCTTAAAGATAATTTCCACTTTTGTATTTCCATTCTAGAACATTTCCATTTCACATCAACATGTGGAATGTGAACACGCTCCCACTAAATCATAGATCCCTTCTTTATCTTTGACATATCAGTCAAACCCTTTGACTATATTATCAAAGTAAAGATCCAATTCTGAGTTGCTTGTACTCAATCAATCACATTGATTAGTCCATTGTAACTTATAGACTTCATTTGCATTAGTGGATTCATAAACCTTATAGGTTGTGTCACGTACACATCCTTGTTTTATTCCTCATAGGAATGTGGTTTTAGTATCCATATGCCAAATGTCTTAGTCATTAAGTTGCAATCAGCAAGCATCATCCTTCTCAAAATGTTATCCATGTGTCTTAACACTTAAGACTCATTTCCACTTATGGATTTCATCCAATGGGTGCTACCATCAAGGTCATACCTTATGGTTTACATGGATGTCATTTAGGATGTAATGGTCATAAACCATAATTCAAAATTCGGTTCCTCATATTCATCTAGATAGTTGACTCATCACATGAACAACTCATCACATAGATAAACGAGGTGTATCTGCCAAGGATATAAGAACTTACAACTCCTTGTGATTCTTAATGTCCTTTATTAGTGTGGGGTATTCACTTGTTAAGAAGAATTCAGTTATTGGATAATCTTTCTCTAACTCCTTAGAGTATGATTCCTTCTTGATTTAGACATCACCATGCCTTAATCATGAGTTCACTATGATATACTATCATAATCACTCGTAAGGATCTCAAACATTTGGTCCAAGTATTTCATTCATTGATCTCATCAAGAATTAACACTTTAGCAAATTTGTACTTCATCTATGATAATGTTGAATACTTCAAGATATTCATATTGGTATTTCTCTAAACACCATTTGAAGTATTAGAATTTTTTCCAATAGGTATGTATATACATCACATGTATCATACCTAATAGGATAATCATTCTCCCACTACCTTTAGTGAAGATTGATTAATCATGTCCAAGATATTCATGTCTCTTACTGGTTCTCTAACCATAAGAGTCCAGATTTATCCATCACATGGAAACTAGAAATGAATTTCTCATGATTGATGCTAATTTGATTGTTTGAGTCATCTATAACTTTTAGGTATCATTTTATCTTATGCATATCAAATACCACAAGATAAACAAGGCATTTCCACAAAGATCATATCTTTAGAAATTGAAACATCTCTTTATTGATTGCCATCATTGTCATACAATATGCAAAAATAAAGTGTTTCTATCTATTGGCAAATATGAAATAGCAGTTCATAATTGTATTACATGCCCTTTAGGCTGAAAATAAATGAAAGTACTCCTTACTATGGCGGAAACACTTGCCCCAATTATTGAGTGCTTTACACTTTACATCTTGGTATCATATACCTCAAAAGTGTTACAAGTTTATTTTCATGACACCTTTAAGTAGAGATATATGTCGCCTCCTTCTTCTTTTGTTCTTCCAGATAGAGAGGACAATTCATTTTCCAATGTCCTGGCTTTTGACAATGGTGGCAATTTGCTTTCTTGATCACGCCTCCATTGGCCTTGAGAGTTGAAGACGACTTGGGCTCCTGACTAGCATCAGAACCTTTCTTAGCTTTGCCCTTGCCCTTGCGCTTGGACTTGCCTTTCTTGCTTGTGATCACCATCACAAACTTAGGCTTGACCTTCTTCATCTGTATCTCGGTTGTCCTCAACATGCCCAACAACTCTGATAGTGGCCTATCAAAGTTGTTCATGTTGTAGTTCATCACAAACTGACTATAGGATTCTGGCAACGATTGCAGTATCACTTCAGTAGCCAACTCTTGGCTCAGTGGAAATCCCAGTCTTGTCAGGTTCTCCACATACCCAATCATCTTGAGTACATGAGGACCAACTAGATCTCCTTCTGTCATGACACACTTGAATAGTTCCCTTGAAACATTGTATCTCTCTTGTCGTGCTTGATCTTCATACATGTTCCTGAGATGTTGAATCATCTCAATGAAACCCATGTTCTCATGTTGTCTCTACAACTCGTGGTTCATAGAGAACAACATCAAGCACTTTGCATCAATGGCATCATCAGAATACTTCTTGTAAGCATCCCTTTCTGTCTTTGGTGCATTAGGAGCAGGTTCCTCTGGAATTGGAGTATCTAGGACATAGAGCTTTCGCTATTGAGTGAGAACAATTCTCAATGTCCTATACCAGTCGTGGATGTTTGTCCCATTTATCTTGTCCTTTTTAAGGACCGATCGCAAAGAAAAGTGATTGTTGTTTGTTTTCATTTGTACTACAAAAGGAAATATGCAATTTTAGTCCAAAAACTCATTTAAGACGTATTTGATTGATTTGAAAAGTTGACGATATAATTAGGCCTTTAATTATATATCACATCCACTATTTTAGTTCAAATTGATAGCCCTCACCATTAATTCAGAAGATTGAAGCGTACAACCCACTAGTTGGCAAGATCCATATTTCATCAAGTCATGAGTCAGCTTTGGCTGATCGCCCACAATCTTGACTATTTAGGTAGGCCATCATGCCAATTGCATCATATGCAACTCTTGATGAATGAACATGCGCAACACCTTGCCTTGAACATTCCTTGCCTCTAGGCTTAGACGCTCTAAGAATCACCAGTTAAGTCTAACCCAAAAGCCGACACGGTAAACATGCACCCTGCTTTGGCAGAACCTACATGTCTACCCATCACACTTCCACAAGATAGACAGCGCACCACGCTTTGGCGTAACCTACGCTTGGTCGGTCGAGTTTTTCATGTGTGTCGCTAATGGAAGGCATATAAGAATTAATATTTAGATGAGGGATTTGGTTTTTATATACATATACATATCCAATCATCACAATATATAATATGTATCATATGCATTCTATATCCCACAGAAAACATGCAAAACGATAAAACCGATGATTATTGCCATCCTAATGTGATTCCTCGAGCCAAGAGGAATCACAGTCATCTAGGTCTACATCACATGCAACCTGTACAAGATGAACTTTGTGCTTTGCCTTTCAGGGTTTGATCAACTCATCACATGACTGATCGGCTCGCCATCAGGCCGGTCGTTGGGTGCCACCAGCCGATTGGTTGGCTCCCCCAACCGATCAATTCGCGTGGTCATCGTGCATCTCATCATGGCCGCCACCTGCTCATCTCACTCCTCGAACCGGTCATCAACCGATCGGCTCACTCCTTGAACCGATCATCTGGAACGTCAACCGATCGATTCACGCCTTGAACCGATCGTCTCAGCTGTCATCAGGATGTCCTCCATTCTTTGACATAATAGGAAATAAAATTCTATCCTATTTTACATTGTAAAAAGAGAAACCTCGAGTTACATTCGAGGGGAGCAAAGGTAGGAAAGAAATCTCGAATTATTTTGAGTTACATCAGGAATAGGAGAAGGAAGATTGGTGCGCAGACCGAGATGCAAGCAACCACATACAACCATACACATATAGGGTTTATTGGCCATAACCACGCTATACATCCACCACAAAACTCGTTTAAGGGCGGCGCGTATCGAGTGCATTCATAATACATATCATATATGTAAATTGGGATTGGTGGATTTAGGATTGGACATGCATAAAGCCAATTTTATTCGCATTGTATGCAATAAATAAAGGCGACAAACCAAAATCGATCATATCGATAATCCTAAAGTATAGAGAAGTTGATGTGGCTTTGATACCACTATTGGGCTTTAGGGGAGGTAGAGAAGGCAGAGGAAGCAAAACATTTCTCCCCCAAACCCAGAACAAGGAAATGTGTCAACGTCTATACAATAGGAAAGGATAGTTTGTGGAATCATACCTTGTCCAGAGGCTTGCTCGGCGATAATACCTCGCGGCTTGTGTGGTCTTCACCTCTGGTCTTGGACGGTGTCTGTGCAGATCCTGGTCGCACCGGGATAGACGACTCCTAGTCTCACTGGGACTGTCGGGATAGACAGTTGTCCTTTAAGAGGCAGAAATCTCCTGCCTCTGAAGTAGTCCACACGGACCACCTGGAACTCCAATCTCCCTGTCCTACAAGAAATTGGAAGGAGTCGCACCCTCCTGTTAGCGTACTAGTTGCCAACACACTCTCCTGTCACCATTCGCTTTCTACAATTGTCTTTCCCTTGTCGTGCCTCCCTTATCGGGTAGCACATGCTCGGGCTCTCTCGGTTACCAAAACCAGAGAGAACGACAACTTTATAGAGAAACTGGTTGCACTGTGTTGTACTTTGAGAAGCCCCCAATACCCCTATATATATAGGAGGGTCATGGGACAGGGTTCTCCATCTCGAGCAATATGGGACTAAAGAAGGAGTAGAAGGGTTCAAGATTTTCCACAAAAAAAACCAACTGTGCAACCTGAACTGATCGTTTCATTTTCAAAACGGTCGGTTGGAGACCTGAGCCGGTCGGTTGACACCTCAACCGATCGGTTGGGACCCATGAAATGATTGGTTCACTTTTAAATCGGTCAGTTTGTGGTCCTGGTCAGTTCCCGATTGACTTTTCTTCTTTCGTTTCTAATTGGTATCAAATACCAATCCTTGTTCCAATCAAATTGGGCAAGTGAAACGAAAGGAAATTTCTCACCAATCCTACTTTCTCAACTTGCTCGGTTGCAACAGTTGAACCAATCATTTCAACACTTGAAGCAATCGTTTCACCCTATCCATGAGCCGATCGACTCACCACCTGAGTCGATCGGTTCACCAAGCGGATCCGATCGGTTCATCACATGAGCCGATCGGTTGGGAGTGCAGATTGTGCAGAATCAGTCAATTCCAGTTTCAATCAATCTGATACTCCAATCAATGTGTCCAACACCTTGAATATTATGATATTGAGCTATCAATTGATTGAGTGTTTAATTGAACTACTAAACTCCTTTAGTAATCAATCTAAATATTGTTTGTGGACAAAACTCCTCTTCCAGGTTAAATCCTATGTGTGTGACCCTGCAGGTCCATTTCACGTTGGCAGTGAAAGTCCATAACACTTATGACTTCCCAAGCAAAGAGCGGTGCCTAGTCGCACATCATTGTTACCCAAGTGAAATAGAAAGTTGGAGAACAACTTTCAATCCTACAATCCGTGAATGGTGTTACAGTGAATGTATAATTCCTTTTTCATTGATATCCTGAATGAACTCGAGGCATGGAACAGTCATCTTATCAACGTTCATTCACTTTCTTGATCTCATAGTAGATTGGAAGAGATATGTATGACGTCAATATCACATACTGATTCACACATGCGTGCACGCCTTTCTCAATCCTACTCATCAAGTGGCCATGGATATCATACTCCCTCAGGAGGGACAAATCCCATATCTATCACTCACCCCTCAAAAGCCCCATGTGTCAAAGCCACCAAAATATCACCTTTATAACAACCCATGTTTCAAGACTGTGTTTGATGACATCAAAGTGTGCCCAACAACATGTGTTGAGTGTAGTGATTTCAGGTCAAAGAATCACACTCACCACCATCACTGTGAGTACTGACTGTGACTACAATGTCATGGTTCCATGCGTCAAACTCACGATGGGTCTGTCTGGTGCACTTGTTCTCTAACAAGTACCTATGTGTTTTGTTTGATATCTCTATATCATGACTAATGAGATTTTGTCATCAACCAACACCACAATCTAGTCTTGTGTATCATTGCTATCTATCTACCTTCAACAATGACATCTGACTAGGGACATAATAATAATGTACAAACTCTTAGCATCTGTATGATCTCATCGTTCAGGTCCTCAACCTAAAAGCATACGTCATTGAGTATTGTCATTCTCTAGACATTCAATCTGTTCTCACTACTACAGAAATAGCATTCAGTGTCGCTTTTCTGGGCGTCGGTTATTAAGGAACACGGACGCCTTATATTAAAGGCGTCGGTTATTTAGAAGAACCGACGTCTATATTCAAAGACCAGCCAAACACGGGTACCGCTTTGTATACAGCGTCGGTTGTTTATACAAAACCGACGCATAATGTCATCCAATTTTTGAGCGAAAAAAATAATGTCACTTTCGGCGTCGAGTATGTAGTTAAAACACCAACGCTTATGTGCGATGGAAATTTGCGCGAAAAGTGTCTTTTTCCGCGTCGGTCGTCCTTTAATCACCGACGCTGAATGTGGTTCCCGCCAAACATTTTCACGAAAATATCGTCCAAATGGACGTCGGATGTTGCGAACGACCGACGGTAAAGATGTTTAGGCGTCGGTTGTTGTAAACAACCGACGCTATTGGGGAACTTCATAACCTTCGATCTCCTGACTCTTCCCCTTTCTTATGTTTCATTGCTGCCCTATTTCCCTATTGCGGCGATTTCTCCGGCGATTTCTCTGCTACTGGTACTAGTTTTTCTCCGGCGCTTCTCTCCGGCGCTTCTCTCCGGTGCCCCATCTCCGGCGTCCCCTCTCCGGCGCCCCTCTCCGACGCATTTCTTCTCTGGCACCCCTGCTGCCCGCCCTACTGCTCCAACTGCCTGCGCCGCCGCCACGCCTGACAACCGGCGCCGCCGCAACGCCTGGTGCCCACCTGCCTGCCACGCCTGAGAACCGGCGCCGCCGTACCCCCTTCTCCTTCTCCTCCGCCTGGCCGCTGCCTGCCTGCCGCCGCCTGGCCGCCTGCCTGCCTGCTGCGGCTGACGCTCCTGCTCGTCGGAGTCACTGCCGCTGGTTCTGGAGCTCGTCGGCCGCCACCCACGTACTCATCCATCTCGACCTCACCCTACTCTTCTTGCCCAGGTACCTGCAGACCTACCCAGGCGCGAAATTGGTTCTTTATGTGCTGACCTAATCTGCTTGCCTAATCTGCTTGCCTAATCTGCTTGCATGAAATTGGCTCCCTACTCTGCTTGCTTAATGTGCCTAATCTGCTTTAAGTGGTCCTAATATCATAACATGATAGTTTTATTATATGATTTGTGGCACTTTAGGGTGTATATACATGCAAATTATATAAGTGATTGATGTTGGATGTTTGTCAAGGTTTCTTGAAGATTGAATAAGTGATAGATGTTGGATGTTTATTTATTTCATCTATCCATGTTGCCTATAGTTTATAACATTGCATTGTGAATTATTGCATGTTTGAAACTATGAAATTCTTGATTTATTAGATGATATTCAAGAAAACCCTAGTTTGATGAGCATGTTGTTAATCATGTTAATTATGATTCTTCTATATATTCTGATGTCATTATATAATTATGTGATCCCAACATATTAAATTGAATTAGAATGATTTCATGAATTATAGGGTTTATATAAGAATGACAACACATGTATTTGTTGGCCTAGAAACCCGTCCAAGATTTACTCAGTAGGAGTAAATCTTGGATAGTCCCCAGTTTGGGACTGTTCTTGAACACCTAATCTCACTTAGGATGTAAGTGTATAATGTGTATTGGGTTTTCGAGAAAATTTCGGTAGCATTTCCCCGTTTGTTCTCTAAGTACATATGTACTTAGAGAACAACGGGGAAATGTTTCCGAAATTTTCTTGAAAACCAAATACACATTATACACTTACATCCTAAGTGAGATTAGGTGTTCAAGGATGGGATAGGTGGTACACATTTATTATATATAAGATTGACATCAAATGTGTTTGTTGGCCTAGAAACCCGTCCAAGATTGACTAATATATACTTGTTTCCTAATATATACTTGTTTAAAAGGTTAACTGATGTTATACAACTTTTTCTGAAAATATATAACATCGTTATATGTACTTACACTTTGTTAATACTAATATTGTGTAGTCTCTGTCTTCCCATAACAATGACTATGAATTGGGCCTCTACGTCAATGTTAACGTTCCCTATTGAAGAACAATTGGACATCATCCTAGATGATCGTTCCTTAAACCAATTGGTCATACCCAAACATTGGCGTTTTCTAAAAGGAAGACACTACATGCCTGGTAAAGTGACCCTAACTTTTGGAAATTATTCACATGTAATCGAGGTTGAGTATGATTTGGCGGGAAATCTTGTATCAAAATCCGGTTGGCGTGATTGGATTGGAGAGTTGTATCTAGTCCGTTGGAATAGGCTTTTTCTCCGTCCAGTTGGCGATAATTCCATCAAAGTTTGGATAACCAACAACAACTGCGAGACCCTCGATCATCTTCTGCGGTATGAGCGCACGGCGTCGGATATCATCTATGAGGAATCGGAATCTGAATCTGAGGCGTGATTGGATTGGAGAGCTTCGTGACACAGCTTCATCATCAAAAAGAAGTTATTGATGCATGCAGGACCATGTTGATGTAGTATTTAGTTTTCTATCTATCTAGACTTGTCTGTATTAATAGTTTTTTTAATTATGTGCATGTTTAGGGGTACACCAACCCCTTTGTTTAGTTATTGTTATAACTAAAGTGTGTGTTCCCATGAATGGAACTGTAAGTTGCTACATGAATGCTTATAACTGAAGTGTGTGTTCCCATGAATGTTCCCATTTACATGATTACACTACTATTTTCTCATATTGTCTTGCCTCAAAAAAAAATTCTTTTATTGTTTAGTCTATTTTAATACAACATACTTGCTTATATCTTTCTTAATGATGAACAGTAATATGACATACTTGCTTATATACTTGTTTCCTAATATATACTTGCTTTCCTAATATATACGTGCTTTCTCTGATCATAGAATGGATAGATCATGGATGTCCATTCGTAATCATTGCACCCCAGAGTTTATATCTGGTCTTGATCAGTTTATTAGATTTGCCGAGGAACATAGGAAAAAATCTACAGATAGGTTCTACTGTCCATGTAGGCATTGCGGTAACAACTTGAAACTCAACACTGGTGAGGAAATCAAAAGTCATGTCATGTGCAACGGGATTGTACAAGGCTATACAGAATGGCACTGGCATGGAGAGATTTCAAAATCGAATCCATTAGATGTCAATAGCAGTGCTTGGGTGGAAGAAGAAATTGCCTCCGATGACGTAAATGTGAACGAACCAGTTCCAGCAGACATTGTTGATGCGATGCTGGATAGTTGTAGGGTAGAGCACACCGATCCACCTCCTATCTTTACAAACATTGTGCATGATGCTGAGATACCGTTATACACAGGCTGTGCTAAGTTTACGAAGCTTAGCACTATGCTGAGATTGTATAAGTTGAAAGCTAACAATAGATGGAGCGACAAAAGCTTCACTGAATTGTTGACTTTGTTGAAAGAAATTCTTCCTGAAGGAAACGAGCTGCCAATCTCAACATACCAGGTAAAGAAAATGTTGTGCCCAATGGGAATGGAGGCCAAAAAGATACACGCATGCCCGAATGATTGTGTATTATTTCAAAAGGACTATGTAGATTTGAAAGATTGTCCAAAATGTGGTGCGTCACGATATAAATTGACGACTTCGGGGGAGTCCAAAACTGGTTCTCCTGCTAAGGTGTTGTGGTATCTACCTATAACATCACGGTTTCAACGCTTGTTTGCAAATCCGAAAGATGCGAAGAATTTGAGGTGGCATGCAGATGTTAAGAAAAATAATGATGGGATCCTACGACATGCGTCTGATTCCCCACAGTGGAAGAAGATTGATGTATTGTTCCCTGAATTTGGTGAAGAAGTCAGGAATCTAAGACTTGGGCTTTGTACAGACGGGATGAATCCGTACGGGACATTGAGCAGCCAACATAGCACTTGGCCAGTCATGCTTGTTATATACAATCTTCCTCCCTGGCTGTGTATGAAAAATAAGTACGTTATGTTGTCATTGTTGATATCGGGCCCTAAACAACCCGGAAATGATATCGATGTTTATCTTGAACCTTTGATTGATGACTTAAAGAAAGTTTGGGCTGAAGGTGTGATGACCTATGATGCTTCAGCAAGAGAGACATTTCGTTTGCATGCTATGTTGTTTTGCACTATTAATGACTTTCCGGCATATGGGAATTTGTCTGGATATAGTGTCAAAGGAGCTAAAGCGTGTCCTATATGTGAAGAAAACACTGATTCAATAAGACTAAAATATGGCGGCAAGACTGTATATCTTGGTCATCAAAGGTTTCTTTCAAAATTCCATCCGTATCGTAGGAAGCGCAAAGCATTCAATGGATGGAATGATGAACGGAGTGCATCTAAACCTATACCAGGGGATGTTGTTTATGAAAGAGTAAAAGAAATTGTCAATGAATTTGGTAAGAAATCACAATGTAGTATGGCCACACGGAGTGACAATTCTTCATTCAAAAAGAAGTCAATATTTTGGGATCTTCCTTATTGGAGTTCTTTGTCAGTCAAGCATTGTATCGATGTAATGCACGTTGAGAAAAATGTCTGTGATAGCATCATTGGTACTCTATTAAATATACCAGGTAAGACTAAAGATGGGATAAAATCCAGACTGGACCTACGTGAAATGGGAATAAGGTCAGAATTAACAGAATTACATGAAATGGGTAATAAAAGAACATACTTACCTCCCGCTTGTTACACGTTGTCTAGAAAGGAGAAGAAAACTTTTTGTGAATGCTTGTTAAATGTTAAGGTGCCACATGGTTACTCATCCAACATCCGTAGATTGGTATCAATGAAAGATCTGAAGTTGATAGGTCTTAAATCTCATGATTGTCACACTCTAATGCAACAAATATTGCCCGTGGCAATTCGATCTATATTGCCGAAGCATGTAAGGTTTGCAATTACCAGACTTTGTTTCTTTTTCAACAGTCTATGCAGCAAAGTTATTGACCCTGATACTCTCGATAATTTGCAAAGAGAAGTGGTTGTTACCCTATGTCAGCTTGAGATGTATTTCCCTCCTTCGTTCTTTGGTATCATGGTACATCTTGTTGTCCACTTGACTAGGGAAGTGAAAATCTTGGGACCGGTTTTCTTGCATTGGATGTATCCCTTTGAACGATACATGAGCGTTTTTAAAGGTGATGTTCGAAACCGTTATCGTCCTGAAGGGAGTATTATTGAAGGTTATGTGGCGAGAGAGGTTATGGATTTCTGCAATGACTTTCTCAGTGGTAATGACACTCCTGATAATGACAAGAATATTGAGGAGGGCAAACGAATTTTGGGATCACGGGTGAAAGTAATCAGCCGTGAGCAGTTGGAACAAGCTCACTTGTATATTTTACATAATATGGACGAAGTGAGTGTTTATATCGAGGAACATACCAATTTCATAAAGAGACAACATCCTCGAGCAAGTTCAATGTGGCTTGCTAGAGAGCATAATAAGACTTTTACTAAGTGGTTTGAAGATAAAGTCTTACATCAACTATCTCAAACACTAAATGATATTACAGAAACTATCAAATGTCTCGCCTTTAAACCAAAACCGAATGTTATGTCTTATGAAGGGTTTGACATTAATGGATTCACATATTACACAAAGCGCCAAGATGATAAGAGTGTCGTCCAAAATAGTGGGGTCACTCTTCAAGCGTCAACTATGTACTTTGCAAGTGCAAAGGATAAGAGTCCACGTGAAGCTAAAATGTCATATTACGGTGTCATTGAAGACATTTGGGAGTTTGACTACATAGATTTCAATATTCCTCTCTTTAAATGTAATTGGGTTGATAACACCAAAGGAGTTATAGTGGATGAATTGGGTTTCACTTTGGTGAACTTTGAAATGATTGGCGAGAAGGCTGAACCATTCATATTGGCATCACAGGCAAAACAAATATTCTATATCGATGATCCTGCAAATGATAAATGGTCGGTTGTTCTTCATGGTAAAAGACAGTTCATTGAAGATCCTATAGATGAAGAAGAGTACTATGATAAGTATGATGACTCCAGTCCATTCTCAGTTGGGTTGCCAACTCCACAAAATATTGAAGCTAATGATGATTTATATGTGCGCGGAGATCACAATGAAGGATTGTTAATTGATAAAAGATCACAATTTTAGAGACATGTATGTTTATACAAATGGTAAATGTTTTCCTTTTTCTAATTTATACAAATGCTAAATGTTTTCCTTTTTCTAGTTGATACAAATGCTAAATGTTTGCCTTTTTTATGACATTTTCAGATGGCTGACCATGATGAGAATGATGTTCATGATGAGCATGAAGTCCATGATGAGCATGTTGTCCATGACGAGCATGGCGAGGATACCAATGTAAGTTCTAAAAACATATCCTGTATTTCTATAAAATTCATTATCTTCTAGTTATGTCATATATCCTATATTTCTATATTGGCCTAATTCAGTGTGTTTATTTTTGTCAAATTTTAGGTTGATGATGCACATGTACCCACTGAAGCACTGGAGCAACTTGATGCGCGGAGAGGACATTCCAACTCGAGATATCGTCTACCGTTTCCTCCTCCTCCGCAGTAATATCCTCATCTCTAAACGTTTCTCGTAGGATTCTGAACCCCTCCCTTCCCTCTACTACATCGAAGCCATGCCGCAGTTGAACCCTTTCGCCGAGCCCTACCCGGCCAAGCAGGCGTCGCCTGAAGCACCACCGTCGTCGTCGTCTCCACCTCCATCGCAACTTGCTGTGCTAGTCCTGACAGTTTATCACCCCACATGCCTTCCTCCTCAGTTCCTGCCGCTAGAAGACCACACAATGGATCCAAGAGGATTGCAGGCGTTCGCCAAAGACTATAGGCTGAGTTAACTCAATAGTTAACTCAGCCTATAGTCTTTGGCAAACGCTTGCATATCCTCTTGGATCCATTGTGTGGTTGTCTAGCGGCAGGAACTGGGGAGGAAGGCATGTGGGGTCATAAACTGTTAGATATAATTGGGATGTTGATAGTGATGATGAATGATACTTTGTAAATGAATGTTTCTGAATGTTAAAACATGTATTTGAATGATTCTATATGTGTGAACGTGACAATTGAATTGATGTCTGAATGTATCTACTTGTGTGAATCTTTTTATGTTAATTTTGCAGGTTTGTGGCCTGTTTGTAGGCTGATATCAATGGATGTCGTAAACCTACAGTTCAGAAAACTGAATTGCAGGTTCTCATCCTGCTGACCAGCCACAGCAGGCCTGCAAACAGATTTATAAAAAAAAATAGATATAGGCGTCGGTTATTTACCGATAACCGTCAGCACAGACTTACAGCGTCGGTTTTTTGTTGAACACCGACGCCAAAAGTGTTCGCGCTACAGGAAATGGGAGTCATCTAGGACACTTTTCTGCGTCGGTTTTTTAGTATATAACCGACGCAGAAATCGTCCTAGATGACGCCGTTTTCTGTGGCGCGAACCCTTTTGGTGTCGGTGGTTTATAATAAATCGACGCCTTTATGTTAAATAGGCGTCGGTTTTTTAACCGACGCTGAAGTGTCCAACCTTTTAGCGGCGCCCACATAGGCGTCGTTCAGAAACCGACGCCAAAGGGGGTTAAACAACCGACACTAAAAGGCACTTCTGTAGTAGTGTCTATCACTATCTCATATGACTGAACCAGAAAGAATTGGAAGCTTGCCTTTGATGTTTATCAAATCAATCTTAATGTATCCCACCAATCATCCCATGATTGGCTCTCAGGGCATACATACCAACATGAGATCCTTCGATCTGAGGCATTGTGCCATCACAGAAGCATATCTGGCGGCATGACCACTAAACCATGAGGAGGAGGAACGACAGATATTAAGAGAGGTAGGAGGAAGATAGGTGGTCTGCCTGTATCTCTTGGTTGAGGAATTGTGTGGCAATGAAAATCTATATGGTCGTAGTCCCTTATCAGAGAAGTCCCTTGTGTAGCGGTAGTTCATAGACATAGGATGGGTGATCACTACAAATGTGGCCAAGAAGCAGCCTCTATTGCTCAAAGAGTACAACAGCTCGGCAGAGGTCGTTCCAGTGGAGAACCAAGCCCCGCTGGACTCATGCACAAACATGAGAGAAGCCCAGATTAGGTAGATCGAAGGAGAGAGGAGGAGCAACTCCAAGACCCTCAGGTGATAGGGAGGATGGTGATGAGGAGAAGGCAAGGCACCATCTTGCTAGAGTATCAGAAAGCAGTGATGTTGTGCAGTAGAGAAGCTCAATGTTGAGCTTGAAGCAACATCTAAGAGTGATAGGAGAGGCTCGCGATGACGGATAAAGTAGGGTGTCATGCTGCGGGGATGTGAGAAGGATAATGGTAGTTGGGCCAGGTGGCATCGGCACTGAAATCGGTGACACATGTTGCATGTACAACACTATAGATGAAGTGTGCTATGATAAAGTGAGTTTATTTTTAGTTATGTCCAATTTCCAATTTTGACCTACTTATGTTCACTCATGCCACAATTTATTTTTCTTACTTACATAATTAATGTTGAGACTCAAATACAAAATTTGATGACCAATGTGACTTGTTTACACTTTATGACATTTCAATTAGGTTTAATGATCACCTTACTCAAAGAAATAAATTTGACCCTCAAACTTCATCATCTTGTCATCAAACTTTTTCTATATATTCTACATATTTTTGGGGAGCAAAGTTCCAAATTTGACTCAAATTAGACATTCCTACTAATTTCTACAATTTTTCAAAGTTTAATGACAAAGTCCTTTTTATTTTGCTTTTTATTTGATCCTTATCTGAGTCAGCGATCCACTGAGAGGGTGGGAGTGATCCCTGTCCCTCAAATCAGGCACCTGTGGATCGAGGCCCTGACCGAGCATTAACAGGATCATCCCCTTACCTGCCACAATCAGCGGGGAGGAGACCAAGGGGACCGACACATGGTTTTGGCTCCTTTTTACCCGTTTCAAAAATCAAAAGGAACGGAATGATTCCCCCAAAAATCAAAACATGAATACCCCCTTTTCCACATCGAATCCCTGTGATTTGAGAACAATTGAGATATACCTCACTCAGTCGTTGCCATGGGTGTGGAGCCCCTCACTAACCCTAAATGTAGCCCTCTTTGGTTATAAAAACCAGACCTTCACCTTCATCGAGCCCCCACGACCTCAACCAGTGCCGCTACGACCTCCCTCTCTACCTCCTTCACTTTTACCTCTTTTGTATTGCCCCTTCTCTACCGTGGTGCCACCTTACTGGTGCGGGCTGGTGTGATTTGGATGAGTAATTGTGACCATCAGATTAGAGTCAAAGGGAGACCGGACCCAGCGATCAATGACCACGGGCTAGCGAACCTGCGTCCCCCTCCTTTCATCCCCACACACGTGACCAGGAGAAAACTGCCTCCCAGCTGCAAGATCCCAACCTATTCAAAGTTGATCAAGAGATCCAATAGACATCGCTTTTCTCAGCCTTCAGTTTTCTTGGTAATTTTTTCCCCTCTCTGCTCAAAATGGAAATAAATAGCCAAATCTCATTTTAAATCACAAAAAATGAATCCTAGCTCCAAATAATTCAAGTAAATAGTCCATCTTGATCACAAAAACCCAATGAATGCCTTAAAAATACTTGAATATCCTCATTCCTTATGAATATCATCGGTATCCCTAGTTGTTCTCTCTTGCTCATAATATCTTAGTTAATGACTCTATTATAAGTTTAATCTTTGGGAAACCCTAACCCTTGAATCTAATGATCATATTGAGACACTAAATTGAACTTGACAAAATAAGAGTTAGATCAAATATTTTAAAATCATTACCCTAGAATATGAATCATGCACATTGAAATAAGGATTACTCTTGATATGATGATGATTAATCTTAATCTTGCAAATCGTTTATCATATGCCTGACCCATGACTCTACCTGATCTAATTTTAAGTCCAATGATACTATTTCATATTGAAAAGGATCTAGAGATTTGATGATAACTTGAATAATGATGATAATATTTAGGGTTGACATGTGTTCCTAAAAATACCTAGGTAGGTGATCCATTCTAGAAACATGCTTGATACTTGAATACATGTTAGACATTTGGAAATATTGTTTATGACCTAACCCTAAGGTAGAAATAGGAAAATGTAACCCTAATCTTGAATAGTGAACATTATTCTTTAAAACTATGATCTTGACCCTTGATTTAATATTTTTATCTAGGATCTGACTCAAGGGGTTGATCTACTCTCTATTGGAATCTATACCCCAAATACTCATTTAGAAAGGTACGCTATTATATCTTCTCCTTGACTGTATTGAAGATACTTTTATGTATCTCTTGACCATATACTTGGCTACTTACTTAGATGAGATATTGTTCCTTATGATTAGTCTTCCTTTTTTCCTATACTATATTTTGAAAAACATGAAAACATAAATTTCATTACCCATTATGACTACCTGTATATTGATGATGATGATGATGATGATGATGATGATGATTTTGATATTTAGTACAAGCGACCCCCTTCATTTAGAGGGTGGGATTTTTTACATTGTTCTCCTATCTCCTATGGTAAGAAGGAGTTTGGTTACCTTCCCTATATGGGTGGGGCAATGAAGACAAATATAATATAAGCATGCTTCTTGATTATAGCATAATGGGAAATTTGTAATAAAACTCTTATCAAACAACTTTTGGTTTTTAGAAGATTGCTTGATATACTTTTTGAAATATAAGTCATGCCAAGTATACTAATTTTCTTATAAACTATTTTACTTGATTTTATATAGCATACCGTGCAATTTCTTTGACTTTGTGTCCTGATTTTCTTGATTTTAGGTAATGCAAGGAACTAGAGACTCACACAAATCTACTCTTTTATCTACTGAAATAAAGACGGCTACATCAAATTTGGACTCTACATGGGAGATAATTGTAAAATGGATCTATTTTTTGGCTAATTTCTTATCTTTTTCTCTTTCCATGTTGCCTACGGGCCTTATGTACTAAACCCTTTGGTTCATTTTAATAAAAAAGAATGCTATTTCCTTTTTACATATTATTTGTGTGTGATTTTTGGGCCACTCAGGGATGGGAGCTCTAATCCTTTTAACACTACCCATTTGGATAGTGGGATTGGGATTAGGGTAAGAATGGATTTGTGACAATTGGTATCAGAGCCATAACACACTTCATATGTATTAGTGAATTGTTGTTCTTAATTGTTGAACAAAGGAAGCCCTAAAATTCACTATGGTGAAAACTGAGGTGTCTAGAAAGAGCACAAAGGGGATTCTGGCATAATTCCTCCTACCCTTCATCATGGTAGCTAAGGTTCCTCCTGCTCCACCTAACCTTAGTTGATCCAAAAATGAATGGAAGGACTTCCTGTAACCCTAGAGTGTCTTCTAGAATCTTATCTCTTCTTTAAGGATTATCCAAGCCACCTATTAGAAGGAAGTAGGATGACTTCTCATCTTCTCATTCTCTTTAAGGTTTCATGACTTGATCTATATACTCTCTCTATTTTGGGTAGTTTAAGGATGGGACAACTAAAATTCAAAAATAAATTGAGAAAACTTGTTGTGATATTTCCATGATTTATCATATTCTTTCTTTGAAATTTATAAATAAGATAACTTATATCAATTGAACACTTACATATGGCCCCAAAAACCAGGAACAATAGGGATGATGAAGGAACCTCTGGTACTAAAGACAAGGGGAAAAAGCCCAGTATGAATGATGATTATGATGTCGATTCTTCCAATAAGACCACCAATATGGGGGAGTCAAAAACGATATAAAAGGTCATTATGGATGCCCTCCATGACCTAGCTATTCATACAACATCCCTTGTACCAACCCATAACCTAAAACCCATCACTATCTAGGATTTTCTAAAACTCAACCCATAAGCCTTCTATGGGGAATACAAAGATGATATCCTAGACAAGGTTGATGCCTAGTTAGTGTCCATGGAGAACTCCTTCAGGGTTCTGAGGTGCCCTGAACAAAACAAAGTTGGTTTTTCCACCTACCAGTTGAAGGGGGTGGCCAAGTTGTGGTGTGTAAAGGTGTGAAATCACTCCTCTACTAAAAAGAAAAGACCACATCCCTTAAAACCAAACACCACATCAAATTTTCTGTCAAAGTGATGGAGACCAATTCTTTCAACATGTATGTATCATTACACAAGGATTAGTAGTGGAAAATATCATTATCTAACAATTTACAATGCTCGATAACATGATACAACACTTCACCTCATATGGGTGTCAAAAAGGAAATCTAATCATATAAGCCAAAGATCAAGCTGAGGGTCATCTAACCACCTCTTCAAGTCTCCCCAAAAGCTCAGCTACAAGATTGATGTCGAAGTTTGCCTCTTATTGATCTAACCTGGGGTTGGAAGCATACCCCACAAAAGAGAAGAAGAAAAGAAATACATCAGCAAAAAGCCGGTATGTATATGCTAAAGGAAACTTTGAGCAATTTAAGCAATAAGGACTTCAAATGTAAAATGCTTCCCATACCAGAGATAAGGACTACCCAATCGGGCATAAAAGAAAAGAATCATCATATAATAAAAGAAGATACTTGCCATGATCGAAACAATAAAGATTGTGAAATACTGGCACAAAAGAAAGTAGTAGGGCACACAACCCACAATAATCAACCTGCATGCATGTGAGATAAACATAGCCCTAGAATAATATAAACACAATTGGCGTCCAACCCTCATAAAGTTGAAACCTGATTGTGATGGAGTGAACTTTGTGAGTATATTGAATACCTAATGAGATAGATGGATCTATGTGATTGAGTTATTTTGAGGAATTTAATTGATTGGTCAATTAGTGATAACTTGGCACCTCAAATGTAGAAGGCATGGTTCTGAAACCATGGTTGAAGTTCCATTTTGTTGGATGATAAATTAATGTATGCAATTGAAGGGTTGATAATTACAAGAATGGTTTTTGGTTTATGACTTAGAGCCAAATCTTACAAGCCACGCTTCCAATGAGTAACGACTAGGCATCCTTTTCTGAAGCCACGGATGGCTTGATAATAGGCAGCAATCGTTCATGATGTAGTGGCTTGGAGAATGTGGTACGTGTAAGAGTGGATGGCAGACGATCAGTTGGTCTTTGCTAGTCAATATGAAACCGGTGGTCACTACAGAACTGACAAGGAAGAGAAAACCTCCTTCCCTCCCCTTCCCCTTTTACAACACGCAGTTGGGTGTGAGAAAGAAGTGAAGAGGCTCCAACGGCAGCCCTCTAGGCTGGAAGTGTCGTCGAGGTCCCGCCAGGCTTCCAAGTAGCCACAAGAGACGATCAGGAGGTGTTGAGCCCTTTACGGCAGTGTTGTATAGGAAGACTAGAAGGTGCAAGAGAGACCATCAACTGGCTAGTTTCTTGTCGGAGTCGATCCTCATGGTAGCGGCTACCTTCGTTCGTGCGAGCGTTCGTCGGAGGCCTTCAATGGGGAACCAGACCTACGTGGATTCCTTGCATGACTTTCCCAAGGCGGCGGCGCCTGAATCTTGGACGACGAGGAGGACAAACAGTGGATGATCCTGAAAGGAGTTCTTCCAATCAAGCACAGTGGATCTCACGCACGCCGGCGTTCCATGAGAGAAGATCCTCGTGGATTCGCACAAGAGTGGAGAGCGCCAGTTCCTTACCGTTCTTTGTGGAAGCCATGAGAACTGAGCCCCACTTGGGACTTAGACGCATGAAGGCATCATGCGAGAAGGAGATCCTTCCAGACCTCACCGCAGCTGGAGAGCTGAAGCAAGGAGCCACATGCACGGATGCACAATACTATAGAGAAGAGAACAGGCGGCGGCGGTCCACACATCGGAGACCCAACGGGTGGTGGCGCTCAGGCAGACTCGCAAGGAGGAGAACCACCAGCGGCGAGCCTGAGAAGGCTGGAGGTGCGATAGAGGGTCCATCGAAGGTCTTGGGGGTAGTAGGTCCTGATGAGGGTGAGGCGTTGGAGAAGGATCTATCGCCGGAGCCCATAGTCGCAGCGGTGCTTACGGGCGTCGGGCGGACATCGCGTGAGTTAAGCGAGAACACAGAGGGGACTCGGGAGAAAGAAAGAAGCCAGACCAGTTCAACCCTCAGATCAAACGACTCAATGATGAACCAACCCTAAACCGGCCCACAGCCAGCAAAGGCAATGTCAAACCTGAAGGCCACGTGGTGACACGTGATTCGTCTAAAAAGGTAAATATCTCACAAATTTACCAGATCTTCCAACATTTACAGTAATTAGCTCGATGATTAGAAAAATACATATAATATACCAAAATTCTTAGAAAAATGCATAGAACAAGATGGAAGCATAATATCCTCCTTTTGATGCATTAATAATAGTGATATCATGTAAGATGTGAAATGCACATATGAGGGATAATAAATATCAAATGATTCCCTAAAATTATGAGAAAATACCTGTAAATCATATTTCATGTTTATAATTCACATGATGTCAGTTATGGTCATGATGATGTACGAAATCATGTAATTTTCTTAATTTGTCTAATTAGGGCTAATAACCCTAATAAAATGCAATAAATGCATACATGCTCAATAAATGCTGAAATTTACAAAGTAAGCTCATATCAGTAATTAGAAGATAATATGTAACTCTGAGTCAGTTTATATAAATGGAATTAATGGAAACATGATAATGATTCTTCACGTGATATAAAACCCTATATGCTAAATGAATATGATCTAGAGTTAATATGTACACATAATCATATGTAATCAAATAACTAGATTATTGATCATAATATGGAATACAACATCGGTAATGTCAATCCTAGATAACAAGATGAGATGGATAATAAATAATCATGAGAATACCATAATGAGATAAGATAAATCCTAATGGACATGATTAGGGTTAAGATGAGATGTAAGATGATGAGAACCTGATGATAGTATATGGTCTTGTTTTGATCAGGGGTTTGACCAAGATATAGTTGATATGAGGATTTGATGATTAGGTTTCTCTTTGAAAGGTACGCCATTACCTCTTACTTGGCTTATTATACAATATGCTTGTGTTATATGTGTAGTAAAATACTTGGCATATGATATTGGATGAAATGATTATTCTTGTATGATATGTTGCATGATTTTCCATGATTACTGCTATGAACACATCAAACATAATATATTTGTTCCATTATATGAAAGCACTAACTCTTTGGTAGTGTGCTTGGAAGTGACCTAACTCTTTGGTAGTGGTCACATTGTACATATGACCTAACTCTTTGGTAGTGGTCTGACCTAACTCTTTGGTAGTGGTCACCTTGTACAAATGATCTAACTCTTTGGTACTGATCATAAAGGCCTTGAGATATAATGGAAAATAAGTTTAAAATATGTGCTCTCTTTTGTTAATGAATATCTTTGTGCAAGTATACGCTTTTCTTATATTCTTCTATTACTGCCAAGTATTAGTTTTATCTTATTGCCAAGATATGATGAGAGGTATATAAAAGACACGTAGGCGTACTCAGTACAATATTCTTGAATATTGTGCTGACGTGTATCGCATGTAATCTTTTGTTTAGGTTGTGGTTATGCTCTTGAAGATCCAGGATAGTGAGAGTTGTGTAGCGAGATGATGTACAGGTGGACCTGTTGTCTTAAGATCCTGTAGTTTAGTTGTAGTACATGTATATGTAGAAGTTTGTTGTTCAATATGTAATATCAAATGTTGTAACAATTCATGTTGTAATTATATGTTGAATGGTAAACATGTGTTGTGGTTTGTTTATTATTCATGTGCATGTGCTACTGATTATGTTTCCTTCTGACTTCCTCTGATTTTCTTCTTCTTAGCCTAGTGTGGGATGTTTAAATTGGGATTCTCGTTGAGGTGAGGGTTTCAATTTGGACGTCGCACATCAGATTAAGTTTTAGAAAATTCGGGGACGTCACAGGTGGTATCAGAGCATGAACAATAGCAAAGCCTGACATTTTCTCATTATACAACACAAAACTAAAGAACCATGACCTTAATAATCTTTAGGGTTAGATTAGTCATCTTTTAGAGACTAGATCTGACCTAGCCTCTAGGTTAGCACCTAGATGTCCAAGAACTAGGTCTAGACTAGTGCTTGTTTTATAGCAAGTCCTTAGATGTCGTACTTTCCTTATAGTGCAGCGGTATGGGACGTTGCACTATTTGGAAATGACGTGCATCAAGGGAAGAGAAACCCTAGACTTATTGCGCACGTTGTCTAGAGTAGCTACACTAGTCTACCCCTTGTTCTCACCCTTTTCACTAGTTTTCATGACACTTTACTCTCTACTATGTGTGGGACACTCGTTTCTGGATTTGGTTTTTTATTCCAAATGGATCGAACCTCGATAGTTTTCTCTTACGATTGTTTTATCGGAGAAAAACTATATAATATTTTAATATGTATATGTATTACAAAAATGTGTCCCCACACATGTACGAGTAGGATGTGGTCATGAAATCTAAGTGAAAGTGAATGACATCAGTCTAGAAGAGAGAGTAGTTCTAGATTAGATGTCTAGAGCCTTGTTAGAATATATGATAGTTGGAATAGATGAAATAAGTTTTGATGATATGATGTAAGTCTTATATAGATGACATAAGATGGTTATGATGATCTATGTTTGTCTTCGATGACTTAAGTTTAGTTTTGAGGTTTTTAAGATAAGTTTCGATGATGCAAGTATGCTTTCGTTTATGAGATAAGATATGTTAAGTTAAGACAAGGTTGTGAGTCAGCATGAGCCTCAATCTCTTTTACAAAGGAGGACCTCTAGTGTTAGGACCAGTTTCGGGGTTAACTCCAGAGAGAGTGAGACCCGTAGGAAGAAGGTCAGAGAACCTAAACTCCAAGATATGAGAATTATGAGATATGTGATATGTCCTAAACTAGACTACTCCTGAGTGATTGAGATGAGTTTCTTTATGCATGATTCCTATAGTTTTCTTGAACCCTAGATGTCCTTGGGAGGACCAAACCCTAGAGATAGAGAGAGGCTCAATATATATGTGCATGTGGATATGAATATGAGTTCCTACCATCTGGGTGAGGGCCGGAGAGAGCCCAAGACCCTGGAGGAGGTAGCTATTCTAGTTTTTGTAAAGCCTCATGTTCGGGTTGGTGGTCTCCCACATAGGAATCTAGTGGTATATATAAGAGAGTTTTGGGTAAGCATGTTTCATGGGTAGAAGACCTATGAAGAGTATGTTGTAGCATGTTTGGTTTGTGCTTATGTGGCTAGAGTTTGTAAAGCTATCGCTAGCGCCAATGAGGTAATCCGAGAACCCCAGACTAAGAGAGGAAAGATAAAGTATGTGCATATGAGATACTCACAGAGTTGAGTTCTCAGAGAGACTGAGCATGGTGATGCCCTCTTGATATGGGTCAAGAGAACCTCAATTGGGTTAGATAAAGTTTTGATATATATTCATAAGCCACTTGTGTATGTTTGTTTTAGCACAGCCATTAGATAATAAAATACGTAAGCAGGTGATCTAGTCTCAAGATGTGATATATAGACATGATATGATGGAAATCCAAAGATGGTTTTAATTGATATCAATGTATAAATGGCTAACCATATACATGAATAGTGATGATAATGTGAAATGGTTGGTTAATCTTGTGGTGAAATCACTAGTAACTATTGCAATTTATTATGAATAATGAAATAAGACCATATGAATGAAATATGTTACACGAAGTGTTAATCTTAGTGCCTAATAAAGATGAAATATATAGTTGACAGTTGGCACAACATAATGATTATAACACCTTGATATGTTCTAGATGAATAAAGTGGGTTAACTTTAGTTAACTCCCTCCTAAAAGACATATGTTAATGATGAACATGTTCTAACAATGAGCTAAATAAAATGTGGATGACACCTTAATATATGAGTGAATGTTAGTTAACTCCTTTAGAACATGGTAATATGATGTGGGAACCCTAATGCATGGCTAAAGATAAAGAAGTGAATTTAACATATGAGATATGTAATTACATAACCTACATTTCTAAACCCTGAGTTTAACCTTGAATGGAGTGTTTGTGTACCAAGATGGTTGTAAAACCCCCTAATAGTGCTTTGAATACATGGTTCTTGGTAACATTTGTGGATATGTTACACATAGAATAGTGTCTACAAGTGGATGAAGACATGGTAGTTTTCCTTGGAGTGCGAGTATGGTTAACTTTCGAGGACGAAAGTTCTTTTAAGATGTATATGATGTGACAAAGTGGTTTTCTGGCATAATTTTGAGGACAAAATTATCTTTTACGGTGTGTAGGATGTGATGGAGTGAACTTTTTGAGTATTTTGAATACCTAATGAGATAGATGGATCTATGTGCTTGAGTTATTTTGAGGAATTTAATTGATTGGTCAATTAGTGATAACTTGTCACCTCAAATGTAGAAGGCATGGTTCTGAAACCATGGTTGAAGTTCCATTTTGTTGGGATGATCATAAAGAGAAATGGTGGGGTTTTGGATGATAAATTAATGTATGCAATTGAAGGGTTGATAATTACAAGAATGGTTTTTGGTTTATGAATTAGAGCCATATCTTACAAGCCACGCTTCCAATGAGTAACGACTAGGCATCCTTTTCTGAAGCCATGGATGGCTTGATAATAGGCAGCGATCGTTCATGATGTAGTGGCTTGGAGAATGTGGTACGTGCAAGAGTGGATGGCGGATGATCAGTTGGTCTTTGCTCGTCAATATGAAACCGGTGGTCACTTCAGAACTGAAAAGGAAGAGAAAACCTCCTTCCCTCCCCTTCCCCTTTTACAACATGCAGTTGGGTGCGAGAAAGAAGTGAAGAGGCTCCAGTGGCAGCCCTCTAGGCTGGCAGCGTTGTCGAGGTTCCGCCAGGCTTCCAAGTAGCCGCAAGAGACGATCAGGAGGTGTCGAGCCCTTTACGGCAGTGTTGAATAGGAAGACTAGAAGGCGCAATAGAGGCTATCAACTGGACAGTTTCTTGTCGGAGACGAGCCTCATGGTAGCGGCTACCTTCGGTCGTGCGAGCATTCGTCGGAGGCCTTCAGTGGGGAACCAGACCTACGTGGATTCCTCGCAGGACTTTCCCAAGGCGGCGACACCTGAACCTTGGACGACGAGGAGGACAAGCAGTGGATGATCCCGAAAGGAGTTCTTTCAGTCAAGCACAGCGGCTCTCACGCACGCCGGCATTCCATGAGAGCAGATCCTCGTGGACTCGCACATGGGTGGAGAGTTCCAGTTCCTTGTCGTTCTTTGTGGCAGCCATGAGAACTGAGCCCCACTTGGGACTCAGACGCACGAAGGCATCATGCGAGAAGGAGATCCTTCCGGACCTCACCACAGCGGTGGCGCTGAAGCAAGGATCCACATGCATGGATGTGCAATGCTATAGAGAAGAGAACAGGCGGCGGCGGTCCGCACATCGAGACCCGACAGATGCATTAATAATAGTGATATCATGTAAGATGTGATATGCACATATGAGGGATAATAAATATCAAATGATTCCCTAAAATTATGAGAAAATACCTGTAAATCATATTTCATGTTTATAATGCATATGATGTCAGTTATGGTCATGGTGATGTACGAAATCATGTAATTTGCTTAATATGTCTAATTAGGGCTAATAACCCTAATAAAATGCAATAAATGCATACATGCTCAATAAATGCTGAAATTTACAGAGTAAGCTCATATCAGTAATTAGAAGATAATATGTAACTCTGAGTCAGTTTATATAAATGGAATTAATGGAAACATGATAATGATTCTTCACGTGATATAAAACCCTATATGCTAAATGAATATGATCTAGAGTTAATATGTACACATAATCATATGTAATCAAATAACCAGATTATTGATCATAATCTGGAATACAACATCGGTAATGTCAATCCTAGATAACAAGATGAGATGGATAATAAATAATCATGAGAATACCATAATGAGATAAGATAAACCCTAATGGACATGATTAGGGTTAAGATGAGATGTAAGATGATGAGAACCTGATGATAGTATATGGTCTTGTTTTGATCAGGGGTTTGACCAAGATATAGTTGATTTGAGGATTTGATGATTAGGTTTCTCTTTGCAAGGTACGCCATTACCTCTTACTTGGCTTATTATACAATATGCTTGTGTTATATGTGTAGTAAAATACTTGGCATATGATATTGGATGAAATGATTGTTCTTGTATGATATGTTGCATGATTTTCCATGATTACTGCTATGAACACATCAAACATAATATATTTGTTCCATTATATGAAAGCACTAACTCTTTGGTAGTGTGCTTGATAGTGACCTAACTCTTTGGTAGTGGTCACATTGTACATATGACCTAACTCTTTGGTAGTGGTCACCTTGTACAAATGATCTAACTCTTTGGTAGTGATCATAAAGGCCTTGAGATATAATGGAAAATAAGCTTAAAATATGTGTTCTCTTTTGTTAATGAATATCTTTGTGCAAGTATATGCTTTTCTTATATTCTTTTGTTACTACCAAGTATTATTTTTATCTTATTTCCAAGATATGGTGAGAGGTATATAAAAGACACGTAGGCATACTCAGTACAATATTCTTGAATATTGTGCTGACGTGTACTGCATGTAATCTTTTGTTTAGGTTGTGGTTATTCTCTTGAAGATCCAGGATAGTGAGAGTTGTGTAGCGAGCTGATGTATAGGTGGACCTATTGTCTTAAGATCATGTAGTTTAGTTGTAGTACAACTATATGTAGAAGTTTGCTGTTCAATATGTAATATCAAATGTTGTAACAATTCATGTTGTAATTATATGTTGAATGGTGAACATGTGTTGTGGTTTGTTTATTGTTCATGTGCATGTGCTACTGATTGTGTTTCCTTCTGACTTCCTCTGATTTTCTTCTTCTTAGCCTAGTGTGGGATGTTTAAATTGGGATTCTCGCTGAGGTGAGGGTTTCAATTTGGACGTCGCACACAGATTAAGTTTTATAAAATCCGGGGACATCACACTGATAGAGAAAGGAATATTGCCAATCTCCCAAATATATATAGTTGAGTATGGATTACTGCAAAACTCAATTACAGAGGATTGGTATACTGCCACCCTCCAATTAAACAATAGGGGAATACTTCCCCAAAACCAATGTAATTACACTACTCTAGTGCTACTGAATCTCATAGCATGTTTAATGTAGAGGCAAGTAAATAGTTTAGTCAGAAGATGATACAAAGGTTGCCATCACACAATGGACAACGCAAACATATAACATCCACTTAAAAGTGGCACATACAAATATAAGATACAAACATGCACCAAGGCACAAGAAAAGATATCAAGAAAATATCTAAGTTCATAACAAGCAAGATAGTTCACATGAACCATGATAACAAGACATAAGACATATTGTGTAGGTCAAATTCAAGAGAATGAAAAGATAGGTGAATTGCTCATTATAGAGTAATAGTGGATACAACATACCTCTCTTACTTAGAGTCCTATTAACCTCTTTTCCAAACCTTTAGTTGAAATCAAGGTCCACTTGTCATGTTTCCAATTTCATATTCAAGTATTAGAATAACATATATACATTAAAGAGTTGAACCCTAATATATGAAATTTTTACACAAAACCTCGATTCAGACCTCAAAAATATCAACACCAACTTAGTTAGGTTTTTCTGATTAAGAAAACATATAGTTTTGCATATATTGGAGTTATGAAGGTTAAAGTGTATTTTTGGTGATTTTTAGGTATTTAATTCATTTTCTAAAAAATCTTTTCTATAAAATTAAAAATAAATACTTGGAAATATTTTTATTAAAAAGAACATGTTTTTCTAAGTTCGAAACATATTTTACTTTAATTTTTGGACAAATGAATCAAAAGTTATGAGTTATTGAAAATCGACCAATTAGAAATCGACACATCGTCAATTTTTAACATAAGATCATGAGTTTTAAGCATGTAATAGGAAATATATGGAAAGGGGGTTATGAAGGTCACATCTAGGGAAGATAATAAGGTCCAAACAGCATGGATCTCTAGCTTATAAGGTCTGGTTGCTCCAAGCCTAGCTCCTTTCTTGAACAAAGATCACCAAGGAGGAGCTTAAGAATCCAAAATAGAGAAATTTGGAAACCAAATGAGCCTTCTTCACCAAGGTAGGCTCCCTTTATTACCTTGGGTCAGAAAATTCGTGGCCAAATACCAAAGGAACTATTCTATAAGCTAGAGGAAAGAAAAAGAGACCAAGAGTTTCGAATTTGTGAGTTGGGAAAGGGGTAAGCATGGCTATTTATAGAAAAAGTTCAAGCATGAGGTGTTTCATGGGACTTTCCATGTGTCATTAGCCTAGGGCTTCATGGTTTTGCAAGTGGACACCTCATGGAGGCTCTAAAATATCTACGGTCAGTTTATGTACGTTTCTAGGCCCTCTCAACCGACCTCCATAAAGGAAATAACCCCATTGGTCGATGGCTTCAAAAGATAAGATCACTTATAAAGAGAAAATCCCTAAAATGCCCTTGGAAAGCAATACCATCAAACCAAGGTGAAACTTGGTGCTCCCATGGTTTTAGAATTCGATAATGGTAAGGCGGTATCTAATTATTATAATTAATGTGATAATTTGCAAATAAAACATCCCAATTGGGTAAATTGCATAAAAGTCCGGAATGTACCTAAAATTGCATAACTTGTACAAACAACATCCAAATTGGAGCAAACTTCATCCAAAAGTTATATTTTATGTGTATAATATTAACTTGTCATTATTTATATATTTTGAAGTTATATAACCACATTATTTATTACTTATGTATTTCATTCATTTTCTCTCTCCTAAACTTATCCTAATATTTCAAGGTTGTCCAAATTAGATGAAATTTAACATGTAGTCTAATTTTGATAAGTAGATTTTGAATTTGAAGTTTGTTTCCTATTTTAAGAATTCTTTTTATGATATATGTCCTATGGCCCATTAACGACCCATTATCTAAATTGTTTATCCAATTAAGTTTCTTATCTTCATATTACCACCAAAATGAGTTATGTGGCATATTTTATGTATTATAAACCTAAGATTAATGTTAGAAAATTAGGTTACATTAAGGTGATCTATAAATGTATTAGCTCATTGGGATTATACAAAACATCTATTTAGGTCTAACCTTCAACCTTGTTTGGCTAAGTCCAAAATGTCAACTTCCAAGGTAGGGTCTGAGATCTAGTATGTTACAGCACACCACCCCTTAAAGGGATTTTGTCCTCGAAATCAAAACATCCATAAGCAAACTTATCCACCACCCCTTAATAGGGTTCATCTTATTATATCAAACTAAACTTCAGATACAAAAAGTTCAACTGTACTTCTTACATCCAACTACATATGCAACATGTAAAAAGGAAACATAACTTGCAAAGACTATTCTAAGAAATTATGGGTTAAATTGCTCTTGATCTTCATCATTAAATTATTCACCATCCAAAGCAAAAACTCTTCCAGCTCTTCTTTCCACAGGTCTTCCTCTATTATTGTTATCATTATTGTTGCCCTGATTCTGAGGAGACACTTGTTGTTGTTGTACTGGAGCCTGACTATTACGACGTTTAGGGTAATCAGGTTGGATGTGTCCAGGTTCATTGCAATAGTGACATACCACTGGTGCACCTTGATTTCTAACATGCGGACACTTCCCTGGAGGATGGGGTCTATTACACTTTGCACAACTGTCTCTTTTCTGCTCATCACCTGAGGATTTCCTTTTCTTGTCAAACTCCCTAGGTTGAAACCTTGGGTAAGACTCCATAGCCAAAGCATTATCAACCATCTACTGGAAGGTCAAAGGAAGTTGTGGGATAAGAGCACGACCCACATTGTAGTTGAGTCCCTGAAGGAACAAGCCAACCCTACGTTCCTCACCCAAACCAACTGCATAACGTTCCAACAGTAGAAACTTTTGTACGTAAGAAGAAACTGATAAGAAACCTTGCTTCAAGCTGTAGAACTCTGCTTCTTTCTTCTTCAAAGCAGCAGTACAAATGTACTTTCCACGAAAGAGAGTCAAAAACTCTGCCCAAGTCATGGTTGAGATATCTCTAGTCCTTGCAATTCCATTCCACCAAACTCTTGTTGGTCCATTCAAGACGTAGGAAGCAAACCTAACTTTTTGACGTGGAGGACATGCCATACCATCAAAAGTCCTCTCTAAGGCCAACACCCAATCATCAACTTTGTCAACCATTTCTATTTCACCTTCACCCTTGAAAGAATGTGGTTGCATCTTCATGAACTCCATGATTGAGAACTCCTTAGACTTCTTAGATACAGACATGTCTTTAATCTTCCCCGCCATGGAAGATGCAAAGAGTTGTCTTAACATGGCCAACTCTTGCTCTGGAGTCATAATTCCTCCCGAACCAGTAGAAGATGAGGTCCCCTAGCCAAACTTAGTGTTTTGAGGTGTTTTGTAACTGTACTGGTTGTCAGCAGTAGAGTTATCTCCTGCCATTAGGGTTTTACCTACACAAGGTAAGGTACTAGGTGTAAGCAACCTAATATAATGGTAAACATACTAAGGGAGATGAGTTTGAAATAGTTAGATAACCGACTGCTAGTGGCTCTGATACCATGCTGTAAAGGAGTGAAACCACACCTCTACTAAAAAGAAAAGACCACATCCCTTAAAACCAAACACCACATCAAATATTCTGTCAAAGGGATGGAGACCAATTCTTTCAACATGTATGCATCATTATACAAGGAGTAGCAGCGGAAAATATCATTATCTAACAATTTACAATGCTAGATAACATGATACAACACTTCACCGCATATGGGTGTCAAAAAGGAAATCTAATCATATAAGCCAAAGATCAAGCTGAGGGTCATCTAACCACCTCTTCAAGTCTCCCCAAAAGCTCAGCTACAAGATTGATGTCGAAGTTTGCCTCTTCTTGATCTAACCTGGGGTTGGAAGCATACCCCATAAAAGATAAGAAGAAAATAAATACACCAGCAAAACTCTGGTATGTATATGCTAAAAAAAACTTTGAGCAATTAAAGCAATAAGGACTTAAAATGTAAAATGCTTCCCATACCAGAGATAAGGACTACCCAATCGGGCATAAAAGAAAAGAATCATCATATAATAAAAGAAGATACTTGCCATGATTGAAATAATAAAGATGGTGCAATACTGGAACAAAAGAAAGTAGTAGGGCACACACCCCACAATAATCAACTTGCATGCATGTGAGATAAACATAGCCCTAGAACAATATAAACACAATTGGCGGCCAACCCTCATAAAGTTGAAACCTGATAGAGAAAGGAATACTGCCAATCTCCCAAATATATAAACTTGAGTATGGATTACTGCCACACTCAATTATAGAGGAATGAAATACTGCCACACTCCAAATAAACAATAGGGGAATACTACCCCAAAACCAATGTAATTACACTACTCTAGTGCTACTGAATCACATAGCACGTTTAATGTAGAGGCAAGTAAATAGTTTAGTCAGAAGATGATACAAAGGTTTCCATCACACAATGGACAATGCAAACATATAACATACAATTCAAAGTGGCACATACCAATATAAGAGACCAACATGCACCAAGGCACAAGAAAAGATATCAAGAAAATATCTAAGTTCATAACAAGCAAGATAGTTCACACGAACCATGATAACAAGAGATAAGACATATTGTGTAGGTCAAATTCAAGAGAATGAAAAGATAGGTGAATTGGTCATTATATAGGAATAGGGGATACAACATACCTCTCTTACTTAGAGTCATATTTACCTCTTTTCCAAACCTTTAGTTGAAATCAAGGTCCACTTGTCATGTTTCCAATTTCATATTCATGTATTAGAATAACATATATACATTAAAGAGTTGAACCCTAATATATGAAATTTTTACACAAAACCTCGATTCAGACCTCAAAAATATCACCACTAACTTATTTAGATTTTTCTGATTAAGAAAACATATAATTTTGCATATATTGGAGTTATGAAGGTTAAAGTGTATTTTTGGTGATTTTTAGGTATTTAATTCATTTTCTAAAAACTCTTTTCTAAAAAACTAAAAACCAATACTTGGAAATGTTTTTATTAAAAAGAACATGTTTTTCTGAGTTCAGAACATATTTTACTTTAATTTTTGGACAAATGAATCAAAAGTTATGAGTTATTGAAAATCGACCAATTAGAAATCGACACATCGTCAATTTTTAACATAAGATCGTGAGTTTTAAGCATGTAATAAGAAATATATGGAAAGGGGGTTAAGAAGCTCACATATAGGGAAGATAATAAGGTCCAAACAGCAAGGATCTCGAGCTTATAAGGTCTGGTTGCTCCAAGCCTAGCTCCTTTCTTGAACAATGATCACCAAGGAGGAGCTTAAGAATCCAAAATAGAGAAATTTGGAAACCAAATGAGCCTTCTTCACCAAGGTAGGCTCCCTTTATTACCTTGGGTCAGAAACTTCATGGACAAATACCAAAGGAACTATTCTATAAGCTAGAGGAAAGAAAAAGAGACCAAGAGTTTCGAATTTATGAGTTGGGAAAGGGGTATGCATGGCTATTTATAGAAAAAGTTCAAGCATTAGGTGTTTCATGGGACTTTCCATGTGTCATTAGCCTAGGGCTTCATGGTTTTGCAAGTGGACACCTCATGGAGGCTCTAAAATATCTAAGGTCGGTTTATGGACGTTTCTAGGCCCTCTCAACAGACCTCCATAAAGGAAATAACCCCATTGGTCGATGGTTTCAAAAGATAAGATCACTTATAAAGAGAAAATCCCTAAAATGCCCTTGGAAAGTAATACCATCAAACCAAGGTGAAACTAGATGATCCCATGGTTTTAGAATTCTATAATGGTAAGGTGGCATCTAATTATTATAATTAATGTGATAATTTGCAAATAAAACATCCCAATTGGGTAAATTGCATAAAAGTCCAGAATGTACCTAAAATTGCATAACTTGTACAAACAACATCCAAATTGGACCAAACTTCATCCACAAGTTATATTTGATGTGTAGAATATTAACATGTAATTATTTATATATTTTGAAGTTATATAACCACATTATTATTACTTATGTATTTCATTCATTTTCTCTCTCCTAAACTTATCCTAATATTTCAAGGTTGTCCAAATTAGATGAAATTTGACATGTAGGCTAATTTTGATATGTAGATTTTGAATTTGAAGTTTGTTTCCTATTTTAAGACTTATTTTTATGAGATATGTCATATGGCCCATTAACAGCCCATTACCTAAATTGTTTATCCAATTAAGTTTCTTATCTCCATATTACCACCAAAATGAGTTATGTGGCATATTTTATGTATTATAAACCTAAAATTAATGTTAGATAATTAGGTTACATTAAGGTGATCTATAAATGTATTAGCTCATTGGGATTATACAAAACATCTATTTAGGTATAACCTTCAACCTTGTTTGTCTAAGTCCAAAATGTCAACTTCCAAGGTAGGGTCTGAGATCTAGTATGTTACGCGGTGGGAGAATTATGTCCGGTCACAACAGGTCATCCTCGTCAATTGGGAAGCCTTCAAACCCATTTTCACCAATTGTTTCCAACCCACATATGAGATAAAGGAGAAACAAAAACAATTCCTCATCCATACCCAAGGAACTAACAAAGTGGTTGAATACAATCGTTAGTTCTTCCTTCTGGAGAGGCATGTCACCAACCCCACTAAAGAGAAAAAACTTGACCGCTACATTCATGGGCTCTTCCTTACCCTAAAATCTTTTGTATCCTCATCCAAACCAACAAATTTTCAATATGCCTATGACCATGTGTTGTCCATGGAAAGAACCCTAGGGATGGGACATGGGAAACAGTTACCTACTCTTGCCTATCTTGGCCTTATTGAGGTTGTACCTGCAAAACCCGAACAGAAGGGAAAAACCCATACTGGTGGCAATAAGAACAAGAACTGACAGAAGAACCAAAGAAATCCTCTTGCCCAGAACTACAATCAAGGGCAGAATCAGAATTACAATCGTGGCACTGCACAGAACTAAAATCATGTCCAAAATAGGGGTCAAGGCCAGAATGCCAATGTTCCTCATTACCACAACTATGGTAAATTCCACTCTGGCTAGTAAAAGTATTCATCCCTGGTCTTCCACTACTACAAACAGGAGGGTCACTTCAGAGACAACTGCCCCCACCCTCCTCCAGCATGGGCCAAGCAAGATGAAAATCAATAGGCTTGTGTCTTTGCAGGGAATGTTGATGAGGCAAAGGCTAATGAAAACAAACTCATGGAAGGTACCATTTATATTCGAAATTATTTCCAGAAAATGGTATCATTATTATCTTATATAAACTCCTTACACAAAATATATGTATACATAGGTATGATGCTAATCTCTAACCATTTTGTTGTTATTGTATTTGACTCTAGGTCAAAAAACACCTTCATGTCTAAGAATCTTGCCTCTATGTTGAATCTTGAAACAAGGGACTTAGGGTACATACTTGATGTAACTACTCCAAGTGGGAAGATGAAAGTCTCGTACTATATTTTCGAAAAATTCCCTCTATCTTATGTTGGTCGTAGTTTTGAGTCAGACTTCAGAATCTTAGACATGGAAGACTTTGACCTTATTTTGGGGATGGATTGGCTCCATAAAATCATGCTCTGATTGATTGTTGTGCCAAGAAAGTCATTATTTCTAAACCCAACCTCCCTATTCTTGTAATTCCTGGAAGGAAAGATCAAAATCAAAATGTTTTTATTTCTCTGATTAAAGCCCAAAACTTGATATCTAGAGGGTGCAAAGCATACCTACAAATTGTAACCATAGTAAATCCTTATACGAGTGACCTGAAAAACATTGATATAGTTTTGGAGTACCTAAGTGTCTTTATTAAGGAACTCCCTAGGCTACCACCTAATTGTGATGTTGAGTTTTCTATCAAATTAGCACCTGGTACTGCACCCATTTCTTGGGCACCCTATCAGATGACTCTTGTTGAGTTGACTGAGTTGAAAAAGCAGTTGTAGGAATTGCTAGACAAGGGTTTCATCTGCCCTAGTACCTCTCCTTGGGGATCCCCTGTTCTATTTGTCAAGAAAAAGGATGACTCCCTTCGCATGTGTATTGACTATTGTATGATCAATCAAGCTATTGTGAAACATAAATATCTGCTTCCCAGAATTGATGACCTTTTTTATCAACTCCATTCTGCCCATGTCTTTTCAAAAATTGATCTCCGTTCTGGTTACCACCAGCTCAAGGTTAAGGATGAAGACATCCCTAAAACTACCTTTTGAACTCGATATGGGCATTACAAATTCCTAGTCATGCCATTTGGGTTGAACAAAGCCCCTGGTGTGTTTATGAACTTGATGAATAATGTCTTCCAACCTTTCCTCGATGAGTTTTTAGTGTTCTTCATTGATGACATATTGATATATTCAACTGATGTTGAATCACATCGTACTCACCTTTGAAAAGTTCTTGACATCCTCCATTCCTAGAAATTCCATACAAAGTTGTCAAAATGTGATTTTTGGATTTCTGAAGTCATGTTCTTAGGCCACATAATTTTTGGTGGGAAAATTTATATTGAGCCCGCAAAAGTCTCAGATGTTCTAGAATGGCAAGCCCCTAAGAATTTTTTAGAGATTTTAAAGTTTTCTGGGTTTTGTTGGTTATTATCGATGTTACATTCAGAACTTCAACAAGACTGCCTTACCTTTCACAAAGCTATCTAGGAAAGGAGAATAGTTTATTTGGTCGAAGGAGTGTGAGTCTAGTTTTCAAGAGCTAAAGACGAAGCTGACAAATGCACCTGTCTTGACTATTCCCTCAGGAAATGATGGGTTTGTCATCTCCATCAATGCATTAAAGTTTAGTTTGGGTTGTGTCCTCATGCAGGAAAGAAAGGTAGTTGCTTATCCCTCTCGGTGATTGAAGCCAAATGAGTTCAACTACCCAACCCACGACCTCAAGCTTTCCTCCATCATATATGCTTCGAAGATATGGCAGCATTACTTATATAGTGCCACCTTCGACATCCTCACCAACCACAAGAGTCTAAAATACATCCTAACACAGAAAGATCTCAATCTCAGACAGAGGTGATGGCTCAAGAATCTTAAAGACTATGACTTCACCATTGCCTCCCACCCCGATAAGGCAAATGTGGTGGTCGATGTACTCAGTAGGAAGCAGGCTAAATGTGTTGTTGTTTTCACTACTAAATGGAAGAATATGGAACTCATGTCACCTTGGTCCCTGAGGCATATGGGCAATGTTCTCAGATTGGCAGTGTCCATGCAAAACCAGACCTCTATTCCAAGATTATGTCATCCCAAAAGAATAGCAAGATCCTTGATGAAATGACTAAGCTACTAGAGAAGTCCCAAACCCATCTGACAGTCAATATGGATGGTGGAATCCGATTCAAACAATGCATATGGGTCCCAAAAGATTCAATTATGATAGAAAAGGTGTTACGAGAATCTCACAAGTCGCAATATATTGTGCATCTTGGATCAACTAAAATATACAAGGATCTACAGAGGCATTTCTAGTAGAGGAATATGAAGACTTATATCACCACTTTCATCTCCAAGTGTCTGACCTATCAGTAGATAAAGGATAAACATCAACGTCCAGGTGGTCATCTACAACCCCTACCCATCCCTGAGTGGAAATGGGAAAACATCATCATGGATTTTGTGGTGGGTCTACCTAGGACCAGGATAGGGAGTGATGACATTTGGGTTGTATTCGATCGTCTGACTAAGTCTGCCCATTTTATTTTGATCAAGACAATAACCAAAGTCCTAGATTTAACATATTTGTATATTCATGACAAAGTCGGGTTGCATGGAATTCATGTATCTATTGTATCAGACTGTGATGTGAAATTCACTTCTCACTTGTGGCATCAAGTAGAAGAAGAACTGGGAACTCAACTAAATTTTAGTATTGCATATCACCCACAAACTGACAGACAGTCTGAGAAGACAATACAAGTTCTAGAAGACTTGTTGAGATCATGCATCATTGATTGGGGTGGTTCTTGGGACCACTATCTTCCACTCCTTGAGTTTTCCTACAACAATATCTCTCAGTCATGTATAGGCATGCCTCCCTATGAAACTTTGTATGGAATATTATGTACATCTTTGCTTTACTGGGATGAATTAGGTGAAAGACAAATTCTGGAATATGAGGAATTACAACTCTATTCTGGTAATGTCAACCTCGTCAACAAAGGTTGAAAGGGCATAATATCTTCAGAAGCCTTATGTTGATGCACATAAGACTGATACTCAGTTCTTAGTAGGTGATCATGTTTTCCTGAAGATTCAACCGATTCGATCCATTGCAAATAACAAAGGAAAACTTAGCCCTAGATATGTGGGTCCATTTGAAATTTTAGACCATATTGGGGAATGTGCTTACAAGTTGTCTTTACCTCCACAATATAGCATGATGCATAATGTATTTCATGTGTCAAACCTAAAGCAGTATGGCATAGACCCTAGTCATATCCTCAATCATGAACCAATTGAATGAAGGGACACCCTTGTATACCAAGAAGCTCCAGTCAAGATACTTTATACTCACACCAAGAAGCTCAGAAACAAGAACATCGAGATGGTTAAGGTGTTGTGGAAGCACCACTATAGTGACAATGCTACCTAGGAGTTGAAGTAAGATATGAAGGAAAGATTTCCTGACACTTTTTCTAGGAAGTCTAAATTTTGAGGACAAATTTCCTTATAAGGAGGCGAGGATGTGATAAAGTGAGTTTTACTTTTGCTTTTGCCCAATTTCCAATTTTGACCTCCTTATATCCACTCATGGTCCAAATTTATCTTTCTTAGCTAAGTAATTAATGTTGAGACTCAAATACAAAATTTGGTGACCAATGTTGCTTGTTTACAATTTAAGACATTTCAATTAGGTTCAATAATCACATTACTCAAAGAAATAAATTCGTCCCTCAAATGTCATCATCTTGTCCTCAAACTTTATCTATATATTTTGCACATTTTTGTGAAGCAGTGGTCCAAATTTCACTCAAATTGGACATTCCTACTAATTTGTACGATTTTTCAAAGTTTAATGACAAAATCCATTTTCTTTTGTTTTTTATTCGATCCTTATCTGAGTTAGCGATCCGTTGAGAGGGAGAGAGTGATCCCTGACCCTCAAATTAGGCACATGTGGATTGGGTCCCTGATCAAGCAGTCATCGGATCATCCCCTACCTCCCACAATTAGCGGGGAGGAGACCAAGGGTTTCAAAAATCAAAAGGACAGGAATGATTCCCCCACAAATTCAAACATGAATATCCCTTTTCCCCCCTTGAATCCCTGCATTTTGAGAAGAATCAAAAGCTACCTCTCTCAGCCACTACCATGGGCATGAAGCCCCTCGCTAACCCTAAAACCTAGCCCTCTTAGGCTATAAAAATCGGACCTTCATCTTCAGTGAGCCCCCACGACTTCAACCGGTGTCGCTACGACCTCCCTCTCTACCTCCTTCTCTTTTCCCTCTTTTACACTACCCCTGCTCTATCATGAAGCTTCCTCGCTGGTGTGGACTGGTGTGATTTGGATGAGTAACTGTGACTGTCAGATCATAGTCAAAGGGAGACTGGACCCCACGATCAATGACCACAAGCAAGCACACTTGCCTCCTCCTCCTTTCATCCCCGTGCACGTGACCAGGAGCACCGCCTTCCAGTCGCAAGATCCTGACCTGGTCAAAGATGACCAAGGGATCCAATGGCCATTGCTTTTCTCAGCCATCAATTTTCCTTGTAATTTTTCCTCTCTCTGCTCAAAATAGCAATAAATAGCTAGATCTCATTTTAATCACAAAAAATGCATCCTAGCTCCAAATAATTCAATTAAATAGTCAATCATGATTAGAATAACCCAAGGTATGCTTTGAAAATACTTGAATAGCCTAATTCCCTATTAATCTCATATGTATCCCAAGTTTTGCTCTCTTTCTCATAATATCTTAGTTAATGACTCTATTTTAAGTTTAATCTTTGGGAAACTCGTTCCCTTGAATCTAATGATCATATTGAGACACTAAATTGAACTTGACAAAATACGAGTTAATCTAATCTTTTAAACTCATTACCCTAGAGTATGAATCATGCACATTGAAATAAGGATTACTCTTGATAATATAATGATTAATCTTAATCTTGCAAACCCTTAATCATATGCCTGACCCATGACTCTACCTGATCTAATTTTAAGTCCAATGATACTATTTCATATTGAAAAGGATCTAGATATTCAATGGTAACTTGAATAATGACAATAATATTTAGCGTTGACATGTTTTCCTAAAAATACCTAGGTAGGTCATCCATTCTAGAAACATGTTTGATACTTGAATAAATGTTAGACATTTAGAAATATTGTTGATGACCTAACCCTAAGGTACAAATAGGAAAATGTAACCCTAATCTCGAATAGTGAAACATAATTATTTAAAACTAAGATATTGACCCTTGATCCAATACTTTTATCTAGGATATAACTCAAGGGGTTGATCTACTCTCTCTTGGAATCTATACTCCAAATACTCATTTAGAAAGGTATGCTATTATATATCCTCCTTAATTGTATTGAAGATACTTTTATGTATCTCTTGACCATATACTTGGCTACTTACTTGGATGAGCTATTGTTCCCTATGATTAGACTTTTGCTTTTCCTATACAATATTTTGAAAACCATGAAAACATAAATTGCATTACCCGTTATAACTACTTCTTATATTGATGATGATGTTGATAATGTTGATAATGTTGATATTGAGTACCAGTGACCCCCCTCATTTGAAGAGTGGGATTTTGTACATTGACATCCTATCTCCTATGGTGCGAAGGAGTTTGGTCACCTCTCCTATATGGATGGGGCGACGGGGCCAAATATAATATAAGCATGCTTCTTGATTATAGTATAATGGGAAATTCATAATAAAATTCTTGTCAAACAACTTTTGGTTTTTAGAAGATTGCTTGATATACTTTTTGAAATATAAGTCCTTCCAAGTATATTAATTTTCTTATAAACTTCTTTACTTGCTTTTTTATATCATATTGTGAAATTGCATTGACTTTGTGTCTTGATTTTCTTAATTTTAGGTAATGCAGGGAACTAGATATTCACACATATCTACTAAAATAAAGACTGCTACATCAAATATGGACTCTACATGGGAGCTAATTGTAAAAGGGATGTATTTCTTTCCTATTTTCTTATCTTTTTCTCTTTCCATGTTGCTTACCGGCCTAATGCATTAAAACATTTGGTTCATTATAATAAAGAAGAATGTTATTTCCTTTTTGCATATTATTTGTGTGTGATTTTCCGACCACTCAGGAAGGAGCGCTCTAATCCCTTTAACATTTCCCATATGGACAGTGGGATTGGGATAAGGGTAAGAATAGATCCATGACATCCGCGTTATGTGAGAGAGAATAAAAAGGAAACAGAGTGGTTCATACCCTAGAACCAGCCAGCTTGCAACCAGACCAGCACAAATCGGGTCCAACCCATGCCAAGTCATCTAGTTCAACTATTAACCATGGAAACCAAGGCAAAGGAGTTGTTCCTCTCACATGACATGTGGCATCCAGCGAATGGCCAGAAAAAGGTAAAACATACATAATACACAAATATTCTATAATTCACTGTAATTAGCTCATTTATCTAAAAATTCCAAATAATATGCCAAAATTCTCAAAAAAATACATAGAATACAGTGGAAGCATAAAATATGGCTTTTTATGCACTAATATTAGGAATATCATGCAAGTTGTATAATTCTTATTTCATGGATAATAAATATGGAACAATGTCCAAAAACTATGATAATATTTCAGGAAACACATATTCATGTGTATAATCCATTTAAAGTTAGTGATTGTGATGTTGAGTGATCGAAAATATGTAATTTTCTCCATATGGCTAATTAGGGATAATAACCCTAATTAATATTCAATAATTACAAGTATGTTGAACAAGTCTTGGAAACTTCATAATATATTCATAACCGTAAATGCAACACAATGTGAAACTAACATGTCAATCTTATAAAAATAATTCATGTTATATGATGATGACTAATAATGTATAGTTTGAAACCCTAATTGGATTAGCGTATATAACCTACGGTTAACATGTGCACACAATGGTACAGAAACTGATAATCATGATTTTGGTACTAAACTAGAATACAACATCAGTAACATGAATCCCACATAACGATGATGACAAGACAAGCAATAAAGCACATATCTTAACGACAAAGTTGAACCCTAAAATGGACATAGCTAGGGTTTAGATGATGAGAATCTTATGATAGTACGTGATCTTTTCTTAATCAGGGGTTGACTAAGATATAGATGCCATCAGGAATATGGGTTAGAATGTCTCTTGATCAAGGAATGCTCTTACCTGTTACTTGGCTTATTATACGATATGCTTGTATTATATGTGTAGTAAAATACTTGGCATATGGTATTGGATGAAATGATTATTCATATATGATATCTTTCTTGATTTTCAATACTTATCGCTATGAACACATGAAACATAAGATATCTAATCCATTATATGCTAGTACTAAATCGCTTTGGTAGAATAGTACATGTGAGCACTAAATCTCTTTGGTAGAATAGTGCATTTATGAAAGTACTAAATCTCTTTGATAGAATTCTACATGTGAGCACTAAATATCATTGGTATAAAAATGCATGTGGTTCATCAACTTTACATATAATGGAAAGTCATGGTAAAATATGTGTTCTCTTTTGTTACTAAGCACATTTGTTCAAGTATATACCTTTTGTTATATTTGTTTGTTACTTCCAAGTATTAGTTGTATCTTATTGCCAAGCTTAGTAATGATAGGCATATAAAAAGACACGTAGGCATACTCTGTACAATATTCTTGAATATTGTGCTAACGTGTACCACATGTAATCTTTGTTTTAGGTATGTGGACATATGATATTGAAAGACCAAGATAGTTATGAGTTGTGTGGTAAGCTGATGAACAGGTGGACATGTTGTCTTAAGATCATGTTGTTTAATGATAGTGCATGTATATGTAAAAGTTTGTTGAGCAAAATGTAATATCAAGTGTTGTAACAATTCATGTTGTAATTATATTTTGAATGGTGAGAATGTGTTGTATGGTTTATTTATTGTTCATGTGCATGTGCTACTACTATTTCCTTCTGACTTCCTTTGATTTTCTTTTTCTTAGCCTAGTGTGTGGTATTTAAATTAGGATTCTCACTGAAGTGAGGTTTCAATTTGGACGTTGCACATCAGATTAAGTTTTAGAAAATCTTGGGACGTCACAATGACTCATGATTATCAATCGCAATAATGATACAAAGCATATGTTCAAATTATTTGGATCTAGAGATCACCCAAGATATATGACTAATGACTTCAAAATCCCAAATCTTGAAATTTTGAAATGATGACTATTTTGACTCTCGCGGTTTATGACTTAGGATTTAGCTCTAATTTGGACTAGGGTGGGACTTCCCATTGATTTTGAGCTCAAAATCATGATATTGAAATTATGACAATATCTTGAATTGTTGAAATATGAAATCTCAAATCATGGATGTATAGCCCACCTAGGACAATGTAGAAGCGTGGACCTTGAGATATTGGGATTGAAACACACCTTGTGCACTAGATTCAAGAACTCTATTATTTGACCTAAAATATGATCTCTCAAAATTTGTGATCAATAGGATGCTTTATATATTTGTGGCTCATATGATGACTTTGAACAATATATGCATTGACCTTGATACTCAATTGCTCAATGACAAAATGATGTGGGTACCAAGTTGGTTATGATATGGAACATGGAATTACAATCATGATTATTGTACTAGTTGAATTTTAAGGACATTATTTTGATTATATAGGTGAGGATGTACCAATATTTCAGGATACAATTTGGATTTGGATAGTCCTAATTTTGAGGATGTATTTGAATTTTGGGGAAAATTTTTCTTTTTATGGAGGGAAGGATGTGATAAAGTGAATTTTAGCAAAATGATGAGTTAAATCCAATTTTGCCCTCATTATGTTCACTCTTGACCCCAATATATTTTTCTTAGATACTTGATAACTTTTTATACTCAAATTTGAAATATGGTGATCAATGTGAAATTTATTCACTTTGTGACACTACACATTTAATTAATTCATTACTTTGACCAAAGAAGAAAATTGGTCAATCAAACTTCATCTTTTGATTCTCAAACTTTTTCTAAATGTTCTTCACATTTTTTTGAAATTTCATCGCAACTGGACGTCCCTACAATTTTCTATGAATTCTTGACGTTATTGTGTTGAAAAACATTTTAGTTGCCTTTTTATTTGACTTTTCCAAGTCAGTGATATGTGGCAAGGGATCGCGGGCAAGTCTCAACCATTAAATCTCCTTCCCATGGATCAGGGCTTGATCCAGCAGCCACGAGATCATCTTCTAACTCCCTCAATCAGTGGGGAGGAGTAAATGAGGACCTGAGAGTGAGATGTCCCGCATATGACCCCAATTCAAGTTTTTGAGTGAGCAAAAAGTCTCCTCTCACAAATTTGAACTTGCCCAACCCCACTTTGACCACCTTTATTTCTCTCTTCATCTACCAAAATGCCTCCCCTTCTCTATGTGATGGCCACAACTGCCACCCCAGCTCAGTTTACCCTAAATCTACCCCCCTCGACACTATAAAAGGGCCCTCAAAGGAACATCACCATTCTACCTCACCAACACTTGAAATTTCATGCTCTCTCTTGCCCTTGAGTGATCTTGATTTGCCTTTTCTTCACCTTCTCATCTGAGAAGCATGGAAATTGATCCTTTTTGGGCATCTCACAACTACACGTCCATCTTCTAAATCAAGGTTGTCATTCACTTCACATTACCATGACGATCCTGAATGGTACCGTAGCCACCTCCATTAGCCCCTCCTTCCCTCAGGCCCCCCTTGAATTAGTAAGCCCCTTTGCCATGTTTTTTGGCTTGTGTATAGGGCTACATGAAGACAGAATGAGTTCTCAAACTACCGGTCCAAGAAGGGATCAACCCTATCCAAAAAAAAACACAGTAACCCGAGCTCAAACCAACCAAATTGAAGGGATTGAACCTGCAAACCATAAGAGAACTAGTTCTTCTGATCTAGAAAGACACATCCCTATGGGGAACAACCTCAGCCTCCTGATCAAGTGATCCAATGGTTGGCATTTTTCCATATTAAGGTATTTTCTCCTCCTCTCTACTCAAAAATCCAATAATTGGATAAAACTTGCAAAAATCATATCTCCTGATTCCTAGCTCCAAAAGTTACAAATAAATAGAAGAAAAATCTAATGGATTGTTTGAAATTGGTTTTGAAGCCTAATTGCAAATTATTCTCACTGATATCCCTAGATCTTGATCCTTTATATATTTCAATTGTCAAATGACTCATAATCATGATTAAACTTTGGAAACCCTAATGTTTGACTCTAATGTTTATCTTGAGACACAAAGATATAGATTTTAATCATTAGTAATCTAGATCTACTTACTTGATTAAATCTTGAATATAATCTCTATGAATAATGACTAATCTTGATATTGATTTGAAATCTTACAAGATCCTTGATCATGTGTTTGATCCATGACTCTACTTTTATCAAACTAAAGTTCAATTCCAATTATGCTAAGTATCATGATGATGATCTGGAAATGTGATGATGACTTGAATATTGATCATGATAACTAGGGTTAACACATATTATCCTAGAAAACCTAGTTAGGTAATTCATACGCAAAAATAATGTTTTACACTTGTAATAATGTTGGACATATTGAAGTATTGGTTGATTATAAGTGGATAACCTAACCCTAAGGTTGACATAGGAAAGTGTAACCCTAATCTTGAATATTGAAATATGATCTTAAAATATCATGATCTTGCTCCTGGATCCAAACATTGTGATTTAGGATCTGACTCGAAGGGTCTACCTATTACTTGTTGATCTGTACTTGAAATCTTTGGTGAAAGGTATGCTATTATATCTCCTCCTTGGTTGTATTGAAGATACTTTTTATGTATCTCTTGATTGTATACTTGGCTATATACTTGGTGGATCTACTATTTCTTATTGATTAGTCTTCTATTTTTCCTATATTATATTTTGAGAAAACCATGAGAACATAAATGATATTGCCCATTATGACTATTCATATATTGATGATGATGATGATGATGTTGATAATGTTGATAATGTTGATATTCAGTGCAATTGACCTTCTCATTTGGAGGTGGAACTTGTACATTGGCCTCCTACCTCATATGGAGAGAAGGAGCCTGGTGACCTCCCCCATCATGTTGAGGTGATGGAGTCACACAAAATATATAAACATGCTTCTCAATTATTACATAATGGGAACTCGTAATAAAAATTGAATTGTTTGAAATAAAATATTGTCGATTAAGTATTGGATTTGGAAAAATCACTTGTAATACTTTTGAATATAAGTCATGCCAAGTATACACTTTTTCTATAAACTATTTTACTTGTTTTTTATAGCATATCATGCAATTGCATGATTGTGTCTCAATTTTGTCAATTTTAGGCAAGACAAATGGAACATTGACTAGATAGCTTATGCACTCCATGTGAAAGAGTGGATTTCTGGCTTAATTCCGAGGACGGAATTTCTTTTAAGGTGTCTAGGATGTGATGGAGTAGACTTTTGGAATCCTTTAATGTCCAATGACATAATTGAAGTCATGCATGATGATTTGTTTTGGGGAGTTCTAAGTTCTTTGGTATTGTTGAATGTCAATTGATATTGACAACTATCAAGGTTCTTCTAAGTTTATGTGTAATTGAGGGAATTAATTGATTTGTCAAATAGTGGTGACTTGGTACAAAAATTCAATACAATGCATCTATGATGAGGATAAATCTATGATTCGAATTTCATGAAGTTCTAAAGTTCCTTTAAGGAGATATTATGGTTTTGACATTGGCGTAATGAGGCATGTGTTGGTGACCTTATACCTAGGTATGTTAATTATTCATCATAAGCCTTATTAGAACGCATCAACACATGACTTTAGAGTTAAGGAAGTCGCACACGGGGGTTAGCCAATGAGGCATTACTAGTCCTTATATGTTATAAGATAACAAGGTACTCATCCCCGCTCCTACTTCCAACTGTTTTGAAGATGTGGGGAGGTCGTGTCCCACATGTGTTGCCACCACGACCCTCAACGTGGGTTGAGGAGGAAACTGAACAGGTAATTAGTCTTGCATCAAAGCTTTTGACCCCTTAGCTGAATCCCATAACCTCACTTGCCCGCAATGCTCGGTATGAAGAGACCACCGTCGGGAATGGGAGGGAATCGAGGAAGTTTAGACTTCCTTTTCCAAATCCAGTCATCCTAACCTTCCCGGTAGCTGTTGTGATGGTTCCTGTACACAACCCACCTTTCTTTACCAGGAGGAGGACGATGAGATCAGGAGGCTTCTAGGCATCTCCCTGTTATATTCCACGTCATGGCAATAGCTAGTAGTTGGCATCTCCGCCGGATTTGCAAGGCTGCAGGCGGCGCCCACGCAGATCGTGGGCAATGCTCATGGGTGTCGTCGGGCTGGCGAAGTGTTGAGCAAGATGGGATCTGGCGGCTTTGTGGAAATAGATCTCAGACCAGGAGAGACGCCACCCAGGTGAAGGCGAGTAGAGCGGCGGCGGCTTGCCCACAGACTCACGCCCGACGGCGGTGCTGAGCGGGAGTCTCACCAGAGGAGAACCTTCCACGGCGTTGGGCTCTTCGAGCCACATGGAGGCCCAACGGCGAGCTTGGAGGATGCAGCTGCGGTAGCGGCTCCATGAGGAGGAGATTTTGGTGGCCGACCGTTGGCCCGAGAGAAGATCGGCAGCAAATGAGAGATGACGCTCACGTCGGGCGTCGAGCGGAGACGCTCACGAGATCGAGAGTTGGACCACGCTTGCCAGACTCAAGCGTAGACCTCTGGGAGAAGACTGATCGCATTCACATGAAGCAGCTAGAGGAGGTCTGTGTAGATTGAGGATGAATCGACGGCCAGTGAATAGAACTCCCAGGAGCACTGGAGCCATCGTGCAAGAAAGGAAGAGGAGCCTCTGGCGAGGATTCCTTATCGTCGTCCAGTAGTCGGCCAGGGGCACTTGCCTGGACCGAGGAGGAGGATTAGCGGAGCCTATCCCTCACTGGAGCTCTGCTCCACGATGGCGGCATTGGGCAGAAGCGCGCCCACGGTGTTGGAGCAGCCTGGGATAACGAGGAATCGCGAGCACGGGGAAGCTGAGAAAGAACTCGATCTGGGTATGTGGATCAGGGAATCCATGGATCTGGCATAGGATCCGAACTAAGCAACCAAGTAAATAAGAACCAGCGCCAGCCCCGAGCCACCTGGCGCATGCCCATTGGCCCGAAAAGGTAATAATTCCCAAAATGTTCAGTTCTTTATTAAATAAGAGAAAATACCTCGAGCATCAGAAAAATACATATAATATACCAAAATTCTCAGAAAAATGAGTAGAACACAATTAAAGCAAAATATTAGGATTTTGATCCATGAATATTAGTGATATCTTGTTAGTTGTGAAATGCTTAATTGATGGATAATAAATATCAAACGTTGGCCTAAAATTATGGAAACATGTCAGTAACTCCATAATAATGTTTATAATGCACCTGATGTCAATAATGATCATGTTGATGCACGAAATCTTATAATTTGCTCCATATGTCTAATTCGGGCTAATTACCCTAAATAAAATGCAATAAATACATTGGCAATCAATAAATGATAAAATTCACAGAGTAAGCTTATATCAGTATATGGAAGCTCAATTTTGATTATGAGAACAAGATGATGCATAGAATCCCTGTTATATTAAGATGAACCTTAATACATATGATGAAACCCTAATTTGAGTAATACATGTAACTTAGGGTTAATATGTATAAATAATGATATAGAACCTGATAATCATATTATGTACCCCACTCTGGAATATAACATCAGTAACCTAATTACAAGATGATAAGACAAGTAATAAAGTACATATGCTTAAGAGACTAAGTAAAGCCCTAATGAACATGATTAGGGTTAACATGAGATATAGATGATGAGAATCTGATAATAGTACATGGCCTTGTCTTAATCAGGGTTGACCAAGATATAGTTGACATGAGGGATATCTGATGATTAGGTTTGTTCTTGACCAAGGTACGCCATTACCTCTTACTTGGCTTATTATACAATATTCTTGTGTTATATGTGTGGTAAAATACTTGGCATATGATATTGGATGAAATGATTGTTCTTGTATGATATGTTGCATGATTTTCCATACTTATTGCTATGAACACATGAAACATAATATATTTGTTCCATTATATCTAAGCACTTCAACTCTTTGGTAGTAAAGTGCTGGAAATAAGTACTTCAATGCTTTGGTAGTAAAGTACTTGGAAGTGATCCAACTCTTTGGTAGTAGATCACATTGTGAAATGATCCAACTCTTTGGTAGTAGATCATAAAGGCCTTAATGCATTCAACTCTCAGGTAGTAAATGCATGGATGATATAATGGAAAATATGCCTAAAAGTTATGTGTTCTCTTTTAGTGATAAACAATCTTGTTCAAGTATGATTTTCTTACATTCTTCTGTTATTGCCAAGTATTAGTTTTATCTTATTGCCAAGATATGATTAGAGGTATATAAAAGACACGTAGGCGTACTCAGTACAATATTCTTGAATATTGTGTTGACGTGTACCGCATGTAATCTTTTGTTTAGGTTGTGGTTATGCTCTTGAAGATCCAGGATAGTTGTGAGTTGTGTGGCGAGCTGATGTACAGGTGGACATGTTGTCTTAAGATCCTGTACTTTAGTGGTAGTACATGTATATGTATAAGTTTTGTTGTTCAATATGTAATATCAAATGTTGTAACAGTTCATGTTGTAATTATATGTTGAGTGGTGAACATGTGTTTTGGTTTGTTTATTGTTCATGTGCATGTGCTACTGATTGTTTCCTTCTGACTCCCTAGATTTTCTTCTTCTTAGCCTAGTGTGTGGTGTTTAAATTGTGATTCTCACTGAGGTGAGGTTTCAATTTGGACGTCACACATCAAATTAAGTTTTAGAAAATCTGGGGACCTCACAGGTGGTATCAGAGCATGAACAATAGCAAAGACTGACATTTGCTCATTATGCAACTAAAAACTTAAGAATCTTGAACTTAATAATCTTTTAGGGTTAGATTAGTCATCTTTCAGAGACTAGATCAGACCTAGCATCTAGGTTAGCACCTAGATGTCTGAGAACTAGGTCTAGATTGGTGCTTGTTGAGTAGCAAGTCCTTAGATGTCGTTCTTTCCTTGTAGTGTAGCAGTATGGGACGTTGCACTATTTGGAAATGATGTGCATCAAGGGAAGAGAAACCCTAGACATATGGCGCTCGTTGTCTAGAGTAGCTACGCTAGTCTACACCATGTTCTCACCCTTTTCATTAGTTTTCATGACACTGGACTCTCTACTATGTGTGGGACACTCGTTTTCTGGATTTGGTTTTTGATTCCAATCGGATCGAACCTTGGTAGTTTTCTCTGATGCTTGCTTTATCGAAGAAAAACTATATAATATTTTATTATATATATGTATTACAAAAATGTGTCCCCACACTTGTACGAGTAGGAGGTGGTCATGCAACCTAAGTGAAAGTGAATGACATCAGTCTAGAAGAGAGAGTAGTTCTAGATTATATGTCTAGAGCCTTTTTGACGTATATGATAGATGGAATAGAGATAGAATAAGTTTGATGATACGATCCAAGTTTTATATAGATGATATAATATGGTTATGATGGTATATGTTTGTCGTTGAGGACTTAAGTTCATCTTAAGTATGCAAGATGAGTTCTGATGATGCAAGTAACTAGGCTTTTATGAGATAAGATATGTTAAGTTAAGACTAGGTTGTGAGTCAGCATGAGCCTCAAGCTCTTTTACAAAGGAGGACCTCTAGTGTTAGGACCAGTTTTGGGGTTAGCTCAAGAGAGAGTGAGACCCACATGGAGAAGGTCAGAGAACCTAGACTCCACGATATGAGAAATATGAGATATGTGATATGATATGTCCTAAACTAGAATACTCCTGAGTGATTGAGTTGAGTTGCTTTATGCATGATTCCTATAGTTATCTTGAACCCTAGATGTCCTTGGGAGGACCAAACCCTAGAGACAGAGAGAGGCTGGTTATATATGTGCATATGTGAACATGAATATGAGTGCCTACCATCTGGGTGAGGGAGAGAGCCCAAGACCCTAGAGGAGGTATCTATGTTAGTTTTTATGAAGCCTCATGCTCGGGTTGGTGGTCTCTCACATAGGAATCTAGTGGTGTATATAAGAGAGTTTTGGGTAAGCATGTTTCATGGGTACAAGACCTGTAATGAGAACATCATGTCATGTTTTGGTTGTGCTTGTGTGGCTAGATCTTGTGAAGTTAATCGACTAGTGCCAATGAAGTAGACCAGGAAACCCTAAACCAAGGAGGGAGGATAAAGTATATGCATATGAGATACTCATAGAGTTGAGTTAGCTCATAGAGACTGATGCATGAAACTACCCTCATGATATGGGTCAGGATAACCTCAGTTGGACTAGGTGAAGTTTTGATATATGTTTGATTAGCCACTGACATAAGTTGGTTTAGCACAACCATGATACAATATATGTAAGATGTGAAATAATCTCGAGACGTTATATATAGACATGATATGATGGAAACCTAGAGATGGTTTAATAGATATCAATGTATAAATGGTTAACCATATACATGGATAATGATGATAATGTGAAATTGTTGGTTAATCTTGTGACAAAGTCATTAATAAATGTTGCAATTTAGTATGAATAAGGAAATAAGATCATAGAAAATGAAGCATCTACATGATGTGTTAATCTTAGTGCTTAACAAAGACAGAAAATATAGTTTGATAGTTAGCACAACATAAAATGTTGATGACACCTTGACATAATCGGTTAACTTTAGTTAACTTCTTTGGAACGTGATAGTATGATGTCGAATATTAATGCATGAGTTAAGATAAGGAAGCAAATCTAACATATGAGATATGTAATACTTAACCTGAGTTTCTAAACCCTTGTTGAGCTTTCTATGAAGTGATGTTTAACCCTAGATGTTGTAAATCATCCTGGTAGCTTAGATATGGTTATGGAGCTCTATTTTTGGATATGTTGCACATAGAGTGGTTTGTTACATGTGGATGAAGGAAAGATAAGGTTTTCCATGGAAGTATGAGTATGGTTAACTTTTGAGGACGAAAGTTCCTTTAAGATGTATATGATGTGAAAGAGTGGATTTCTGGCTTAATTCCGATGACGGAATTTCTTTTTAGGTGTGTAGGATGTGATGGAGTAGACTTTTGGAATCCTTTAATGTCCAATGACATAATCGAAGTCATGCATGATGAGTTGTTTTGGGGAGTTCTAAGTTCTTTGGTATGGTTGAATGTCAATTGATATTGACAACTATCAAGGTTCTTCTAAGTTTATGTGTAATTGAGGGAATTAATTGATTTGTCAAATAGTGGTGACTTGGTACAAAAATTCAATACAATGCATCTATGATGAGGATAAATCTATGATTCGAATTTCATGAAGTTCTGAAGTTCCTTTAAGGAGATATTATGGTTTTGACATTGGCGTAATGAGGCATGTGTTGGTGACCTTATACCTAGGTATGTTAATTATTCATCATAAGCCTTATTAGAACGCATCAACACATGACTTTAGAGTTAAGGAAGTCGCACACGGGGGTTATCCAATGAGGCATTACTAGTCCTTATATGTTATAAGATGACAAGGTACTCATCCCCGCTCCTACCTCCAACTGTTTTGAAGATGTGGGGAGGTCGTGTCCCACATGTGTTGCCACCACGACCCTCAACGTGGGTTGAGGAGGAAACTGAATATGTAATTAGTCTTGCATTAGAGCTTTTGACCCCTTAGCCGAACCCTATAACCTCACTTGCCCGCAATGCTCGATATGAAGAGACCACCGTCGGGAATGGGAGGGAGTCGATGAAGTTTAGACTTCCTTTTCTGAACCCAGTCATCCTAACCTTCTCGGTAGCTATTGTGATGGTTCCTGTACACAACCCACCTTTGTTTACCAGGAGGAGGACGATGATATTAGGAGGCTTCTAGGCATCTCCCTGTTATATTCCCCGTCATGGCAATAGCTAGAAGTTGGCATCTCCGCCGGATTTGCAAGGGTGCAGGCGGCGCCCACGCAGATCGTGGGCAACGCTCACGGGTGTCGGCGGGCTGGCGAAGTGTTGAGCAAGACGGGATCTGGCGGCGTTCTGGAAACAGATCTCAGACCAGGAGAGACGCCAGCCAGGTGAAGGCGAGTAGAGCGGCGGCGGCTTGCCCGCGGACTCACGCCCGACGGCGGTGCTGAGCGGGAGTCTCACCAGAGGAGAACCTTCCATGGCGTTGGGCTCTCCGAGCCGCATGGAGGCACAACGGCGAGCTTAGAGGATGCAGTCGCAGTAGCGACTCCGTGAGGAGGAGGTTTCGTCGGCCAACTGTAGGCCCGAGAGAAGATCGGCAGCAGCTGAGAGATGACACTCACGTCGGGCTTCGAGCGGAGATGCTCACGAGATCGAGAGGAGGACCATGCTTGCCAGACTCAAGCGCAGACCTCTAGGAGAAGACTGATCACGTTCACATGAAGCAGCTAGAGGAGGTCTGTGCGGATTGAGGATGAATCGACGGCCAGTGAATAGAACTCCAGGAGCACTGGAGCCATCGTGCAAGAAAGGAAGAGGAGCCTCTGGTGAGGATTCCTTATCGTCGTCCAGTAGTCGGCCAGGGGCACTTGCCCGGACCGAGGAGGTGGATCGGAGGAGCCTATCCCTCACTAGAGCACTGCTCCACGGCGGTGGCCTTGGGTAGAAGCGCACCCACGGTGTTGGTGCAGCCTGGGATAATGAGGAATCGCGAGCACGGGGAAGCTTAGAAAGAACTCGATCCAGGTATGTGGATCAGGGGATCCACGGATCTTGCATAGGATCCGGACTGAGAAGCCAAGTAAATAAGAACCAGCGCCAGCCCCGAGCCACGTGGCGCATGCCCATTGGCCCGAAAAGGTAATAATTCCCAAAATGTTCAGTTCTTTATTAAATCAGAGAAAATAGCTCGAGCATCATCAAAATACATATAATATACCAAAATTCTCATAAAAATGAGTAGAACACAATTAAAGCAAAATATTAGGCTTTTGCTCCACGAATATCAGTGATATCTTGTTAGTTGTAAAATGCTTAATTGATGGATAATATATATCAAAAGTTGGCCTAAAAATATGGAAACATGTCAGTAACTCCATAATAATGTTTATAATACACCTGATGTCAATAATGATCATGTTGATGCATGAAATCTTGTAATTTGCTCCATATGTCTAATTAGGGCTAATTACCCTAAATAAAATGCAATAAATACATTGGCGATCAATAAATGATAAAATTCACAGAGTAAGCTTATATCAGTATATGGAAGCTCATTTTTTATTATGAGATCAAGATGATGCATAGAATCCCTGTTATATTAAGATGAACCTTAATACATATGATGAAACCCTAATTTGAGTTATACATGTAACTTAGGGTTAATATGTATAAATAATGATATAGAACCTGATAATCAGATTATGTAACCCACTCTGGAATATAACATCAGTAACCTAATTACAAGATGATAAGACAAGTAATAAAGTACATATGCTTAAGAGACTAAGTAAAGCCCTAATGAACATGATTAGGGTTAACATGAGATATAGATGATGAGAATCTAATAATAGTACATGGTCTTGTCTTAATCAGGGTTGACCAAGATATAGTTGACATGAGGGATATCTGATGATTAGGTTTGTTCTTGACCAAGGTACGCCATTACCTCTTACTTGGCTTATTATACAATATGCTTGTGTTATATGTGTGGTAAAATACTTGGCAAATTATATTGGATGAAATGATTGTTCTTGTATGATATGTTGCATGATTTTCCATACTTATTGCTATGAACACATGAAACATAATATATTTGTTCCATTGTATCTAAGCACTTCAACTCTTTGGTAGTAAAGTGCTGGAAATAAGTACTTCAACTCTTTGGTAGTAAAGTACTTGGAAGTGATCCAACTATTTGGTAGTAGATCACATTGTGAAATGATCCAACTCTTTGGTAGTAGATCATAAAGGCCTTAATGCATTCAACTCTCAGGTAGTAAATGCATGGATGATATAATGGAAAATATGCCTAAAAGTTATGTGTTCTCTTTTAGTGATAAACAATCTTGTTCAAGTATGATTTTCTTACATTCTTCTGTTATTGCCAAGTATTAGTTTTATCTTATTGCCAAGATATGATGAGAGGTATATAAAAGACACGTAGGCATACTCTGTACAATATTCTTGAATATTGTGCTGACGTGTACCGCATGTAATCTTTTGTTTAGGTTGTGGTTATGCTCTTGAAGATCCAGGATAGTTGTGAGTTGTGTGGTGAGCTGATGTACAGGTGGACCTGTTGTCTTAAGATCCTGTAGTTTAGTGGTAGTACATGTATATGTATAAGTTTTGTTGTTCAATATGTAATATCAAATGTTGTAACAATTCATGTTGTAATTATATGTTGAATGGTGAACATGTGTTTTGGTTTGTTTATTGTTCATGTGCATGTGCTACTGATTGTTTCCTTCTGACTCCCTAGATTTTCTTATTCTTAGCCTAGTGTGTGGTGTTTAAATTGTGATTCTCGTTGAGGTGAGGTTTCAATTTGGACGTCACACATCAGATTATGTTTTAGAAAATCCGGGGACGTCACACTCCATGTACTCTGATGTCAAGGATAAAACTATAAAATCTCATAATTGGGTTAGTCTATTCTTTAAATCTCCTATTTTTTTTGTAATTATTTCTTATTGTATATGCCAGTGTGTGAGATCCTATCAGGCCATCAGGGATAGGCGCTTCAATCTTTTTACTACTATCTAGGTAGTGGGATTGGGATAGGGGTAAGAATGGTTTTGTGATACCATGTCTACTTGTAATTCCTTATAGCTACAAGGAATGACTACCACCTAGGTCCATTATAACATCACACATATGAACCTGATGTTGTTGTAGACTTGTCTTTCCTATCTAGGTAGATCGACTCAACCCTTGAAGTGATCGTCTCACCTCTTGGTCTGTTGGTTGGTCCTCCTATCGAAATGATAATTGTGCCCCTTCCAAATGGTTAGTTGGGACCACTGGGTCTGTCATCTGGCCTTCTGTCCAACTGATGTTTGGACCCCTTTCAAACGGTCAATTGGGCCCACCAGGTGGTCATCCAGATTTGTCATCATGTCCTCCAGACAGTCCGTTCATCACATGAACTGGTCATCTCATCTAGGGATGATCATCTTCTTCTTCATTAAAGAAAAGAAACTATCCTATTGCTACTTCATCACATTGAATAAGAGAAACCATGAGTTACATTCGAGGGGAGCATAAGTAGGAAAGCATTAACTTTACATTGGGAAGAGAGAGTATAACATCCCAGGATTTGAGACCTCATATAGAATGATTGGACTACCCATATAACCAAGTTTCCTTTTCAAGGAGCTCATTACTAAAGAAATACATAGTTAAGCGTGATCAGTTTGGACTAGTACTAGGATGACTGACCAATCGAGAAGTTGATCCAGGCTTGTGTGTGAATCAGGACAAAGGGCACAGTTAAGGCTAGTTGTAGTTAGTGGAGATTGTACTCCACATAGGAGGAGATGGTGGAGTGGATTCCACAACTGCTAGAAGATCGAGTTTGTTTGGCTAATATCCATATCCAATCTGAGTTGTTGAGTGAGATCATAGAAGCATAGTTGACCAGTGAAGAGCTCGATAAGATGAAAAGTTTGATGATGAAGCCACAGACTCGTCTATCTCTGGGAGTAGACGGAGGGATCAAGTTTGAGAATCGCATATGGGTTTTAGCAGATTCATCGATAAAGGAACGTATCTTGCAAGAAGCTCATGGATCAAAATACACAGTACACCCAGGAACTACTAAGATGTTCAAGGACTTGCAGAGGTTTTTATGGTGGCCAGGAATGAAGAAAGACATTGCAGCATGGGTAGCTAGCTATCTTACGTGCCAAATGGTGAAGGCTGAACACCAACGACCCAGTGGGATTTTACAGTCGATAGAGATTCCAGAGTGGAAATGGGAGCAGATCACCATGGATTTTGTTGTGGGTCTACCCCGGACCAAGAAAGGTCATGATGTGATATGGGTCCTGGTATATCGTCTTACCAAGTCAGCACACTTCCTTGCCTTAAAGACCACTACTAATGTGTCAGACCTAGATGTGTTGTATATCAGAGAGAGAGAGAGTGTTTGCATGGTGTACCCAGATCGATCATCTCTGATAGAGATCCAAAGTTTACTTCCTAGTTGTGGATGCAAATCCAAGAAGAATTGGGTACCAGGTTGAAGTTTAATACATATTATCACCCCCAGATGGATGGTAAGTCAGAAAGGACAATCCAGACATTAGAAGATATGTTGAGACCTTGTGTGCTTGATTGGGATGGATCATGGGAGTAGTACCTACCTTTAGCTGAGTTTGACTACAACAATAGCTAACAAGCCAGTATCGAGATGCCTCCATATGAAGCTTTTTACGGGAGACCATGTCGGTCCCCACTTCACTGGGATGATGTGGGTGAGAGGACCCTATTGAGGTCAAATGAGCTCCAAGTGTATGATGATATAGTTGCTTTGATCAAGCAAAGGCTGAAGAGAGCCCAGGATCGATAGAAGTCGTATGTTGATGCAAAGCGGACTGATGTGCATTTCACTGTGGGGGAGTATGTGTTTTTGAAAATCTGACCGCTCCGAGCTATAGATAAAAATAGAGAAAAGCTGAGTCCCCGATACATGGGTCCGTTTGAGGTGTTAGAATGGATTGGTGAAGCTTCATATCATTTGGCATTACCCCCTCAGTATATCATGATGCATGATGTGTTTCACGTGTCCAACCTGAAGCAATATGTGCAAGATCTGAACCATGTGCTAAGAATTGAACCTATTGTGCTTCAAGGGAAGCTAACTTATCCTAAGACACCTTTGTGGATTCTAGATACCAAGGTGAAAGAGCTCATATGCAATAAAATAGATAAGGTAAAGGTTCTTTGGAGGCACCATGGAGAGGATGAGGCCACATGCGAGCTGAAAGCGGACATGGGGAAAGCATACCCTGACATGTATGTTTGATTGCTTGAATTTTGAGGAAAAAATTCCTATAAGGAGGGGAGGATGTTATAACCTCAATTTCTTAAGAATGTAGTAAAAGATGTAATTCTCTTTTAAAAGAATAAATGAAATCTATTTCTTTGATTTGTGATGGATTTCGTGTGAAATGGCATTGATTAATTGATAATGGGCTTTGTTGGCCATTGAGCCCAATGGAAAAGAAAAGAGAAATAAAAAGGAAAAGGATTTGATTAAACAAAAGAAGAATAAGTGAAATATAATTAGATAAGAGAATAAAGGCAAGTAACTATTATCCAATGTGGGAGTCCGTGCCGTTAGGTTGTCTTGAGGTCCAAGGGACCCAAAATAACATAATAGTAGCAAAGGGAAAAGAAATACCAATTAAATTTGGATTAATTAAAGGATAACTTTGGAGAGAAGGAAACCTACACATACATTGTAATTTGTTTCCCAAATTTCGTACATAGATAGATATTTTAAAGACAAAGCTTCCCTTAAAATTTGAGTTAAAAAGGAGCATGGGTTTAAGAGATACTAATTTCTCAAATTATTGTCAAAAATTGGGACTTATTCTGAATTAGGAAATATACTTTCCTTTGTGTTTGATCGCGAGCAATGGGATTTGTTGGATCTTGATCCAATGTGGGATGCTCATCGTCTCTGTCCCACTGGGACTAGGAGTCTATGGATTACAGAGGAACTTTCCTCTCAAGATTTCTCATGATACAAGGAGTGTGCATGCTTGATGATGATCCCTTTAGACTCAGGAGAGGAAACCGCAGAGGATTATTCCTAATTTGACTAGGGTATAACAAGATCTCTAATTTTTGACTTAGTTTGACTCGTAATAAATTTGCATTTTTTATGTCTTGAGTCCTCGACCGATCATTGTCTTGGTCAACATAGTCTTCGACCGACTTGAGGCTCGGTCCACAAAGATTCTGACTGAGAGACTGTAACAAATGGATAATTCTTTGGGAAAACTTATCTAATAATTTATCTAGTATGACCTACCCATCCAAGACTTTTTATATTGATATGTGAACAGATTTGGGATAGGTGGAATTGGACCAAAGCTTGATTTTACATGATCTCTAAGCAAGAAATACAAATAAGCACATATAAATGTTTTATTCAAAGAACTTGATATTCTAGTCTTCAGTTTGCCAAGAGGTTCCTAAAACACTCAAAGTAGCAAGTCAAATCCACAAGTAAGAAATGTTTGACATCATTAAAAGAGAATATGAGATGATGTCCAATTTAGTCAATAATCTCTCCCTTTTTGAAGATGGCAAACATTTCAAATTTAAGAGAAAACTCAAAAAATAAATGTCTATAGTGAAGTTTTCCTTGAGTATTTCAGAATTTGTGCATATTCACATGTGAGAAGTATGGAACATATCATCTGACTCTCAAAGTGAATTGCAACAACTAATATATGGCAGTGTGTTTGATAAAAATCTGAAATCTCAAATGAAATGCTCGAGGATATAAGTTTTTGTGTAGAAAATATTTCTCCCCCTTTGTCATCTCAAAAAGATAAATGAAGAAACAAGAAGATGACTCCCTGAGTGAGATACTCCCCATTAAAAAGATTTGTATAAAATAAATGTCAAATCTAGGTGTATGATAACGAAATAAGATTTTGTATTTGTCAATGAAAGGGATGTGAAGTCCTTCATGACAAAGAGAAACCCATAAATCAAAAGAAACAAATCCTTAAAAAAATACTCTAAACTAATGGGTAGGAATATTAAGTCTGACATGATGTAGAGATACCAAAATATTACAGAGAAAATCTCAATAAAAATCATCAATTTGTAAATAGATCAAAATAAACATCCACAAGAGGAACAATGTATGATTTATCTCGGATAACTTGAAATTGTTCCAAAGCAAGAGGTTTTGTAAAGATAACTGCGAATTGATTTTTAGTATCTTCATGATGTAGACAGATGTTATTTTTAGCAATGTGGTCACAACAAAAATGATGACGAATGTCAATGTGTTTTTCTCAACTATGTAGAGTACGATTATGTGCTAGGTTTATGGCACTAGTATTATCACAAAAAATCAGATTTGATGAGTGAGAGAAACCATAGTTGTTTAGTTCTTATTGCATCCATGATACTTGTGCACAACAAGAACCATCTTCCATGTATTCAGCCTCGGTGGAGGATAAGGCAACAGTATCTTGTTTCTTACTAAACTAAGAGACAAGTGATTTCCTGAGTAAGAAACAACCACCACTAGTACTTTTGCAATCAAGATGGCAACCAGCGTAATTAGCATTAGTATAAGCTTTAAGGTCTAAGGGTTGATCTCTTGGATACTATATGCCAATGTCAATTGTACCTGCTAGATATCTCAAAATTCATTTAGCAATAGTTAAATGGGAGTTCATAGGATTGGATTGAAAATGAACACATAAACCAACAAAAAACATAATATCAGGTCTAGAAGCAGTTTGATATAACAAGCTACCAATCATGCCTCTATATAAAGAATTATCAGTTAGTTCCCCATTTTCATCCTTATCAATTTTAGTTGAAGTACCCATAGGGGTAGGTGCATATTAAAAAATTTCCATGTTAAAAAATTTTAGAAGTTCTTTTGTATATTTTTCTTGGTTACGAAATATACCACGAGGAGTATTTTTAATTTGAAAACCCAAGAAAAATGTTAACTCATCCATTAGACTCATTTCAAATTCCTTTTTCATAATATCACTAAATTGTGTATATAGATATTAATTTGAAGCACCAAAAATGATGTCAATGACATAAATTTGAACAATAAGAAAATCTTAATCATTCCTTTTAATGAATAAAGTAGGATCCTATTTTACCATGGAAAAATCATTTTCAAATAGATAATTTTTAAGTCGATCATACCAATTTCTAGGGGCTTGTTTTAAACCATATAAAGCTTTCTTTAACTTCTAGACATGATTAATATGTGTTGGATCCTTGAAACTGGGAGGTTGATCAACATAAACTTCCTCTTGAATTATTCCATTTTAAAATGCACTTTTAATATCCTTTTGAAAGAGTTTAATGTTTTAATGTGCAACTAGAGCTAATAAAATTGGAATTGATTCAAGTCTAGCTACAGGAGCATATGTTTCATCAAAGTCAATTCCCTCTTGTTGGTTATATCTTTGGGCAACTAATATAGCTTTGTTTCTTACTACTTCCCCAGCTTCATTTAACTTGTTATGAAAAACCCATTTAGTTCCAGTAATGGATTTGTCTTTAGGTCTAGGAACTAAATCCCATACATCATTTTTAGTGAATTGATTTATTTCTTCTTGTATGGAAATTATAAAATAAACATCTTTCATAGTTTCATCATCCTTTTTGGGTTCAATCATCGATACAAAGGTGATGTTATCTGTATCCTTAAAAGATGATCTAGTATTCATTTTATCAAAATGATTTCCAATAATAAGATCTTGTGGATGGTCTTTGATTATTCTGGGAATAGGTTCAACTAAATCTTCATTTTGATCCTTACTAGACTCATTTACACCATTTTCTACACCTTTAGGTGATATAGTTAAATCTTCAATTACTAGAGGAAGATTGTTTTCTATTAACCCATTTCCATTGCTAGTTGGATTTTCATGAAAGGTTACATGTATCGATTCTTATAGTTTCTTAGAGACTGTATTGTAGATTCTATAGGCCTTACTCGAGCTTGAGTATCCGAAGAAGAATCTTTTTTGTGATTTAGGCTATCTTCTTTGGTGTTTAAAATATAGCAAGGTGATCCAAAGATATGAAAATAATCTACTCTTGGTTTCTTAGAAAACATGATTTTGTATGGAGTATTTTTAATTTGAGGATGGATTGATATTCTATTTTGAACATAACATGCAGAATCAATAGCTTCAACCCAAAAGGTTTTAGGTGTTTTATGTTCTAAAAGCATAGTTCTTACCATTTCTTGTAAAATATAATTTTTCCTTTCAACTAAACCATTTTGTCTTCGAGTGTGAGGAGCAGAGAAATTATGGGTATATCCCTTAGATGAGTAGAATTCTTCAAAAACATGATTTTCAAATTCACCCCCATGATCACTCCTAATGGTGCAGAAATTTTTTTGAATTTGATTTCCAATTTTTATCAGAACTTTATGAATATTTCAATAGTATCATTTTTACCAGAAAGAAAATGTACCCAAGGAAATCTATTATAGTCATCAATAATAACATAGCAATACTTCTTTCCACCTATGCTTTGCGTTCTCATAGGTCCGAACAAATCCATATATATAAGTTCAAGGGGTCTGGAAGTACTAAGGACTTCTTTGGCTTTAAAGGAAGTTTTTGTTTGTTTTCCTAAGGTGCAAGTTCACAATTTTCAGAAGTTTCAAAAGATATTTTAGGCAAACCATGAACAAGCTCATGTTTAATTATTTTCTTAATAATATGAGTACTCTCATGTCCTAATTTTCTATGCCATGGATTTTGATCATCATTTGCAATTAGACATTTTCCAGTGATTGATTTCATATAATTAGGTCTAAGAATGTATAGATTTCCTATCCTTTTTCCTACATATACTACCTTGTTACTGTCTTCTTCAAGCAATTTGCAACAAGTTTTGTTGAAGAACACATCATACCCACTATCACATAATTGACATATACTTAGCAGGTTATGGTGCAATCCATCTACTAATAAAAAATTGTTAATCTTAAGATTAGTTGTAATGTTACCTATTCCAATGATGGTTCCTTTGCCATTGTCACCAAATGTGACTGATCCTTCCTTTTTCTTTTGAATTGTTTTGAAAGCATGTTTGTTTCCAGTCATATGTTTGGAGCATCCACTATCAACTACCCAAACCTGCAATAATAGATTTTTGGTACCCAAGTGGAGTCCATGATGGTTAGAGTAAATATGCATATAACTAGTACTAATTTACTCATACAAAGGAATAAGTATAAAATTTTGTAAATGAGTTTCAAATTATTGTTGAGATGAGACAATATTAATTTATCATATTAAGAATAGGTAAAATATCAACATGTTCTTTTTAATTTTAAGTTGGGTTTTTAGGAACCCAAACCATGCCGGTTGTTCCCTTCTTCCTATATTCACATGCAAAAGATTAATGACCAAAACATTGGTAATATGACATGATGTACAAGATATTTCATTTCTCTTTTCCACAATATTATTTTTAGGCACATACATTGTTCTACTCTTTTGACCGAAATTCATTTTTGTACTAGGCATATGTGAGTGTTGATTCTTAGGCACATGTCCTAAACCTACCTTCCTATTTGCTTGGAAGTATTTACTAATATGTTATCAATATTTCTATTTCCTTACAATAATCTAGAAACTCATTTTTGCAAATCAACATTTTCGACAATCTTCTTATTTAGATCGAAGTTCAACATAGCAAGATTTGAAAGTAAGGCATCTTTTTCTTTTACTACGGACTCATAGTCTACATGATTGCACAAAATAGGTCGAGTTTGATAATCATTAAGTTTAGCAAGCATGTCAACTTTTTCTTGAGATAAAGGACTGTTGTTATTTTCAAGATAAGAAATGTATCCTTATAAATTTCAACAAATTCTTTTAAAGCATTATTTGAGTACCTTAGAGTATCATTTTCAGAACCAATATTTTCCAAATCAACATACAATTCATCAATATTTTTTGAAAGTTTATTCTTTTGTTTCTTCCAATCAATGTACTTTGCATGAATTTCTTCAAGAATATTTACTAATTTATCCTTAGATATTTCAAAAATATCTACCTTATATGTTTCTTCTTCATAATCTTTTGTCATGATACTGTAATTACAGTCGCCAAACCGACAAAAATCGTTACTAATTATGCGGAATATTCATAATCAGTGGATAAACAAAAATTGCTAAAAAATTAAAACAATTTTCTTTGCAAAGAGATCCATTTCTAAGAAAACTCTTTAAGGAAGAACCAAAACCTGATATTCACATTGATCATATATTTACATACATTGTACCATTTGTTCTCGAGGACAACATATAACAGTTGATTTCTCAAAACATATACTTAAAGCAACATCAAACCTCGAGGCATACATGCCAAAATATCAGATTATTCATAAAACCAACATGTACTAAATCCAAGGACCTGAGAGTACAGACACGACACATAGGACTTCTATCTACAAGACATGACAGACAGTATACTCAACCTAAGATGTCACTGTTGTCCCTACTGTTGTTGTTCTTCCTCTACAATATGGTATCAATCACCCTCATGCACGTCCACCTAAAAAAATGTGGATCCCACGGGGTGTGACAATTGTCCCAGCGAGAGATATAACTCTCCGCCAACAATGTTATTATCACAATTAAATAATATTTAAATTGAGCAGAGGATAAGCAATTTAGAATATTCTCATCTTTTAAAGCATTGCAACTATCTATGATAGAGCAGTAAATCATCTATTTACTTTATAAGGAATATGAAGAACATGTATATCATTTACCCATCATACTATATCAACATCTCAAGCTTATCCTGTGATACTCATTATCATGGTATGACACCCATGAATCATTTTCATTTTTATCTGTCGGCCTCAGCCAATCTGCTAATCAGATATTAAATTGTACCAGTCATGTGAGTATACATCATCATATTCTATCTGGGCATTGGATTATACAAACCCTGAGGTCATAGAGTTCGGCCAGGCATTGGACTATACCAATCCTGAGATTGAGTTCAGCTAGGCATTGGACTATACCAATCCTAAGATCGAGTTCAGCCAGGCATTGGACTATACCAATCCTGAGTTCACAACCAGGTATTGGACTATACCAATCCTGAGGTCACAGCCAGGCATTGGACTATACCAATCCTGAGATCGAGTTCAGCCAAGCATTGGACTATACCATTCCTGAGATTGAGTTCAGCTAGTCATTGGACTATACCAATCTTGAGTTCACAGCCAGGCATTGGAATATACCAATCCTGAGGTCACAGCCAGGCATTAGACTTCACCAATCCTGAGATCATAGAGTTCATCCAGCCATTGGGCTATACCAATCCTGAGATTGAGTTCAGCCAGGCATTGGACTATACCAATCCTGAGTTCACAGCCAGGCATTGGACTATACCAATCCTGAGGTCACAACCAGGCATTGGACTTCACCAATCCTGAGATCATAGAATTCATCCAGGCATTGGTCTATATATACCAATCCTGAGATCGAGTTCAGCCAGGCATTGGACTATACCAATCCTATGTTCAGAGCCAGGCATTGGACTATACCAATCCTGAGGTCACAACCAGGCATTGGACTATACCAATCCTGAGGTCACATCACTGAATACCAAATCACCTTTACTAGGCATTATACCTTGGCCAAGCCATCATACTTATTCACATTCTTTATATAATACAAGTATTCCTCATGTCTCATTTTAACATATTCAAAGCACCATAGCCCTTATTTTGGCTATGACTATAATGCATGTATGACCAAGATTTCATTATTATCTTTGTAACCATTTATTATTATTATTATGTTATAGGGTTCTCGTTTACCTAGTTTATTTTAAACATTACCAATTCTTACATCAATCTCTAGATTAATATTTCATCACCTCTCATTAGGAAACAACTAATCACATGGTTCACAAGGCCCATTAAACATCTTGTCTCCTCTCACTAGGAAATAGCTAACAACATGGCTCACAAGGCCCATTAAACATCTTGTCACGTTTCACTAGGAAACAACTATTCACATGGCTCGCAAGGCCATTAAACATCTTGTCACCTTTCACTCGGCAACAACTATTCACATGGCTCACAAGGCCATTATCAACCACTCTAGGTGTTTCAACTATCAAGGTATTAGCCACACCATTACATGGTGTTTCACTCATCACTCCTAAGAGTGTCTTGCCCTCACCTTTACAAGGTGTCTCGGGTTGGAGGTGTGCATATGTTCACCATATCGGGTTGTAGGTGTATAGGCACCACCATATCGGGCTAGAAGTAGATACACACCATTCATATCAGGCTAGAGGTGTGTTTATATGTGTTACCAATGTCGTGCATGAGGTATTAAACCATCAACATGTCAGGCTAGTCATCAAATAGGGTTGTGTATCAGGCTACCATATCATGCAATAGAATTTGCTATTCTTTACTCATATCGGGTTACCCAAATTAGGGTTTCATGTCCACTTATAAGTATTCATTTATCCTTGTATCCTGCATGGAGTCTAAACTTGACTCCCTATCATGCAAGAGGTTTATACTAAACCCACATATCGTGCAAGAAGGTATACAATCATATCCATATCGTTTTAGTGAAGTAGGTGCATCATCATATCGGGTTAGAGGTGCTTGCTTGTGTGCTTGCACACGATATCAATTTTATAAAGTGATACCATCATCTTCAAGATCTATACCTTAGTTCTAACTATTATAGTTCATGAAAACAGGTCTAAGAAACTACTATAACTCATAATTTCATCAACTATTTCAGGAAATTTCGGAATTAAAAGGAGATCATTAAATAGAGCAATTTAGGTGATGAATAATAACACGGTTGAGTTCAAGTTATATAACCCGCCTTAAGAACAACTTCAAAGCTCCAAGCTGCAAAGATCCATGTTCGAAAGGTTGAAGATGAACTTCAACAGTCCTCTATATGCAAATAATCACCATGGATAAGCAATTGGTGAAGAAGAAAAGAAAGGAAGATTAAAACCCTAAAATCATGCTTCAATCCAAGGTTGAAGACGATCATTGCCTCACCTTAGGGTTAAGTATGAGCTCCTTCTTGCTCCTTAGAACCCTTTCACGATACCATACTACTCTTGCACGATATGCCACCACCCATGAACAATATGACACTCATTTTCACGATATGCCACTCACTTATGTTCAAAACACTTCACTATGGGCGATATCACCCTATATGGTCGATATCACCTACTTGGGCGATATGATCTTGTCATCGGCGATACCCAAGGGCCCATGCATGATACCACAGCATCCCTTCATGATATAGGAGCTCTATTCATGATACCTTAAGGTAGGAGGGTGGTAAGGGTCGAAAAATTGCACTAAGGGGTGAAACTAGGGGTATATATACTTATTGTTCATGAAGGAAGGTAAAAATGAGGTGTCATCATTTTGAGCTAGTAGGTGCCACGTGTCCATGCATGGATTACACGCGTACATGCATTCATCAAAATTTATCTTGTCTTGCAAAACGGTTGAGGATCATCTAGAGATGCAAATTTGTCCATTACTTATCCCTTTGAATAAGATATATCAATAAAATCACCACTTTATTCACAACCCGATACAACTTTTCTAAGGAAGTTGTAACCCGACACAACCCTCCTACTTGAGTTCTTTTGCATGATATGGCCTTTTCCAAAAGTTCATAAAACGATATGGGACACCTCCTTTGGCTCCTTGGCCGATAGTCACTCATATATAAGCTTTTCAACTTGATACAACTCAAGCTTTCATATTAGACCCTTTTCTTGGTCATTTCATCACCAAGATTACCATCACTCATAAATGATTCAAACATGGTGTATCCTTATTTATATCTCCTCTAAATGATTCTTGGAGGAAGTAGGTACACTCTAGAGGTGGTAATTTGTATGTTAACCCCACATTTTGGGTAAATTACAATTTGTACCAAAATTGGTGCATAAGGTACCACCATTGTTCAAACAAGTTCAAACTTGGAATTTGGGCTTTCCACAAGCCACCACTTAGCATAATTCTCTCTCTTATGATGCTCAAACACATGGGTTATATTTAAAATGTGACATTTTGCATTATAGACACTCAATTTGGGTAAATTGCACTTTGGTCCAAAATAAAGGAAAATTGCTCAAACAACATTCAATCGGGACCAAACTTGAAACACGAGTGTGTGACATGATAACAAAGCACCTTAGAGGATTATATTAAAGTTATAAGAAAATTTAGTAGACAAAACAAATAGGGTTACCTCATAACCCAAGTCAGGGTCGTTACAAGTTATAAACCCTTAATAAGTATTTTGTCCCCGAAATCCCAGGTAAAGGAAAATAGATATTATTCACTCATCATATCATCAAGTCTCCACATAACATCTTAATGTCATGGAGACACCATATAACTATGACTAGCACAAAGTTCTTCCACACATGATTATCATAGAATCTGTCGCACAGGACACATACTCCAATGTCTTTTTCATTATTGACTGTAGAGTCAACTCTGTGTCAGGTAACACTTTCTTTGTCAGAGGAACATTATTCATCCCTTATTTAACTCAGGTGTCAAACCTCACTGATTTGTCACCTTTTCAACTTACATCCTTATGTAATAAGATCTTTGATCTTGGGAGTTTTCCATACCCGTTACTTAGTTTGTCATTTCACTTCCAAAGAAAGACCAAAGTTATGTTTTGTCACCCACTTGTGACTACAAGTCTTATCATACATTTTTATCTTTGATAAGATTTTTCTCAAATGATTCTATCTTTATTCCTTCAATTAATATATCTTTATCAAAGTTATGTTTATGCAGAGCATACACCCCTAACATATAATTTTCCTACTAGAATTATCACAAGGTTTCCCCTTTTAGGTAACCAAATATTACTCCTTGTTAGGAATCATGTTCTCATTTTACTCATATCTTTGAAAGTTCTTGGATACTAGGATTCTTTACCTTGGTATCCATTATTTGTGCCAAAACCACATCACATCATCATCATGATTACTAGATCTGGGTATTCCAACCCTTAGTTCATCACTAAACATTGTTACCTCTCATCGGGTAACTGTTACCTCTAGGTCCTCTGACCAAGGTATACATTATACTAAACATCTTCTTTCATTTATAAGTTGATATATGATTAACTCAGATTTCTCCATATATCAATTAGGATGTGGTACAAATATCCATGCCACATTTCTGACTTCATTATGCTCTTTACATTGTCTCAAAATGACTACTTGATCAGAGTAATCAGAACGATAGCAATCTAAGAGTGGCATACTTACCTTATCTTCAATAGATGAATACCTGGCCAGGGTATTCAAGAACTGAAATTAGGTAGTATGTATTTGTTTTATATTATGTTTCATACTTTTATCATCTCTTTAAATTTTACTTCTTAGTATCTCATATTTTCTCTGGGTGTTTCTTTTACATCTCTTCCTTTTCTACATGAAGAGAGAAATTTTAAAACATATAAGAGAATATTGGACTGAATATAAGTTCTCATCATTCTTATCTCTTCCTTATCTCCTCATAGGACTAATTAAAGGAATCTCAACAACAACTACCTTCTTATAATTAGTAAAAAGAAAGATGATTCAGAATAAAAAGTTTTATCTGATGTGTTACCTCTTATGGTTTATCTAGTGTCTCAGCTGACTCCACATGGAGTCTAGTTGTCATCCTGTTATTTCCTTTGTCCACTACCACCAGAAGTAGATGGACCAATCTATGACACTTGTCCCCTTCCTCGGCCTTTTGCTCCACTAAAATGTGGTCCTTGAGGGTGTTGCAGATTATACCTTGACTGTTGGGTCACCTCATCACTTCTCCTTAGACACTACCACCTCAGATGTCCTCTCTGTCCACATCTATAGCAAGATCAGATCCTTCTTGGTGCAACAACATTGCACTCAGCAATGTGTCCCTCGTGTTCTCCATTCATTTTAAAACTTCACCCTTTTTTCTACACAAGTAGAAGTCACTATAGGGTATACTGGAGGACACTAACATAGACTCAACACCTTAGTCCTATGTCTTTGTAGACTCAGAAAACCTTAAGATCTGATACCAAAACTGTAACGACAGTCACCAAACCGACAAACAAATCGTTACTAATTATGCGGAATATTCATAATTAGCGGATTAACAAAAATCTCTAAAAATTAAAACCATTTTCTTTGCAAAGAGATCCATTTCTAAGAAAACTCTTTAAGGAAGAACCAAAACTTGATATTCACATTGATCATATATTGTATATACATTGTACCATTTCTTCTTGAGGACAACATATAACAATTGCTTTCTCAAAACATATACTTAAAGCAACATCAAACCTCGAGGCATACACGCCAAAATCTCAAATTATTTATAAAACCAACACGTACTAAATCCAAGGACCTAAGAGTACAGAGGCAACACATAGGACTTCTATCTACAAGACACGACAGACAATCCACTCAACCTAAGTTGTCACTGTTGTCCCTGTTGCTGTTGTTCTTCCTCTACAGTACGGTCTCAATCACCCTCATGCACATCCACCTAAAAAAATGTGAATCCCACGGGGTGAGACAATTGTCCCAGTGAGAGATATAACTCTCTACAAACAATGTTATTATAACAGTTAAATAGTATTTAAACAGAGCAGAGGATAATCAGTTTAGAATATTCTCATCTTTTAAAGCATTTCAACTATCTAGGATAGAGCAGTAAATCATCTATTTACTTTATAAGGAATATGAAGAACATGTATATCATTCACCCATCATACTATATCAACCTCTCAAGCTTATCATGTGATACTCATTATCATGGTATGACATCCATGAATCATTTTCATTTCTATCTGTTGGCCTCAGCCAATCTGCTAATTAGATATTAAATTGTACCAGACATGTGAGTATACATCATCATATTCTATCCGGGCATTGGACTATACAAACCCTGAGATCATAGAGTTCGTCCAGGCATTGGACTATACCAATCTTGAGATCGAGTTCAGCCAGTCATTGGACTATACCAATCCTAAGATCGAGTTCATCCAAAAATTGGACTATACCAATCCTGAGTTCACAAACAGGCATTGGACTATACCAATCCTGAGGTCATAGCCAGGCATTGGACTATACCAATCCTGAGATCGAGTTCAGCCAAGCATTGGACTATACCAATCCTGAGATCGAGTTCATCCAGGTATTGGACTATACCAATCCGGAGTTCACAGCTAGGCATTGGACTATACCAATACTGAGGTTACAGCCAGTCATTGGACTTCACCAATCCTGAGATCATAGAGTTCAGCCACGCATTGGGCTATACCAATCCTGAGATCAAGTTCAGCCAGGCATTGGACTATACCAATCCTGAGTTCACAATGAGGCATTGGACTATACCAATCCTGAAGTCACATTCACGCATTGGACTGACCAATCTTGATATCATAGAGTTCATCCATGCATTGGGCTATACCAATCCTGAGATCGAGTTCAGCCAGGCATTGGACTATACCAATCCTGAGTTCACAGCCAGGCATTGGACTATACCAATCCTGAGGTCACATCCAGGCATTGGACTATACCAATCTTGAGGTCACATCACTGAATACCACATCACCTTCACTAGGAATTATACTTTGGCCAAGCCATCATACTTATTCACATTCTTAATATAATACAAGTATTCCTCATGTCTCATTTTAACATATTCAAAGCACCATAGCCCTTATTTTGGCTATGACTATAATGCATGTATGACCAAGATTTCATTATTATCTTTGTAACCATTTATTATTATTATTATGTTAAAGGGTTCCCTTTTACCTTGTTTATTTTAAACATTACCAATTCTTACATCAAACTCTAAATTAATATCTTGTCACCTCTCATTAGGCAACAACTAATCACATTGTTAACAAGGCCCATTAAACATCTTGTCACCTATCACTTGGAAACAAGTAACCACATGGCTCACAAGGCACATTAAACATCTTGTCACCTTTCACTAGGCAACAACTATTCACATGGCTCACAAGGCCATTAAACATCTTGTCACCTTTCACTAGGCAACAACTGTTCGAGTGGCTCACAAGGCCATTATAAACCACTCTAGGTGTTTCACCTATCAAGGTATTAGCCACACCATTACTTGGTGTTTCACTCATCACTCCTAAGAGTGTCTTTCCCTCACCTTTACAAGGTGTCTCGGGTTAGAGGTGTGCATATGTTCACCATATCGGGTTGTAGGTGTATATGCACCACCATATCGGGCTAGTAGTATATACACACAATTCATATTGGGATATAGGTGTTTATATGTGTTACCCATGTCATGCATGAGGTATTAAACCATCACCATGTCAGGCTAGTCATCAACTAGGTTTGTGTATTGGGCTACCATATCGTGCAATAGCATTTGCTATTCTTTACTCATATCGGGTTACCCAAAATAGGGTTTCATGTCCACTTATAAGTATTCATTTATCCTTGTATCTTGCATGGAGTCTATACTTGACTCCCTATCGTGCAAGAGGTGTATACTAAACCCCCATATCGTGCAAGAAGGTATACAATCATATCCATATCATTTTAGTGAAGTAGGTGCATCATCATATCGGGTTAGAGGTGCTTGGTTGTGTGCTTCCACCTGATATCATTTTTATAAAGTGATACCATCATCTTCAAGATCTAGACATTAGTTTTAACAATTATAGTTCATGGTAACAGGTATAAGCAACTACTATAACTCATAATTTCATCAACTATTTCAGGAAATTTCGGAATTAAAAGTAGATCATTAAATAGAGCAATTTAGGTGATGAATAATAACATGGTTGAGATCAAGTTATATAACACGCCTTAAGAACAACTTAAAAGCTCCAAGATCCAAAGCTCCATGTTCCTAAGGTTGAATATGAACTTCAAAACTCCTCTATATGCAAATAGTCACCATGGATAAGTGTTTGGTGAAGAAGAAAAGAAAGGAAGATCAAAACCCTAAAATCATGCTTCAATCCAAGGTTGAAGATGATCATTGACTCACCTTAGGGTTAAGTATGAGCTCCTTCTTTCTCCTTAGCACCCTTTCATGATACCATACTACTCTTGCACGATATGACACCACCCATGCACGATATGACACTCATTTTCACGATATACCACTCACTTATGATCATGACACTTCACTATGGGCGTTATCACCCTATATGGCTGATACCACCTACTTGGGCGATATGATCTTGTCATGGGTGATACCCAAGGGCCCATGTACGATAACACATCATCCCTTCACGATATAGGAGCTCTATGCATGATTCCTTAGGGTAGTAGGGTGGTAAGTGTCGCAAAATTGCACTAAGGGGTGAAACTACTGGTATATATACTTGTTCTTCATGAAGGAAGGTAAAAATCAGGTGTCATCATTTTGAGCTAGTAGGTGCCACATGTCCATGCATGGATGACACGTGTAAATGCATGCATGAACATTTATCTTGTATTTAAAAATGGTTGAGGATCATCTAGAGATACAAATTTGTCCATTACTTATTCCTTTGAATAAGATATATTAATAAAATCACCACTTTATTCAAAACCCGATACAACTTTTCTAAGGAAGTTATAACCCGACACAACCCTCCTCCTTGAGGTGCTTCGCACGATATGGCCTTTTCCAAAAATTCATAAAACGATATGGGACACCTCCTTTGTCTCCTTGTCTGATAGACACTCATATATAAGCTTTTCAACTTGATACAACTCAAGTTAAGCTTTCATATTCAACCCTTTTCTGGGTCATTTCATCACCAAGATTACCATCACTCATTAATGATTCAAACATGGTGTATAATTATTTATATCTCCTCTAAATGATTCTAGGAGGAAGTAGGGACACTCTAGAGGTGGTAATTTGTATATTAACCGCACATTTTGGGTAAATTACAATTTGTACCAATATTGGTGCACAAGGTACCATCATTGTTCAAACAAGTTCAAGCTTGGAATTTGGGCTTTCCACAAGCCACCACGTAGCATCATTCTCTCTCTTATGATGCTAAAACACATGGGGTATATTCAACATGTGACATTTTGCATTATAGCCCCTCAATTTGGGTAAATTGCACTTTGGTCCAAAACAAAGGAAAATTGCTCAAACAACATTCAATCAGGACCAAACTTGAAATACGAGTGTGTCACATGATAGCAAAGACCCTTAGAGGATTATATTAAATTTATAAGCAACTTTATTAGCCAAAACAAATAGGGTTACCTCATAACCCAGGTCAGGGTCGTTATAGATACATTCCATCTTTTCTGCTTCACTACTCCCATTTTCATCACTTGATTGATCCCAAGAGGCCTTGTAGGATTTTTATCCTTTGTCCTTCTTATTTGAACACTCAGTCTTTAGGTGGCCCTTCTTTCCGCACTCAAAACACCTGGAAGAATGAATATGCTTATATTTCTTACCATTTACAATTAAAGCATCTTCCTCATTTTTTCTACTTGTATCGCCATTTTCTTGAGTGGCTTTTGATGACGACTTGGAGGTGGCTTTGAGATGAATGTCTTTATTCTTCTCCTTGTATTGTTCAGCCTTGATATTCTCTTCTTATTCTAGAGTAACTTCATGTGATTCTAGCTTTCCAATGAGCTTCTCCATTTTGACTTTTGTAAGATCATTGGCTTCTTCGATGGTAGTGTCATTGGATTTGTACTTTATGGGCAGTAATCTAAGTATTTTTGATACTTGATCTTCTTCACTTATGTTCTTTCCCAAGGTGATTAGGATGTGTATAATGTTAGAAAATGTAGCATACATTTCTATAATACTTTTGTTAGGTTGCATACGAAATAATTCAAATTTATGTTTCAGCATACCAATCTTGGTATTTTTCACTTTTGTGGTACCCTCATGAGTTATATAGAGCTTGTTCCATATTTCATATGTAGTGTCACAAGTGGATATATGATTAAATTCACTTGTAGATAATGAATAGTAAAGTATGCTTATAGCCTTTGCATTTAATGTAGCTTGTTTTACTTTTTCTACATCTCATTGCTCTAGTTCAGTTGTTGAAAGCTTGTAGGATCTAGCAATCATTTTCCATAAGTCAAAGCTCAATCCTTGTAAATATAACTACATCCTCCTCTTCCAGTAGGTATAGTTTGTTCCATCAAACATGGGTGGTTTTTTGATGTGTGTTCCTTCCAAGTTGAGGTTGCCAAGTATGCCCTCCCCCATTCTTCAAGACCAGTGATGACTCCTTGAAGACCTGCTCTGATACCATATGAAAAATCTAGAGGGGGTGAATAGAGTTTATAAAATATTTAAACAAATTTAAAGTGCCATAAAAGAGGCAACCAAAAGAGAGAGGCAGGATTTAGAGTGGTTCCGTCTATGACGTTAGTCCACTACCTAGTTGTTGGCAACTAACATTTGCAACAAACACTTTTATTAATTTATTAGTAAGGAAAAATTACAAGATGATTGTTGCAAATAAATCCCTCTTCTTTACCGGCCACAGGAGAGCACCATCAAACCTCTTCTTTTACAGACGTGCTGACAGACGAGGAAGAGCACCACCACACCTCTTCTTTTATGGAGTCACCAAGGGCCAAGGAAGACAACTGCCATACCTCTTCTTTTACAGATCAACCGAGGGCCAAGGAATAGAACTGCCACACCTCTTCTTTTACGGATACACCGAGGGTCGAGGAAGAGAACCACCACTTGCATAAGTAGATCAACTGCAATCACAACTAACAAAAATAAGAATGGAAGAAGAAATACACCAAATAAGTTTTGCAGTGTCCTTATGAATCAAGCTTATGAACAAAACCACATAATGATGTATCAAGGTTGTCGTAAGAGTGGTAGGTTGAGCTAATGGCTAGGACGCAAATGTATGTTGTTGTGAATGAATTGCAAAAAGGATAGCTACATCTCTTATTGCTCAAGATGTAATGTATGCAAGTACGCAAGTGTGTGTTGGGATGCCTCTAGACCACTACTATTTATATGAATGAAGTACGGGTGGCTAGGGCATCTTTGGGGAGAGTCTAGAGGGTTCTAGAGGGTCAAATAGTCGTTTGAAAATAGGTAATTTAGATACAATGGCTAGTTTGAAAAAATTAAAAGATTTGTTCCAAAACCTTCCCCAGTCGACTAATTTCTCGACCAAATGACAAATAGGTCAATGATTTTCTTGATTGAGCCAAGGCTAGACGCACCATACTTCAACGGCTATAAGTCAGACAAAGATAACTTGGTCAAGGGTATAACAATGGCTCTAATTTTTTACTTAGTTTGGCACATAATAAATTTGCAATTTTGATGTCTTGAGTGCTCAACCGATCATTGTCTCGGTCGACATAGTCTTCAACTGATTTGAGGCTTAGCCCACAAAGATTTCGATTGAGAGACTATAACAAATGGATAATTCATTGGGAACACTTATCTAATGATTTATCTAGTGTGACCTACCTATCCAAGACTTTTGATATTGATATGTGAATGGTTTCGGGATAGGTGGACTTGGTCCAAAGCTTGATTTTACATGAGTTCTAAGCATGAAATACAAATAAGCACATATATATGTTTTATAAAAGAATATGATATTCTAGTATTAATTTTACCAAGAGGTTCATAAAACACTTAAAGTAATAAGTTAAATCCACAAGTAAGAAATGTTTGTCATCATCAAAAGAGAAGATGAGCTAATGTCCAATTTAGTCAACACGTGGGGCCCACATGGTCATGACACACCAGTCTTAAGGTGTGCAATCTGGGCATGTTGGAAAGGGCTATCCTAGTTGATGGAGCCACCCATGCACCACTAGTTGTGGATTGGACCTGGGTGTACATGTGCCATTCTTGGTCTTCACTAAATTGGGGAGAGATTATGAGGCCATATCATCGAGCCTTGATGAAAATGTCAAGATTCCAAGTTGGGCACATTGTAATGTCCCAAGATTTGAGTCCTCATATAGACTGATCTTAAAAGGAAGGATTGGACTACCCGTATCACCAAGGTGCGCCTGATTTATAGGGATCCCATTACTAAAGAACTCCATAGTTGAGCATGCTCAGCTTAGATTAGTACTAGGATTGGTGACCGGTCAGGAAGTTGATCCTAGCTTGCATGTGAGTGAGGACAGTGTGTAGTTAAGGCTAGTCATTGTCTGTGGGGCCAGTCATCATTCCTAAAACTCTACTATATCCTTGGATAGTGGGCCCGAGCTTTACAGGGAGGTAGAGGCTCAGTACATAGATCGGGATAAACAGGAACCAAACCATCCAACACCATACAAATATAGGGTTTAATCCATAACCACGCTATACATCCACCATCAAAACCAATTTTAGGGCAACACGTGTAAATTGCATATATATACATATATATATGTATATATTTGTTTGTGGTTATGTGGTCTTTTGATCAAATACATATATGAGACAATTTAAATATTCACATTGTATGCAACAAATAAATGATTAAACCAAAATTGATCATATTGATTATCCTAAATCATAATAAATTGATGTGACTCTGATACCAATATTGAGAAATATGGGAACATCGTATAGCAGTGGGAACAAAAAAATTATTTATTCGTATTCATAAAACAATAAGATTGCATCAACTATTATGAAATAGGAAGCACAGTTTTAATGAGTTGTATCAGTACCTGGAGCAAGTCCAGTGACAAAACTCACTTCTTTGCAACTGGTGACAAGTTGCTCTTAGATGGTGGTTGTAAAACTCTTGGTCTTCACCATGAACAGTTGTCTACACAACCTCTGTATCAACTCTGGTGGTCTCACAACGTACTACAGGTTGACTTTTCTCACTTAGCAGTAGCCAAAGGACTCATGCCTATAAAATAGTCCACACGAACTAACTAGAACTCATGTCATTCATCAAGAATGGATAGGAAAAAGTTGTCCCTTATGTTAGTGTACTAGTCACCAACCTTCTCACCCATATCAAGAACTTCTCACTTGTTCTCTCCCATTGGATATTCCTCCCTATCGGGAAGTTGATTCTAGCTTACACGTGAGTGAGGACAAAGCACGTAGTTAAGGCTAGTGGCAGTCTATGGAGCCAGTCATCATTCCTAAAACTCTACTATAGCCTTGGACAATGGGCTCAGGCTTTACAAGGAGGTAGAGGCTTGGTACACAGATCGAGATAAATAGGAACCAAACAATCTAACCACACACAAATATAGGGTTTAGGCCATAACTGTACTACATATCCACCATCAAAACTACTTTTAGAGTGATGTGTGTAACTGATCATATCGATAATCCTAATTCATAATAAATTGTCCTGGCTCTAATACCACTATTGGGAAATATAGGCACAAAGTATAGCAGCAACAAAAATTTATCTATCTATATTCCCATAACAATAGGATCGCATCAACTACTATGAAATAGGGAGGATGGTTTTAGTTAGTTATACCTAGCCCTAGAGCAAAGTCTAGTGACAAAACTCAGATCTGTGCAACTACTGACAAGTTGCTCTTGGACGGTGATTGTGCAGCTCCTGGTCTTCACCACGAACAGATTTGTACGCAACCTTTATAGCGACTCTGGTGACCTCACCATGGACTACATGTTGACTTTGCTCTCTGAGAAGTAGCTAAAGGACTCCTTCCTCTAAAGTAGTCCACACAGACCAACTAGAACCCCTATTGTTCACCAAGAATGGATAGGAAGGAGGTGTCCCTCCCGTTAGTGTACTAGTCACCAACCTGATCTCCCACAACAATAACTTCTCAGTTGTTCTCTCCCATTGTCTATCCCTCCCTATCGAGCAAGACTTACATGGGCTCTCTTGATTACCACAACCAGAGAGGAAAGTAGTTGTCAAAGGAATTGATTCTCAGTTGTTTGTGGTATTCTCTAGGAAGCTGCCAATACCCCTCCTTTTATAGGCGGGGTTAGGGTCAGGGTTCCCAATTTGTATAGGATTGTGTGGGAGTGTAAGGGACCAAAAGATCTTGACTTTTCACAACCTGCGAGATGCCAAATAGTCATCTGGCACACCCAAATAGTCATGTGGTGTGTGAGACAATCATCTTGCACAACCAAAGGGACATTTGGTAGTTTCCCAACCGCACATGAATTTGGCAATTTTGATTCCAATTAATATTACATATTGATTTACTTGTAGTCCAAGTTTGTACAATCGAAACTATTCAAGAAATATCCAAATATTCATTCAGCCCAACCGAGTCGTATCACCCAAATGAGACACCAATTTTTCTCACCCAGACACCCGTCTGGTGAGTCGAGATGAGTCAGTCAGTTCAATCACATTCAACCGGTCAGTTCACGGGAAGAACTTAGCCAATTGGAACTCTAATTTGCCTAACCATCCAAACTGCCATCTCAACACTTGAGACACCCATCTAGCATGCCATAATGGTCATCTCACTCAGTGAGATGGTCATTTGGTAGACCACTCATCCAATTAGTCGATATGTTGCATGAATTGAATACCTAAATGTTTTAGTAATCATTCCAAACATCATTCAAGATAAACTCCTCTTCTAGATGAGTTCATATGTGTGTGACCCTATAGGTCCCATATTACGATGGAAGTGAATGCCAATAACTAGCTTACGACGTCACAAGAAAGGAGTGGTTCCTTGTCATACATCCATTCTTTGCAAGTAAATGGAAAGTTATAGAACAATTACAACGTACAATATGTGTACGGTGATGCAGTGATTGTATAATTCCTTTGTCTCTAATGAAGTTGAGGCATGGACTCATCATTCTCTCAATGTTCAATCCATGTTCTTGAACCAAGAGCAGACTGTCCGAGATAATGTGACCTCAATAGCATATATTGATTCACATGTCCATGCATACATTTCTCAATCTCACTTATCAAGTGGGCATGATATCATACTCTAGTAGGAGGGACAAATCCCATATCTATCACTCACAGTCTATCTCCATGTTTCAAAGTCACCCAATCATCACTGTTATAACAACCCATGTTTTAGGACTGCATTTGATGATGTCAACACATACCCAATGACATTTGACTAGTGTAGTAATTTTATGTCTAAGAATCATAGTCACCACCTTCACTATGAGAGCTGAATATGACTTACCATATGATGGTTTTGATGTGTCACTCTCAAGGAGGGTCTGTCTGATACATTGTTCCCTAACATGTATCATTGTGCTTGGTTTGATACCACCATATCATGACTTAGTGAGACTAAGTCATCAACCAACTCACACTCCAATATTATGTGTTATTGGTGCCGATCAACCTTCCACAAAAACAACCAATTACTAACATAATGAGAATATGTATATGTACTCTTAACAGCCATATGATCTCATTTCCACAAGGTTGATACTTGAAGACATACGTCATTGAGTAATATTATTCTCTAAACATTCAAAGTGTTTCCTCATTATCTCATAATTGATTGAAATAGAATGAATTGGAAGCTTGCATTTATATGTGTTAATCAAATCCTTTATATGGTATATGCCATGTTAATGATCACATGATTTTCTCTATGGGAATACCTTACCAATAACTATTACTTTCAAAATTGTATGCAATTGTACCCAAATTGATTACTTCCTTAGAAGATGGCTAGATCAAAAATGTGAAAGGATTGCAAAGTGATCCATGGGGAAGAAGTCACCACACAACATAGGCTCATGGTTTTGGATGTGAATATGAGGAGCTATAAGAATAAGCATAATAAAAGAAAAGATAAAAGGATCATGTGGTGGAATCTTAAAGGAGAAAATTGTCATTTTATGATAAACTTGTCAATGAGAGAACTTGGAACTTGGAGACTGATGTTGAATGTATGTGAAAAGTATGAGTTCCTACATAAATTTTTTTTCCAAAGAGGTTTTGGAAGAGTCCAAAGGGCGTGAGCCTCTATAGATAGAGACTTGGTGGTGGAAATATGAAGTACAAAAGCATATTAAACTCAAAAGGGGTATTGATATGAGCTTGTCCAAATCTAGAGATGATGCAACATTTTAGAGATACAAACAAGCAAAGAAAGAGGCAAGGTCAAAATACTTTGATGAGATATATAAGAAGTTAGACACTAGACAATGTGAAATGATATTTATAACTTGGCTCATATAAGAGAAAGGAAAGGAAGAGACTTGAGTCAGGTAAAATGCATCTACAATGATGATGGAAGAGTGTTGGTGAAGGATGATGATATAAAGAACCAATGGAGACATTACTTTCATAAAACTTTCAATGAAGTAGCTAGGAATGAAGTAAGAGACTTGGGTGACATGAATGCAAGAGATATCAATCACACAAGACTTGGGTGACATGAATGCAAGAGATATCAATCACACATAGAAAGTTTCACTATCTAAGGTCAAGAATACTTTAAAAAAGTGAATATGAAGAAGGCATGTAGTCTAGATGGTTATCCCATTTATGTATGGAGGAGTAAGGGGAAAGAAGGATCTATTTGGTTAACAAATTTCTTTCACAAGATTATGAAGACAAAGAAGATGTCAAATGAATGGAGAAACAATACTATAGTCCTGGTCTAAAAGAACAAAGGAGATGTTTAGAGCTGCAAAAACTACAAAGGTATCAGGATGATGAGTCACACTATGAAGCTGTCAGAGAGGATTATTGAGCAAAGACTAAGATCGATAGCATAGATATCAGACAACCTTTATGTCAGGAAGATTGGCCGTTGCTCTTTTTCTTATAAGGAGGCTTATGGAGAAGCACAGAGAAAACAAAAGAGATATTATTATGGTGTTTATTGATCTATAAAATGCCTATGATAGAGTACACATGGATGTGTTATGGAGGATATTGGATAAAAAGGGTGTGTCTATCCAATACATTAACCTTATTAAGGACTTGTATGATGGTTAAACTACAAGTGTTAGGACTCCTGGAGGAGAGACACAAACTTTTCCTATCACCATTGGGGTAAATCAAGGATCGACACTCAACCCATATCTATTTTTTCTTGCTATGGATAAGTTGACAAAGCATGTTCAACATGACATCCCTTGGTGTATGTTATTTGATGATGATATTGTGATAATTTATTAAAGAATAGAAATATTGAATGATACAATTGAAATATGGAGAAATCATTTGGAATATAACAAACTTTTTATCAGTAGAAGTAAAATTGAATATATGCATTGCATTTTTTTGCCAAACTAGAATTTGGAATGATGGATTCAAGTTTGATGCAATGGATGTGCCAATATGTAAAAAGTTTTAATTCTTGGGTTCTATTATTGAAAAGGAGGGTGAGGTCTAAGATAATTTCTATGACAGGATGACAACATGATGTTTGAAGTGGAGAAATGCAACTGATATTGTATGTGACCAAAAGATGCCTCTCATATTTAAAAGTAAGTTGTTACAACCCCAATTTTTGGGTTCTTTTGGTGAGAAAAATAATTTCTCCTATTAAAGATATTTTAACAAATAATTATATAATTCATTTTGAATAAAAGGATTTTGTTTACAATAGCCTTGTTGGTTGTTTTGTGGGCTTTATTGGCTATTGGGCCCAATAACAAGGATAGGACAAAAGGAACTCCATTATTAATGAGAAATGGAGAAAAGAATGATGTAGAAACCTCTACAAGGCAAAAGAATCTAATCCAAAGGTGGATTTCGTGCCTCTTGGGTTCCAAGGAGTCCAAAGTTGCAAACATAATGCAACAAGAAAAGAAAGGATCAAATAAATTTCTTTATTAAGAAAGAAATTGAAAACAATGATAAAATGTGGGAAATAAGTGGAAAGAGGTATAATTGAGTTATATTTGGTGAATTTTCATATCCATAAGGTTCCTAATGTTATATAATTATCCAAGAAGTCAAAAGTTGCAAACATAATGCAACAAGAAAAGCAAGGATCAAATAAATTTCTTTATTAAGAAAGAAATTGAAAACAATGATAAAATGTGGGAAATAAGTGGAAAGAGGTATAATTGAGTTATATTTGGTGAATTTTCATATCCATAAGGAAAATAAAAAGAGAGATAAAGAGAAATCCTCAAAAAGAGATTTTAATAAAGAAATAAGTAAGATAATGAGAAATAATGGATATAGATGCATCTAGAAGGATAATGAGTAACCACTAAAAAGGGATTTCAAAATATTATAGGTTCTTGGGGTACAAGGAGCCCCAATGGGGAAAAAGAAAGAGAAAAGGCAAATAATAACAAAATAAGAAGATAATGTGATACATCATTAATGACTTTTTGATAATATCAAAAAGAGATGTTATTTGCTTTAAGAAAATAGATTTTCATGGCCAATAGATTAAAAGGCAAGGCTAGAGATAATGAAAGAGATAATTTTTGTATTTCTAATTATCCATGAAATAAGTAATATTAAGACGATAAATAGGAGAGACAATATTACTTCTCCTTGAAGTAATATGACTCCTATTGGGAGAGGGCCTTGTTAATCCATGAATAATCAACCTAGGGCTTCGTTACCCACCCCTATATAAAGGGTAGAACCCTGGTTCGAGTTCAAGAAAGATCCCACGTAACCCTCTCTCTCTCTTCTCCTTCTTCTTTTCACCTAAACCCTAACCTTAGAGAGAAGCACTATCTCAGGAGCAACAGGGAGTCATGAAGGGGTTGCAATGGGGGCATGATGCTCCCACAATGACCTAAGGAAGCTCCACCATCGTCTTCTTGCTCTAACCTTTGTGCAATACCTGCAAGAGGTCTGTAACCTCACTGTAGATCGCGGGACTGGCACTCTTGAGATCAGACATCTCAACCATGTGTCGAGGTCTTACTAGGCATGGGGGAGAGCAGTGGAGGCAGGGCGTTGGTTTCCTGTGACCTCCAGACCCTGGGGATGGGGGAGATGACCCTGTGACCAGCTCCAGTCAGCCGCTAGGGCGACGCAGCAGGGTTGCATGAGGTTGAAGAAGACGGACGTGGTGTTGGACGGAAATGCCCCTCCATGGGCTGAAGCACCAAAAACTTAAATAAGGGCAATATCATAATTTGGTTCTAATTCCCAAAGCAAGCGTGTTGCATGGAAAGAGGCGACGTGGCATCCTCTGATTGGCTCAAGTAAGTTATTCTTGCAAAAATTGTATCTCTTTATTCGTAGCTCCGATGAATGCACATAAAATATGAAAGTTTCTCAAAAAAATGAGAGGAATCCAATAAAAATATATTCAGAAGCTAATTCTTCTTAAAATTCAAAAAATAGTGGAAGTTATCAACTTTAATGCTTTAATGATTAAGAAACCCTATTTTGAGATGATTAATGTATTTAGAAGGGTTTTATGGATGATTAAAGTTGGTATTAACCTGTTAATTATAAAAAGGTACATCAAGAACAAAAAGGATGAACTTTGTATGTAATTAGTTTAATTTAGAGTTTCATGTGCATAAATATGCTTTAATGGGCCTTGAAATCCTAATATTAGTAATTGTTACTCTTAATGGCTTTAATTGATCAAATTCATAAAAAAAGCTGAGATAGGATGGTTCTAAGTTATTTTGAGTATAAATGTTCCAAATTTTAGATAAATACCCTTAATATGGAAATTAGGGTTTTTCTAATGGATAAAGATGGAACTAATGATAAATAGAGTTCATATGTGAATTAGATCATAATGAACTATGAATTGTTAATTTGAAAGGAACCAAAGATGATAAATGGGCCTAAAGATCTTGTCATGAGTTAAAAGGATAAAATTGGTAGTTTTAATGAAAAGATACATATTGGATTTAATTGATGTTTAATTGTGCCTTTAATATGAAATTAGGGTTATATGTTGTTAAAAGGTAACCTTAATATCTTTCGTGAAGAATAGATGAGGTAATTAGGGTTTATGAGTAATTGTATAAAATTAGGGTTTAAAATAGTAAAAAAGGAAGTGAAACCATGATTGCAATGGAAACCCTAGCAGTGGACTAGAAACCCTAGGAAGCGAGCTAGGTTTAATAGATCTTGATGGCATGATCAATGATAGGAAATTGTGTGCATATTTCAGGATCTCTTTGTGTGCTTGCTTGCCTATTGGATTTCTTGTATTGATTGGATTAATTTTATCTCAAGTCACCCTGAAAGGTATGTGGTTACGCTTATGGTTAACCACTTTAGTTTCATGGTGATTCTTGGATGTTTTATCGGTTTCCTGAAAATAACTGCTTGGATGACTTTTATTTCATGCAACTATAAAGTGACTATGATTATCACTATAAATATGTATACATGACTGGTTTAGATCTTGGTCCTCCCCTGTAGCTTTGCTAATGATGAAAAGGGTAACCTATTACATGGACTACTTGTTTAGTAGGACATCAGGTTATCAAGAGTTAGAAATTGGGCTACCCACGTGTAGTACCATGAGACTCTTTAGCACATCATGAGTTAAGGAGTGGGCTACCTATGGGTAGTGCCATGGGACTCAACCCTAGAAATTGTTTCACATGTTAGGTATGATCATGAGGGGTCTAATGGGGATCTACCATATAGAAGGTAGAATCCAGGTCCACAGTAGGGACACCGCAGAGGCTAGGGTATGTATGGATTGAGCAGTTATGCTGAAAATGTAAAGTTGTTTGTTAAATCATAATTGACTGAAATATGTTGTTACAGTTAATTGCACGATTATTGTTTCCCCAACATACTGGCATATTCATTTATGCTGACTGACATTTGGTTTGTCGGCATTTTAGGTACAAGTGAAAAGGACAAATAGTAAAGTGGCACATGTGGAATTAAATAAGAATTAAAGTACAAAGGAGGATTAGTTAGAATAGACTCCAGATGTGGATAGAAGTAGATATCCAAGTTCTTGAAAAAGGTATGCAAAGTTTAATTTTATTACAGCCTTTCAGTTTAGTTGGTAGAATTTGATAATTATTATTGATTATTTGTTGAACCTTGGATCCGAAAATTGGGATAACGACTCTGACCTCTTGGTCTCCCTTAATTGGGGGTTACAGGGATGCGGGGTTGTTACATTTTGTATCAAAGCATAGGTTCCTCATTTAATCTATAATAATTATTAAATTTTAAAAATTCCATAGAACCGAGGGAGTTATTAGAGGATTTTTTGAAAGACAAAGGTGTCTAAAAATGGATCACGTCTGGGGGCTGGCAAGATTTTCCTCTGCACCGCTAGTTAGAATACGAGGACTCCTAGATCTGTGTGACTGCCTGGACAATGTTTTAGGATCTGACTCGAGATAAGATACCTTTAGGACTCTCTCATCTATTTTCATCCCTTCTCAACCCTAATTCTGTTAAGATTTTAAGGTTTAGGGTTTTCTCTCTCTTCCTCACCCTCTTGAGGTATGGGTACAGTTGATAAGGTTTAAGAAATCCTCCACCAAATTAATGAAAAGCATTTAAATAAGATGTCATGGACATAAGCTTAATAGCTTAAGAATAAACTAAGGAATAGATACATGCTTAATTCATATGACATATGTTGTCATTCCCTCATGAAAGAACGGAGGCTAGACCTCCTTTTCAGGAGGATGAGTGGAGAAAGTAAGTCTTGGAGGTAGAGACCTCCATTATAAGTAGAGACCTGGCACATCCTCTGGGGATGATGCTAACCCTCACCCTAAGTGGTGGTTAGAAAGAGAGACAACATGAGGAGTTATATGTCATGGTAGACCAGGTGTGAGGGTGGACATGTTTTTGGATGCCCATATGAGTCATGAGAGTTTGGATGACCTAGCACCTTTGGCAACCCAACCCTGGAAAGGGTCATGCATATTAGAGTGAAGGATAGCTCCTTAAATGATGAGGTCAGTGAAGAACCTATGGAAACCCTAAGGGCTTATATGAGCATGGCATAATATGCACCTAGAGTACGCCAGTAGTGCTGAAAGTAGGCTAAAACCCTGGCCAGGAGAGTATGAGGGATAGATTATGTGATAAGCATATAGTGTTATGGATAACCTTGAGCAAACATAAGTTGAACATAGACTTCACCCTTGAGCTATGGATCCCTGGAGACTGATGATATCTTGGTTTCCTTTAGAGGAACCAAACCCTAGGAAGACGATGAAACATATGGTACCTTTGTGCCTATGGTATAGGTGTTTACCTTCTGAGTTAGGAAGAAGAGTTCCTTAGACCCTGAAGAAGTTTAGTAACAAGTTGTGAGTCCTAACACCTAGTTGGTTGTCCTTGAGGAGGACTCCATTCTGAAGTGTTGTGTGAATAGAAGGATCATGAGAAGTACAGGTCATATTTAGTACAAGCTTGGCTCGTGGTTAAAAAGTTAAGAAGACACTTGGACATCAAAAAAGTGAACCTAGGTGTGATAAAGTGGATTTTCTCCTATTTGTTCATAATTACTCTTGTAACTTTAAGTGCTCAGTATTTATGTCTCTGTTGACTTCATAACTCTATAATGTCCACCAAAGTCAAAGATTCCACATTTTGAGTCTTTATGATACACATATATGCATGAAATGTTAGTGTTGTTATACCCTTGAACCCTTTGATTAAATCTTGATCATACATGATCTTTTTTATTTTTAATTTTGTACTTTTGTTCTAGACCCTGTTATGAAGCTATGCTCCAAATTTGAGACCATTTGGATCTTCCTACGATTTGTTATGATTTTCCTAAGATCTACTCTTTTTAGCCCTTGTTTTTCCTTTTTTATACCTACTGGGCCTGGCCCATTTAGCAGCTTAGGCGCCTTCCCGCTCTGACCCGACTCCAATACTTGAACTGGGATTCTATCCCCTTGAACCGGCCGCTGGTCAGATGTGGAATGGGCATTGAGCCCTGACTCAACTTGCCTGATCGTGTGACCCACAAGCTATTGGATCTTGGTCCAACAGTGTTGGGGTCGTCTTCTAGCTCATGCCCAAGATGGCAGGTCCGCCCAACCTGGTGAGAACCAAGCCAAGGAAACACCTAGATAACCCCCCCCTCTATCTTTGATTTAATGTCAAATCTCTCTCTCTCGAACCTTCCACACCACTTTTTATGCAAAACTGTGGCTTGAGGGCCAAGGAAGCCCGCTGCCACCTTAAGGTGCGCCGCCCCTTTGGCAAGCCGTAAACATAGCCCTAATATCCCATTAAAACCCCATACCCATGTTCAATTTTCTCCCACAAACCCTGGCGGCGCCTTTACTTTCCCCCACTCGAGTCGCTCCTCATATCCCTCTTTTTCTCCGGTGAGCACTGTCGTGGAGCCGCCACTGTGCGGGTCTACCTCTTGGCCAACTACTGCGAGGGGCCTAGGGATGTCAGAACTGTTAGATCTCGGCTTTGCCTTGACCAGGATCGATCGGAGGGCCATGAAGATCCGGCTCCACTCACAACCCTACGGACTAGTCAAGCCCAGGCGGCCATAGAAAGCGTGCCACGTCAACCTGGGGTCCCACAGTGATAGGGTGTCTATACAATCTTGGGAGGCGATGCCGACCCTTGATCCTGGAGCCGACAGTCGTTATCCTTGCAAATCAAGGGTATGTTACTTGGTTTCTCTAAAGTTGACTTATAATCTTCTAAAATCGATAGCTACCAATTCCTTTGGCCAAATTTTACATATAATATATGAAAATTCATCTAATCGATGAGATCTACACTTTGGTCTTTTTCCCAAACTCTAAATCCAATGTTAGTTTTCCTGATTACCTAAAAATACTAGGTTTAGCCATGTTGAGTACTTTCAATGCACCCATATGATAAAACTTGAACCTTTAATCATCATTCATCGACCTAATAATGAAGTCAGAATCTTTAGTGCATATTTGATCTATATGAGGGTCCTACTTTCCCTATTGCTCATAAATGACCTCAATTGTACATATGTACCTACTTTGGACTATAATGTTGAACTTGCCCAAACTGCTAATCTTGTTGCTAATGGACAACCACCTAATCTTGTTATATGTTTCTTATGACCTTATGTTACTGATCTAAACCATCCCTTATGCTCAGCTCTTATTCATTGATGATCTTTGACCTTGATTACTCTATTATGAGTCTTGTGGCATAATTTGAGCATATGTCCTAAATCTCGTAATGTTCACATGAAACCTCGAAATAATATGAAACTTGAACCACACTCTTATGATGGACCCTAAATCAATATGAGATTATCAAATGTACTAATAAGCAACTGGTAACCTAACTTGGCCAAAACCCTAAAATGCACTTAATTAGGGTTAATGATAAGAATCTAATGTGTATATGCAATCTTGTTGTTAATCAGGTTTGATATGTGACTAGATGATGAAGGATATGTTAGGTTGTGAAATCTCTGAATCAGGTATGGGCCTTATCTAGTTATATGACTATTGCTTTCTTGCTTGAAAAGACATATATTGTATGCTTGTTTGTCTATCTGCTCAAATATTACCATGTAGTATTGCTATGTCTTACTCGATGTTTGCCTCGTCAGTTTTATAACTTGAACACACATATATATGGAACTCCATTATAATATTGTTGATAAAGGGTTAACTCTTGGTTATGTACTTGAGGTCCCTCTCGTATAAAAGGGTTATCTAAGCTTGAGCACCCTTACAGACCATTCCGACGGGAAGATGGTCAAAGGTCTTAAACATACTTGATATTGTTGGTATAATGGAGTGAAATGACATAAAATATAGTTTCACATTTGTTAAACAATTAACATGTTCATTCTTATTCGTTTAGTCTTATAATCTTTTCAAAATTATGCAAAGATTATATATATATATGTGTATCTTTCTGCCCCATACTCAACACCTCGTGTGTTGACCCATTTCTCGTATGTTGGTTTTAGGTTCAGAGATGGCTAGAAGGTTGAAGGGTTTGGTGAGCTATGTTAGGTGTACTTGTTGTAAGATCCAGATTTAGTGCACATGAATGACTTGTACCTTGACTATGGAAATATGTAATCGAATTCATGAATATAATGCATTTTGTATAATTTATACTTGTTGAATGTTGAGACTGTGTTGGTTCCTTTATCTTGTTATCTGTTCATGTGTGCTAAGCTTTACGCTTCCTCATTTCACCTTTGGTATACGTTTGGTTCATGGGACTGGGATTCCGGTTCTGTGACAGATGGTATCAGAGCATGAACAATAATTACACCGAACATTGCTCACATGAAACACAAACTAAACTCACCCTACATCTCAACCCTAGAAACTTAATAAGATGTCCTTTGTGGATTAGGTAGACTTAGCCTCTAGGTTAGAACCTAGATGTTCTAGAACTGGGTGTAGACTTATGTAAATTACCTCCCTTGACATGATTCGCGACATGTGCTTAGGATGTTCTACACAATTATGCACCATGTTCTTGCTAGTTCTCTAGGTGTCATGATACTAGACTGCCTAATGAGTGTGGTAACTCGTTTTGGTTTTGGTTTTATTTGGATGGAGTACGGTGGTTTTCATCGCCTGTTTAAACATTGGAGAAAACATATTTCAAGTATTATTATATGTATATATGAAAAATGTTACCACACGCAGAAAGGTAGTGAGTTTCCATGCAACCTAGGAGAAGGAGATGTAACATCAATTCTAGATAAGAGAGTTTAGATGATAGTGATAGTCTTTAGAGTTGTCTAGATCCATGATATAGGTTAGGTCAGTGAGTAACCTAGAAACCTAGGATGATGATGATGATATTGTTGATTATGTTGATGTTAATAAGACCCAAATTTGTCCTTGAGAAATTCATATAGGTTGACGATATGGAATGAACTTGACCATGCAACCCTAGCTAAACCTAGCACCTTATATGATACATACCACTTGGTTGATGTGCTAAACATAGCTAGTGGGTTGACATGCTTGCTTATACCTAGTCTTGTATGTGTGGAGATATAATATATGGTTCGAGACCAACACGAGCCTCAATCTCTTTACAAAGGAAGACCTCTAGCATGGGACATATGAATAGGGTGACCTGTTGATATGAGTTGACCTGTATCGGGAGAAGGTTAGAGTACATGAACTCCAAAATATTTGAAATGTTGAATAATATGAATGATGAAATACTTGATGATGAGTCCCTAGCTAGAACACTTCTAAGTATATGAGTTGAGTGACCTAGTGGACGGTTCCCTTGAAAATGTTGAAGCCTAGATTTCCTATTAAAGATCTAACCCTAGACAAAGAGGCAATTGAATGTTTGATGCTTGATATATAGGTGAGGGAGATGTCCCAAGACCCAAGATGATGTATATGATGTGTGATATCCATGATGAGCCTCATACTTGGGTTAGTAATTGTATATAAAGGAGTCTAGTGGTTACCCTTATTTCTCAGAAGATGGGTAGAAATTTGTGTTACAGGTAGAATTCCGTGGTTAACATGTTTTGTTGGACACATATATGTCTTAGCTTGAGTGGCTTGAAGCTCTTTCTAGATACAAGTGAGAAAGTTTCAAAACCTTGACGTTGATGATAATGTTGTTCCTCGAATGATGCTCGATATGTGAAAGAATCTCACTTAAGTTAAAATTTTGATAAATGTGCAATGGCCACTCTTGTAAGATAGGCGTAATCCAAAATCATACTATACATGAAATATGTAGCTTTGAAATCATAAACTTGATATGATGATGTTTAGAGATCTTAGCATAAATAATCAGGGGTAGCATGCCTAATATCATACCCAAATGAAAACAAATCAACTCGATATGTGTTTCTCTCAAGGTGATATTTCTAATAAATAAGATGAACAAATTGCTTATTTTAGATCCAAAAATGAGAAATAATGAACATGATTGGGTAAAGTTGGTAGAATTTTGGGGGAAAAGCTAAAACATGCATGCAATCTAGAGTAAAGATGATATACACACTTGATGATAGTTTCGTTTGAAGCCATAGCCATGAATAGAATCTTTTGAGAATTGATAACATAGATTTTGACAATACCCTTTGGTCTCATATAAAGATATGAACAAAACCCTAATGTGTGGACACTAAAGGATGTCAAACCCTAATATGATGATGATGTCATGATAAAACACTAAGTTATAGGTATATAATTGATATGAGTACACCCTTGATAATGATGACTAGGTGTGAATCCCATTGTAGGTAATGCCTTGATAACTATGGTAAGATGCCTTAACTTAATGGTTTCCTGACTCTTGTCTATGATCTTGGACAAAATTTCAAGGATGAAATTTCTTGTAAGGAGGGAAGGATGTGATAAAGTGGATTTTATCCTATTTGTGCATAATTACTCTTGTTACTTTAAGTCCACACTATTTATGTCTCCTTTGACTTCATAACTTTATAATGTCCACCAAAGTCAAAGATTCCACATTTTGAGTCTCTATGATACACATATATGCATGAAATGTTAGTGTTGTTATACCCTTGCACCCTTTGATTAAATCTTGATCATACATGATCTTTTTGATTTGTAATTTTTTACACTTGTTCTAGACCCTGTTATGAAGCTATGGTCCAAATTTGAGACCATTTGGACCGTCCTATGATTTGTTATGATTTTCCTAAGATCTACTATTTTTAGCCCTTGTTTTTCCTTTTTTTATACCTACTAGGCCTGGCCCATTTAGCCGCTTAGGCACCTTCCCGCTCTGACCCAGCTCACTTACTTGAATCGGGATTCTATCCCCTTGAACCAGCCGCTAGTCAGATGCGGAATGGGCACTGAGCCCCGACTCAACTTGCTCGATCGTGCGACCCAGCAGCTGTTGGATCTTGGTCCTATGGTGTTGGGGTCGTCTTCTAGCTCATGCCCAAGATGGAAGGTCCGCCCAACCTGGCGAGAACCAACTCAAGGAAACACCTGGGTAACCCCCCCCTCTGGCTTTGATTTAATATTGAATCTCACCCTCTCTCTCTTAAACCTTTCGCACCACTTTTTATGTGAAACTGTGGCTTGAGGGCCAAGGGAGCCTGCCGCCACCTTAAGGTGTGCCGCCCCTTTGGGAATCCCTAAACCTAGCCCTAATATCCCATAAAAACCCCATACCCACGTTCGGTTTTCTCCCACAAACCCTGGCGGTGCCTTTACTTCCCCCCACTCGAGTTGCTCCTCATATCCCTCTTTTTCTCCGGTGAGCTCTGCCGCGGCGCTGCTGCTGTGTGGGTCTACCCCATGGCCAACTACTGTGAGGGGCTTAGGGATTTCAGAACCGTTGGATCCCAGCTTTGCCTTGACCAGGATCGACTGGAGGGCCATGAAGATCCAACTCCACTCACAACCCTACGGACTAGTCAAGCCCAGGCGGCCATAGAAAGTATGCCACGTCGACCCAGGGTCCCACTGTGATCGGGTGTATGTGCAATCTTGGGAGGTGATGCCGACCCTTTATCCTTGAGCCGACGGTCCTAATCCTTGCAAATCAAGGGTATATTGCTTGGTTTCTCTAAAGTTTACTTATAATCTTCTCAAATCAATAGCTCCCAATTCCTTTGGCCACATCTCAAATATAATATATAAAAATTCATCTACTCGACGAGATGTACACTTTGGTATTGGTCCCAGACTCTAAATCCAATGTTAGTTTTCCTGATTACCTAAAAATACTAGGTTTAGCCATGTTGAGTACTTTCAATGCACCCATATGATAAAACTTGAACCTTTAATGATCATTTATCGACCTAATCATGAAGTCAGAATCTTTAGTGCATCTTTGATCTATATGAGGGTCCTACTTTCCCTATTGCTCATAAATGGCCTCAATTGTACATATGTACCTACTTTGGACTATAATGTTGAACTTTGCCCAAATTTCTAATCTTGTTGCTAATGGACAACCACCTAATCTTGTTATATGTTTCATATGACCTTATGTTGTTGATCTAAACCATCCCTTATGCTCGGATCTTATTCATTGATGATCTTTGACCTTGATTACTCTATTATGAGTCTTGTGGCTTAATTTGAGCATGTGCCCTAAATCTCGTAATGTTCACATGAAACCTCGAAATAATATGAAACTTGAACCACACTATTATGATGGACCCTAAATCAATATGAGATCATCAAATGTAATAATAAGCAACTGGTAACATAACTTGTCCAAAACCCTAAAATGCACTTAATTAGGGTTAATGATAAGAATATAATGTGTATATGCAATCTTGTTCTTAATCAAGTTTGATATGTGGCTAGATGATGAAGGATATGTTAGGTTGTGAAATCTCTGAATCAGGTATGGGCCTTATCTAGTTATATGACTATCGCTTTCTTGCTTGAAAAGACATATATTGTATGCTGGTTTGTCTATTTGCTTAAATATTTCCATGTAGTATTGCTATGTCTTACTCGATGTTTGCCTCGTCAGTTTTATAACTCGAACACACATATATATGGAACTCCATTATAATATTGTTGATAAAGGGTTAACTCTTGGTTACATCCTTGTGGTCCCTCTCTTATAAAAGGGTTAGCTAAGCTTGAGCACCCTTATGGACCCTTCCGACTGGAAGATGGTCAAAGTCCTTAAACATGCTTGATATTGTTGGTATAATGGAGTGAAATGACATAAAATATAGTTTCACATTTGTTAAACAATTAACATGTTTATTCTTGTTCGTTTAGTCTTGATATATTTTCAAAATTATGCAAAGCTTATATATATGTGTGTATCTTTCTGCCCCATACTCAACACCTCATGTGTTGACCCATTTCTCGTATGTTGTTTTTAGGTTCAGAGATGGCTAGAAGGTTGAAAGGCTTGGTGAGCTATGATAGGTGTACTTGTTGTAAGATCCGGATTTAGTGCACATGAATGAATTGTACCTTGACTATGGAAATATGTAATCAAATTCATGAATATAATGCATTTTGTATAAATATACTTGTTGAATGTTGAGATTGTGTTGGTGTTTTATCTTGTTATATGTTCATGTGTGCTAAGCTTTACGCTTCTGCATTTCACATTTGGTATACGTTTGGTTCATGGGACTGGGATTCCGGTTCTGTGACACTAGGGTTCCTAGGCCTAAGAGGGTAAGCGGTGCACCTGATGCTCATGATGCGATTTGAGTTTCTATAGATCTGAGCATGGAACTCCTGATGTTAAGAGGAAAGGGAAACCCCTGAAGTCTAAGGTATGTTTGATGAACTCCTCATAGCTAAGTTGGTGACATGGGAAGGAATGATCTTGGTCCAATGTTGAGGATTGAGAACAAGTATGACCTAGCATGGTTTAGTAGGTGGTCATGTTTTGTTGCTAGGACTAAGCATGCTCATGTGGGTGTAAACCCTAGATATAAGGACGTTGTGAACTTTGTTATCAAGGTGTAGTTTCCTCCCATCCTGGGAGAGGGACCCTTTTATAGGGTGTATACCAGTTTTGTTGGTTTTGAGGTAACCTAAAGAGGTCTCATAGGATCTTGAGAAGAAAAATGAGAAGCACATAGTAAGAAAATGAGCCCTAGACCCATAGATAACCATATCTAAGTGCATGTCGGTGTGTTACCATGGAGGTAACCGGTATGCGGCCTAACCAAGGTAGGCAGGTTGCCATGACCCCTATGAAAGGATGAACGTCAGCCCATGAATGTAGAGAGAGATGATGAAGGCTTGGGTAAGGTTCTAAGTTGGACATGTACTATGTTAGAATCTTAATGTCTATCCTAGGGTCAGGTAGGGATAAGACCGATGGGAGTAGGAGTTGCCTAATTCCCTAGTTGCACATGACCATAGGGTAGGGAGGTAACAACTATCATTGTTTGAGGGCCATGGGTTAGGAGATTGATCACCTTCATGAACTCATGGGACCCAATGGGTAGATGAGTAGGGTACTCTATGGATGCATAAGGGAAGAGGGATGACCCCAAAAGTGTCGGCACCCTACAGACCTAGAGGAGATGACCAAGGATTGTGTGGTGACCCAAGTAGGTTCAGGATCAGTTTTCCATGGAAGTAACCTTGATATCAAGATGATCGTGATGTAGAGATATATGTTGCATGTTTCAACATAGATTTGAAGGTGTACTGGCAAGGTGGGATGTACCATCTCTACTCTTGTAATAGGAAGAACTTTGTATTTGGACTGTAGCCAAATGCTTATTTCCTCTCATTTTAGGAGTGAGAGATAGGACAGTTCGCATGCCATACACTAAGGATAAAGATGATGAGAGTTGGAACATTGCTATGAGGTGTGAGACAGAGATGATAACATACCCTTGTGGAGTGAACAGTATGCGGATGCTTTGCAAACACTAAGAGTATTAAGGTAATCATCTTGCGAGGATATTTTATCATGAGCCATGTGGAATTTGTAAGTGATACAAGGTTGAGTTTGATCACCAGGAGGATGTGCTCAGAGTGTTCTTGATGAAGATAGACTTAGGGTCCAAAATGAGATAATAAGTGGAATACATGGAGGTGTATGTCTTCAGCATTACCTTACACAGAAGGATGTAAGGTGGTAATGGATGCTCTGGTTGAGGTGCAACTGCCTAGTTTAGTTGGAGGCTAGAAGAGGTTGTTAGGTCAACCCTAAGTTTGTGAGATATGTTTGTCTAACACTAACGAAGTTTGTTGAACAAGTTAGTAGTTGTTTGGTTATCCGGCCTAGGCCTTGATGCAAGAAAAGGATGGTGGTAGAACCTCATATGCACTTCTTTGGAAAAGAAGGTGATGAAACCCGTTTGGAGTGGAAATCAATCTTGAGGAATCATGACATACAGGAGATCATGATTTTAAGATCACAATACATTGTGGTACTACTAAGATAGTAAGTTGCATTAGTACATGGGATGCTTACGATGAATTTGCACATCGTTTGTCGTCATGCAAGTCAAGAAGTGATGGACGAACACCAGTAACCCAAAGAGTTGATGTGGAGGATAAAGAGTCCCCGAGAGAGAATGGGAGTTCATCACCATGGATGTTGTGGTAAGTCTCCCCTAGACCAAGAAAGGTCAAGATGCAATATTGGTTGTGGTAGATCGCATTACCAAGATGACATGAGAAAGAAAGAATGTTGTCACGGGATGGATCCGGTTGAACTACATATGAGAGAGAGATGGTTCAACTACACCATGATGCGGGTTCAAAAGTTCTTTATAACCTAAAGATTCACTTCCATGAGGTGGAAGTAGATACATGAAGAACTTGATGTTAGTACAGTTTATCACCCCTAATTGATGGTTAGTATGATCCAGACTAGAGGCTCTGATGAGAGCATGTGTGCTTGTTTAGGGTGATACATGAAGACAATTCATGTCCTCTGTAAGATGTAATGATAACCACCATAGCCAGTATCGGGGTGTAAAGAAGCTTTGTAAGGGAGGTTGTGTCGGTCACCACTTCATTATGGTGATGTTGGTGAAGCAACCTCACGAAGGTCAGAAAAGACCACAGTGTGTGCAGATAAGGATGCTTTGATCTTGCAATGGTAGAAAAAGAGAGCCCAGGGGGGACATGAGTCGTGAGCTGATGCAAATCGGACTGACATGCAGTTCACTATGGAAGAGTATGTGATGTGCAAATCCGACCCCTCTAAGCTACAAATGAGGAAGTTGAGTCCCCGATATATGGTTCCATTTGAGATGGATTGGTGGAGAAGGTTATGTTTGACCTTACCCCTTAGGATAAAGTAATGTGTGATGAGTTCCATATGTCCAATTTTGAGAACTATGTGAGGTACCCGGGCCATGTGTCGAGCAATGAATCTAGTGAGCCCCAAGGGAGGCTAAAATGACCTGAGTCACCTGTGAGGTTTATAGACGCCAAGGTGAAAGAACTCAGAGAAAACAATATGTGATGATTAAGGTTCTTTGGAAGAACCATGGATAAGGTAAAGCCACATAGGGGCCAATGATGGACATGGAAAAGTCTTATCCTGAATCGTTTGTTTGCTTGATGGAATCTTGAGGACGAAGTTCCTATAAAAGGGGAAGGATGTTACAACCCCAATTTTTGGGTTCTTTTGGTGAGAAAAGTAATTTCTCCTATTAAAGATATTTGAACAAATATTGATATAATTCATTTTGAATAAAAGGATTTTGTTTACAATAGCCTTGTTGGTTATTTTGTGGGCTTTATTGGCTATTGGGCCCAATAACAAGGATAGGACAAAAGAAACTCCATTATTAATAAGAAATGGAGAAAAGAAAGATGTAGAAACATATAGAAGGCAAAAGAATATAATCCAAAGGTGGATTTCGTTCCTCTTGGGTTCCTTGGGTTCCAAGGAGTCCAAAGTTGCAAATATAATGCAACAATAAAAGAAAGGATCAAATAAATATTTCTTTATTAAGAAAGAAATTGAAAACAAGGATAAAATGTGGGAAATAAGTGGAAAGAGGTATAATTGAGTTATCTTTGGTGGATTTTCATATCCATAAGGTTCCTAATGCTAAAAGGAATTCCAATAAGGAAAATAAAAAGAGAGATAAAGAGAAATCCTCAAAAAGAGATATTTTAATAAAGAAATAAGTAATATAATGAGAAATAATGGATATAGATGCATCTAAAAGGATAATGAGTATCCACTAAAAAGGGATTTCGAAATATTAGAGGTTTTTGGGATCCAAGGAGCCCCAATGGGGAAAAGGAAAGAGAAAAGGCAAATCATAACAAAATAAGAAGATAATGTGATACATCATTAATGACTTTTTGATAATATCAAAATGAGATGTTATTTACTTTAAGAAAAAAGATTTTCATGGCCAATAGATTAAAAGGCAAGGCTAGAGATAATGAAAGAGATAATTTTCGTATTTCTAATTTTCTATGAAATAAGGAATATTAAGAAGATAAATAGGAGAGAGAAGATTACTTCTCCTTGAAGGAATATGACTCCTATTGGGAGAGGGCCTTGTTAATCTGTGAATAGCCAACCTAGGGCTTCGTTACCCACCCCTATATAAAGGGTAGAACCCTGGTTCGAGTTCAAGAAAGATCCTATGTAACCCTCTCTCTCTTCTCCTTCTTCTTTTCACCTAAACCCTAACCTTAGAGAGAAGCACTATCTCAGGAGTAGCAGGGAGTCGTGAAGGGGTTGCAATGGGGGCATGATGCTCCCACAATGACCTAAGGAAGCTCCGCCATCGTCTTCTTGCTCTAACTTTTGCGCAATACATGCAAGACGTTTGTAACCTCATTGCAGATCGCGAGACTGGCACTCTTGATATCAGACATCTCAGCCATGTATAAAGGTCTTGTTGGGCGTGGGGGAGAGCAGCGGAGACAGTGCGTTGGTTTCCTACGACCTCAGGACCATGGGGAAGGGGGAGATGACCCCGTGACCTGCTCCAGTCGGCGGCTAGGGCGACGCAGCAGGGCTGCGTGAGGTTGAAGAAGATGGAGGAGGTGTTGGACATAAATGCCCCTCAGTGGGCTGAAGTGCCAAGAACTTAAATATGGGCAATATTGTAATTTGGTTCTAATTCCCAAAGCAAGTGTGATGCATGGAAAGAGGTGATGTGGCATCCTCTGATTGGCTCAAGTAAGTTATTCTTGCAAAAATCATATCTCCTTATTCTTAGCTCCAATGAATGCTTATAAAATATGAAAGTTGCTCACAAAAATGAGAGGAATCCATTAAAAATATATTCAGAAGCTAATTCCTCTTTAAATTCCATAAATAGTGGAAGTTATCAACTTTAATGCTTTAATGATTAAGAAACCCAATTTTGAGATGATTAATGTATTTCGAAGGGTTTTATGGATGATTAAAGTTGGTATTAACCTGTTATTTATAAAAAGATACATTAAGAACAAAAAGGATGAACTTTGTACGTAATTAGTTTAATTTAGAGTTTCATGTGCATAAATATGCTTTAATGGGCCTCGAAACCCTAATATTATTAATTGTGACTCTTAATGGCTTTAATTGATCAAATTCATAAATAAAGTTGAGATATGATGGTTCTAAGCTATGTTGAGTATAAAGGTTCCTTACTTTGGATATATACCCTTAATATGGAAATTAGGGTTTTTCTAATGGAAAAGGTGGAATTAATGATAAATAGAGTTCATATGTGAATTAGATCATAATGAACTATGAATTATTAATTTGAAAGGAACCAAAGATGATAAATGGGCCTAAAGATCTTGTCATGAGTTAAAAGGATAAAATGGGTAGTTTTAATGAAAAGAGGCATATTGGACTTAATTGATGTTTAATTGTGCCTTTAATATGAAATTAGGGTTATATGTTGTTAATAGGTAACCTTAATATCTTTCATGAAGAATAGATGAGGTAATTAGGGTTTATGAGTAATTGTATAAAATTAGGGTTTAAAATAGTAAAAAAGGAAGTGAAACCCTAATTGCAATGGAAACCCTAAAAGTGGACTAGAAACCCTAGGAAGCAATCTAGGTTTAATAGATCTTGATGGCATGATCAATGATTGGAAATAGTGTGCATATTTCAGGATCTCTTTGTTTGCTTGCTTGCCTATTGGATTTCTTGCATTGATTGGATTAATTCTATCTCAAGTCAGCCTGACAGGTATGTGGTTACGCTTATAGTTAATCACTTTAGTTTCACGGTGATTCCTGGATGTTTTATCGATTGCCTGAAAATAACTGCTTTTATGACTTTTATTTCATGCAACTATAAAGTGACTATGATTATCACTATAAATATGTATACATGACTGGCTCAGATCCTGGTCCTCCTCTGTGGCTTTGCTAATGATGAAAATGGTAACCTAGTGCAGGGCCTACTTGTTATGTAGGACATCAGGTTATCAAGAGTTAGAAATTGGGCTACCGACGTGTAGTGGCATGAGACGCTTTAGCACACCATGAGTTAAGGAGTGGGCTACCTATGGGTAGTGCCATGGGACTCAACCCTAGAAATTGATTCACCTGTTAGGTAGGATCATGAGGGGTTTAATGGGGATCTACCATAAGGAAGGTAGCATCAAAGTCCACTATAGGGACAACACAGAGGCTAGGGTATGTATGGATTGAGCAGTTATGTTGAAATCATAAAGTTGTTTGTTAAATCATAATTGATTGCAATATGTTGTTATAGTTAATTGCATGATTATTGTTTCCCCCACATACCGGCATATTCATTTTTGTTGATCGACGTTTTGTTTGTCGGCATTTTAGGTACAAGTGAAAAGGACAAACAGTAAAGTGGCACATGTAGAATTAAATAAGAATTAAAGTACAAGGGAGGATTAGTTAGAATAGACTCCAGATGTGGATAGAAGCAGATATCCAAGTTTTTGAAAAAGGTATGCAAAGTTTAATTTTATTATAGCCTTTCAGTTTAGTTGGTAGAATTTGATAATTATTGTTGATTATTTGTTGAACCTTGGATCCATAAATTAGGATAACGGCTCTGACCTCTTGGTCTCCCTTAATTGGGGGTTACTGGGAGGCGGGGTCATTACATAAGTTTTATAGAACAATGATACGACCAACAATGCTATATGGGAGTGAATGTTGGGCGTTAAAGAATTGAGGTATCAATAAGATGAATGTATCTGAAATGTGTATGTTGAGATGGATGTGTGGGAAGACAAGAAAAGATCATTTGAGGAATGACACATCAGGACAAAAGTGGGGGTGGTGTGCAACAAGCACAATTAAAAAAGCAAAGGCAGACCTACATTAACTTGGGAAAAGCTTTAGAAGAGAGATTTTGAATGTTTGCATCTTGATTAGAGTATGGCCCATAATGGAGAAGATTGGAAAATAGGATCCGTGTAGTCGACCCCAAAATGGTTGAGGTGAGGCCTAGATGATGATGATGATGACTTTTTGATATTTTTCCTTGACGAACTAGGGTTCTTAGTGCATCAATCATCATCCATTTTTTTGCTACAAATATGTATGCTTCCATGTCGATTGACCAAATGCCATTGATCACCATCGCATTTCTAATGCCATTGATGATTATCCAGATGTCTTACGATCTAGATACTTTTCAACCATCAATGTATGACCTAATCGCATTGATCCTATGATTTTTTGTACACATCATGATTTTTATGTAGTTTTGAGTCCTAGTCTGCCACCAAAACTAGATCCAAATATACATTTTGGTGACTAGGGGAAGGAAACCCTTTTAGTTAAGGTGCATCCCTAACATATGTCTACTTTTTGGCCAACAACACAATGAACACCTTTATCATGTAAAAAAATAGTCTTTGATGCAGGGTTTCCTAGGTGACTAGTTCTTAACAATTATACACCACCATTGTAATACACATGATTGTCGCAACTACCTCATATATATTTACCTACTATTTTCTCTTGGAACTTTAACATTCTCACCTATTTCTTTTAAACATTTCACAAGATAATATCAAGAAATATAAGGTGGTAGCCACTTAATGATCAAAAGAAAAGACATGAAGAATATTTTTGTGGATATGTGGATAGAGTTTTGCCAAAGAAAAAGTTAATGTATTACTATTTGTCACATTTTATTTGTACAATTATCATTTTTGTGAAAAATTGGCTCATTCTTTATCCAAATTCATAGTGTTTTCACAACTCATCCACTATAAGCATCTTTATTTGAATAACTCATTCCTTATAACTAGTTTCTATGGAATAATAATGGAAACAATGACACTTGTTGATCAATTCATTATTCAATATTCCTTACAAAATAAATATTGAAAGGGTATTAGGATGTAATTGTTGTGAGTTTTATTCTTGAGATACTTATTAGGTAAAAACTCATGTAGTAGATTTATAGACAAATGAAATTTGTATGAGTGATAGTGGTTTATATGGCTTGACATGTGACGTGTATTTTACTACGCGCTAAAACGCAAGTATACGCGTCGAGTAATATAGGCCTTTGTGAGGCCCGAGTCAAACACAGGGATACGTGAATTATTGGAGACTCCTACTAACTAATTGCAATCAGCTAGGCCGGATGACAAAGTAGGGTTGTTGTTAAAACTAAAAGAAAAATAAAAATAAAACAAAGCAAACAATCGATTAAAGGTTAATTTAATCAATTCAAAAGGATATCTTTAGGATTGCGGTTTCACCGTGGGTCAACATTGTATTAGGTTTTATATAATTCCTCACTCTTCTCTCTCTATCCGGGTAGTGGCCTAAAAATAGAATTACCCACTGTCGTGGTGTAATTCACTACCTAGGTTTAGGTTGATTCCACTGTCGTAGTAATCATTCCCCTAAACTAAGCGCCTTACGAACGATCTCTCAGTTTCCACCATTAATTTTTCAACTCCTTTGTCAAGGGTTTTATCGATTAATGTAGGTTTCGTCTCTTTTCAACCGTTAATCCTTCTGTCGAAGTGATTAAGGGCATTAAGTTATTATTATGGTGATCAGGCATAACAATATATATGGAGAAAACGAAACTATACCACAGATTTAAGAGAGAAAATATGAATTATTAATATAAAATCGTCATACAATGCATTCCCGGGCTACTCCCGGTCCTAAAGATGGAGGGTTTTAGCCTCGCATGTTCATCTTGCACAAATACATGGTAGAAATTGGGGAATTTATAAGAAAAACGTGAATTAAGTGGGAAAACCCCTGAACGGAGAAGAACCGGTAGATCCTTTGCGTAGAACACGAGCTTTCCCGCCTCTCGGTAGTGAAATTCGTCTTCGGCAGCATCCGGATTGACAGGGATGAGCTTCTGGCCTCCGTTCTCCTTTCTCTCCTTCCTCGGCACTCGTGCAATGACAAAAATTCGATCCCCCCTCGTGTTGGCAGCCGTCATTAGGTATAAGTCCCTAATTAGGTCATCAAATAACTCCAGCCATCCGATTGAGATCAAAACGAATCCAACGCATATCTGCCGGCGTCGATACCATGGACGCGGGTCGATGGTATCGACCCAGCGTATTAGCGGCAGCCTTCTTTTCTTTTTGTCTGAGTGCTTGTGATCATCTCGATACCATTGACTAGGGTCGATGGTATCGACTCTCTTTAGCGTCGGTTGTTGTTGTTTAGTGACATTGTAGCCTCAAAATGTCGATGGCATCGACTTGGGTCGTTGGTATCGACGGATTCCTCGCCAGCAACCTGAAGGGATCTCGATGCCATCGACTTAAGTGTCGATGGTATCGACTCTGTGCTGCTCCTCTCGGCTGGCAACTTGTGACTTGGTCGATGGTATCGACTTCCGTCGATGGTATCGACGGAAGCAGATACTTGTTTTTCCTGAAATTCCAAAACAAGACCAAATAAATCCACACAAATTATGATAATATGATAAATAATGCTCAAAATGATACAACTAAGGGGATTTGACATAAAATGATGGCAAAGACCGAAATGAGTGAATTATGCAATATTATCCATAAAAATGACTAATTAGAGCATAAAACACATATGAAAAAGGTCTATAAATGCGACTCAAAATCATCGCATCAAACTCCCCTAAGCTTAAACATTACTCGCCCTCGAGCAACTAATCCTTAGAATAGAATTGCAGATGTCAACTAAAAATCAACACACCAACCCAACATCCCATGTGACTCCCACTGAACGTTCTCAAACCGGCCTTCTCTAACCACAGAACAATAATTACCCTAAAGGCGACAATAATCATACATAAGAGAAATTATCCTTAAAACCGATGAACACTATCACATAAGGCAGTTAACATAATAAAACTCGTCGATTCAGCATTGGTGCATCTTGTGATCGCCTACACTACATTGCCCGCCCTCACTACCATCTACATGGAAGCAATTCTCCTGATAATCATTAGTGAGGTGAAATTCACGGTGGCCTACCAATCCGAGCAACGGGTGGATGGAAATGGGTGGTTCATGGAAGAACTTGGAAGTATTGTACAAATTCAATCATGCATAAAACAAAAATGTCCTAAATGATGCAAATGCACATTAGAAATGCCCTAATGCCTAAAATTGGGTGAAATGATGCGTGCACTAACCTTCCACCCCAAAATGAGATGGAAATCTAAGTAAGCCACATGTACTCAATTTTCCTGTAATGCGAGTGATATCATGTTCCTTTCTCCTTCTTATTCCACTTTCTTCTAAATTCTCTTTTTTTTCTAATTAATTTTTTTCAGATTTTCAGAATTTTTATCTTTCCCTTTAGCCCACATATCCATAATTGCTTAGAAATAAGTGTATTGGGCTATTTACTTCATGCTTGGAAATCTTTGCAATGTTTCGAAGGTATGGAACAGTTTAGATCACTTTTGAGGAAAAATTGAGATACCTGGTGTACTTTATGCATGAAAATCATGAGTGCAACTACATGACATGCACCTAAAAGTAATGTGCATGAATCCCTATATATTTGTTTCTTTATGCAAACATATGGAAAATATCAATGCAAGTCCTATCTAAATGCTATGCACACAAGAAGGAATTGAAACTACACCTTACTTCCAATTCTTAGGTGGATTATGGAAAAATGACGTGGAATGATCACAAGATTAAATGACTGAACCTTAGAAGGATATTATGTGTCCCTCCTTACTGACATGTGTAGTGGCTTGGAGGGTTCTCTCTCTTACATCCAATTAAGGTCTCATTACCATTTGGTTAGGTTAGGCTCAAACAACCGTTACTATCCACTTTTCATGAGTCAAAAGGAGTATAGGTGTAAAATGTTGTTTTAAAGTTGACATAATCAATCATTTTCATAGGATAAGTTCCCCAAGGACAACCAAGTCAAGCTATCCAAAGACACAAAAAAAATTTTAAATTTCCCATTAATTAACAGCAAGATGACAAACTTTTACGACATCCACATTTACACTAGATAGCATGTGGATCCTACCAAAACTAAAAATGCAAGAAACAAATAACACTGCTAAAAACTAAAAACAATAAAAGAAAAGATAGAGCTGTTCCAACTACCCCCCTAAGCTTGAATTCGACTATGGCCTCATAGTCAAAAACAATCTTAAGAGTGGAACAGAGATACCCTGATCATTCTTGTGGAGGCGGAGGCGGAGGTGGGTACTGTGGGGCCATAGGATCCCAAGAAGGATACTCCCCCTGGAAGCTCGGATCGTAATGGGTCCTCGGCGGAGGCTGTGGATAGCCTCCAAAGTAGCTCTGACTCCAGTAGTGGTCATAAAAGGGCTCATGTTGCATCTCCATCCTTTGCAACCGATTGTGTATCTGTTGTTGGTTGTCGAGGAGGAGACGTTCATTCTCGAACATCGCCCTTTGGTTGTCAAGTAACCGGTTCGTAGTATCCTGAATACCGGTATACATTTCTAGATGCTGTTGTTGTGTCTGATGTATGTCCTGCAGCATCGTGTACATTCCCTACATTGAGTAGGCATCCTCGCCTGGCTGCAAGGGCTGTGGTGATGGCGGCGGGGGCTGTGATGATGAAGACGCACCCGGATGCATCCTAGGATGCTTCCTCTTCCTCCTCAGCCTCGCCTTCTTGTCCATCGTTGCCGCCTTCTTCTTCATCGGACTCAACGGCTATGATCGGCCACCGAAAGTGCTGTGCGCCCGCGATGTTTAAGACATCGTCCGGCAGTGCGCACTCCTGATAAGCATGGTTGACGTGGCAGTGTGCGTACGCCAACCCATCACGGAGAAGGATAAGGTTTGAACGGTGCAGATGTTGCACGTTCACCTTACTCCTCGTGGAAATCAGAGTCATAGACTGGAAATGCAGCCCCAAGTACAACGCCAATCTGGTGATGAGCCCACCAAAATGGATCGGCGCCTTCCTTGTACTCCTCTTCACCGCCAGAACGCGCTGCAGGAAGAACGCACCCCAGTTGCATTCTTGTCGCTTCAGGAGCATGTAGAGGAAGAAAATATCGCTCTCCTGAAACTTGCTCAATGCTAAATCGCTCCGAGCAAAGAACGTAAGGCTCAACATCCGGTGTAAGACCCAGACGTAGGGATGCTCGAAGTCCGCTACCGCAGCATTGTGGCAGCTCACTGTCTTTCCCGCCGGCACTGTGACTAGCTCGGCGAAGATCTTGTCGTAGTCGGTGCGGGAATCTGGGCGCCGGTGATCATGTTGGGAGTGGTTCCAGTTAAAGATGTTGTTGAACTGCTTAAGAGTGATGTTGTAGTTGATGTTGAACAGCCAGAACGATACCAGGCCCTTGATCCACTCACGATCCGATGCAACCATGTCGTTGGGCACGACGCAGACGTCGAGGGACGCCATAAACTCCGCCACCAATTCCTTGTAGGTGGGCCATTCGCCGAATAACGGCTGCCCATCCGCATGGCGCTCCAGCTCGTCTGGCCTTCTGCTGGTGTGGCATGCTTGACCCTTCAGCACATAGGCCAAGTTGGCCTCGAATCCAAGCTCCAGGATCATTCCCCGGTCCACATACCGGGTCGGCTCGATCTTCCGCTTCATGATTTCCTCATAAACCTTCCTCACCTCCGCGGATGGGTGAACCAGGCGCGGACGTGAGACTGAAGCAGTAGGGGGTGGAACAAACTCCCCGATCTCCATGGACGATGATCCGGTGGCGTGCACCATTGTTGCAAGAAAGATGGGATTAGAATAAGAAAGCTCGGGGAAGATGGAGAAGTGATTCTCCGCTCGGTGAAGATCCTTTCTCGATGTTGCTACTCTTCAGTCTTGGAGGGCTCGGGGGAGTGCTCGGCGCAAAGGAGGAAGTTTGCTCTGAAGGTGTGACGTCAAATGACGTTGCAATTCTCCTTAAATAGACTTGGCCGGCACTACTGTCGACCCGTCGATACCATCGACGCGGGTCGATGGTATCGAAACGTCTCGATGCTATCTGCCTCCCTCACGAGTATCGACGGCTGACGATTGCTGGATCGTGAAACCCGGATTGCTGACCTGTCGATACCATCGACGCAAGTCGATAGTATCGACGCAGCACCAGGATCGCTGACGTGGACTTCGCGATCGCCGTCGATCTCTTTGCGCGGATCGGTGACATGGATGTCGATACCATCGACGGGGGTCGATGGTATCGACTTGACTTCATTGCAACACCGCCATTTTTTCACTTCAACCTGTGACCATGTCGATACCATCGACGAGGCCGTTGATGGTATCGAGTTGACTGAGACAAATCATTCTGAACTTCTCCAGAGATCTCGATGGTATCGACTGGCATGTCGATACCATCGATAATTATTGCGCAACCTGCCTGGAGGTCTGTCGATACCATCGATGGGACCGTCGATAGTATCCACTCAGAGCGATTTTTCCAGCTGTCAACCTGAACCTATGTCGATACCATCGACCAGTGTGTCGATGGTATCGACCCTGCTTGTGCCTGCACATTAAACAAACGGATCAAGGTATCATCTTTACACTAGAATTTGAACGAAATGAAAACAATCTATGACTAGAATTAAACTATCCTAATGTACCAATGGTTGGGTTGCCTCCCAACAAGCGCCCTTCTTTAACATCTTAGGCTAGACAGTATGAAGCTCATCATCTTTTCACATTGGAGACTGCGCTTAGAGGATCATGCGGTAATTTGAATTCAACTCAATCTCCTCCAATTCCCAAGGACAGAGTACCTCTCCCTAAGGCAGTCACGACATCTGCCGTTGCTTGAAACGGCCTCCCTAGGAGAATTTCACAGCTTTGGAGTGGTGGCATATCCATGACGACAAAGTCCACCGGAAATATAAATCTATCCACTTTGACTAGAACATCTTCACATACTCCATAGGGTCTCACGGTAGACCCATCCGCCAATTCATTTGTTGCGGCTGACCTCTTTATCTCTTTTAACCCCAGCTTTTGAAATGTCACCAAAGGCATGAGATTTATGCTAGCGCCAGAATCACATTGCGCTTTAGGAAAATGTTGACCACCTATTGAGCACGGTATGTAAAAACCTCCTGGGTCCTTTCTCTTCTTTGGTGAACTCCCGTGAATCATGGAGCTCACTGTCTCATTCATCCAATAAATTTCATCGTCTTTTATCCTCCTCTTCTTATTGATGATTTCCTTGGTGAACCTCCCATAGGCGGGTACTTTCTCGATCATCTCCACTAATGGAATATTGATGTGGAGTTTTCGGAATATCTCCAGGATTTCTTAAAATGACGATGCTCTTTCTTTGACTTAGAATTGACCAGATCTGAAACATCAGCTGCATCAACACGCCTATGAGGTGGCACATAAGAGCTTTTCGGGGGTACCTCCCCTAAGCTTGCTTCAATCACTCCCTCGGACGTGGTCTTTGGCGAAACATCCTCAATAGTAACAGCTTGTTGTGGTTTCTCTCTCACGTTTGCTGTCTCCGCACGTGCACAAGCAACCTAAAACTCTTCTTCTTGCCTACATGGAGATACAATATTCATAACTCTCTCTGATTTTCTGAAGAAATGGTTTCCGCCCGGCAATCCATAGTAAGTGCATGGATACAGTATTGCCGGTGTTGCATGCACATTGAAAGTCATTTTTCTTTCTTCTACAGCTTCTTGCACCTGAGATTCCTCCTCACTGTTTACCACAGACATATACTTGACCTGATGGTGTGCTTGGGCCACATTTGCATTCTCGGCTGGTTTCTGTTGATTGGCGTGCTTGATGGCTGCCACTTCACTCGAAATCTGTGCCACAGTGGTTTCCAATGCCCGCATTTGTGCTCCATGGCTTTGCAGCATCTGCCCAAACTTGGTTAGAATATCACCTTGAGATTGTAATTGCTTACCAAACATGGCCATCATCTCTTGGTTTTGCTGTACCATTTGACTCAGTAGTTCAGTGTTCTTATCCTTGACTCTTGGCTGTGGCTTGGCATCCAGATCCTGCAGAAAATTATTTGGATCCTTCCATGAAAACTTTTTATCCTTCCTCCATGCATAGTCATTGTTTCTATAACCCTGTTGTTGCATGAATTTTACTTGGGCCTCCTCATTGTCAGATGCATCTTCCTTAGTCAGTAGTTTCTTAGCTAGAAGATCTAACTTATCATTCAGCTCCCTAACTATTCTGGATTCACCAGCAGCCTTGACCTGTTCCACTGCACCTCTGTCGCCCCATGACTGTTTCCTAGCCATGTTCTTTAGTATCTCCCAACATCTGGTATCCGTATTATTCAGAAAGAATCTGGATCCGGCTGAATCAAGATTACTTCTATCGTGCTCGGAGAGAGCAAAATAAAAGATTTTCACTTGTGTTTCCCTATCCAGCCCATGATGTGGGCACCTTCTCAACATAACCTGGAATCGCTCCCAGGTCTCAGAATATGTCTCACCCGCCTGTTGGATAAAATTGTGAATCTTCCTAATCATGTCGTTGGTCTTCTCAGGAGGGAAAAACCTCTCGAAGAAAACTTCCACCATATGATCCCAAGACTGAACAAATTTGTCATCGAGGTTATGGAGCCACTCTCTTGCTGCTCCTGCCAAGGAACTTGGGAATAGCTTGAGGTACAAAGCATCTTGTGGGAATCGGTCGATCTTCACCATGTCACAGTTCTCCACGAACTGGTTGATGTGTGCAACTGGGTCCTCATTCTTCAGACCGTGAAATGCATTTGATTTTACCAAGTTGATCAATGTCGGATCGATCTTATATGTTGGTATGTTGACCGCCTGCTTCTTTATAGGCCCCTTTGAAGCTGATGAAGAAGACGCTTTGATCTTCTCCCATATCGTCTGTGGTTCGGCCATTTCTTCTGCTTCCGATTCAGAATTTATTTCCTTTTGGTGCTCTTTCTCGTAGTGTTCCTCGTCCTCAAATGGTCCCGAAGGTGGAACCTCAGGTGTGCGATTGTCGTAGTCTGTACTACGTGTATGCACCATACACAGTACCTGAAATGAGAAAATTCAAGTTCAGTACTATGCTTGAACGAGTAAATACAATTATAAAGAAATTTAGGAATATTTAAAGTTGTTTCAAAATAAAATAAAATAAATGTGGCCTAGAGTGGCCGCTCTTAGCACTCGAAGTGCCAACAATTCGCCGTATCCCCGGCAACGGCACCAAAAACTTGACGTGTATTTTACAACGCGCTAAAACGCAAGTATACGCGTCGAGTAATATAGGCCTTTGTGAGGCCCGAGTCGAACACAGGGATACATGAGTTATTGGAGACTCCTACTAACTAATTGCAATCAGCTAGGCCGGATGACAAAGTAGGGTTGTTGTTAAAACTAAAAGAAAAATAAAAATAAAACAAAGCAAACAATCGATTAAAGGTTAATTTAATCAATTCAAAAGGATATCTTTAGGATTGTGGTTTCACCGCGGGTCAACATTGTATTAGGTTTTATATAATTCCTCACTCTTCTCTCTCTATCCGGGTAGTGGCCTGAAAATAGAATTACCCACTGTCGTGGTGTAATTCACTACCTAGGTTTAGGTTGATTCCACCTTTGTAGTAATCATTCCCCGAAACTAAGCGCCTTACAAACGATCTCTCAGTTTCCACCATTAATTTTTCAACTCCTTTGTCAACGGTTTTATCGATTAATGTAGGTTTCGTCTCTTTTCAACCGTTAATCCTTCTGTCGAAGTGACTAAGGGCATTAAGGTATTATTATGGTGATCAGGCATAACAATATATATGGAGAAAACGAAACTATACCACGGATTTAAGAGAGAAAATATGAATTATTAATATAAAATCGGCATACAATGCATTCCCGGGCTACTCCCGGTCCTAAAGATGGAGGGTTTTAGCCTCGCATGTTCATCTTGCACAAATACATGGTAGAAATTGGTGAATTCATAAGAAAAACGTGAATTAAGTGGGAAAACCCATGAACGGAGAAGAACCGGTAGATCCTTTGCGTAGAACACGAGATTTCCCACCTCTCGGTAGTGAAATTCGTCTTCGGCAGCGTCTGGATCGACAGGGATGAGCTTCTGGCCTCCGTTCTCCTTTCTCTCGTTCCTCAGCACTCGTGCAATGACAAAAATTCGATCCCCCCTCGTGTCGGCGGCCGTCATTAGGTATAAGTCCCTAATTAGGTCGTCAAATAACTCCAGCCGTCCGATTGAGATCAAAACGAAACCAACGCATATCTGCCGGCGTCGATACCATCGACGCGGGCCGATGGTATCGACCCAGCGTATTAGCGGCAGCCTTCTTTTCTTTTTGTCTGAGTGCTTGTGATCATCTCAATACCATCGACTATGGTCGATGGTATCGACTCTGTTTAGCGTCGGTTGTTGTCGTTTAGCGACATTGTAGCCTCAAAATGTCGATGGCATCGACTTGGGTCGATGGTATCGACGGATTCCTCGCCAGCAACCTGAAGGGATCTCGATGCCATCGACTTAAGTGTCGATGGTATCGACTTTGTGCTGCTCCTCTCGGCTGGCAACTTGTGACTTGGTTGATGGTATCGACTTCCGTCGATGGTATCGATGGAAGCATATACTAGTTTTTCCTGAAATTCCAAAACAAGACCAAATAAATCCACACAAATTATGATAATATGATAAATAATGCCAAAATGATACAACTAAGGGGATTTGACATAAAATGATGGCAAAGACCGAAATGAGTGAATTATGCAATATTATCCATAAAAATGACTAATTAGAGCATAAAACACATATGAAAAAGGTCTATAAATGTGACTCAAAATCATCGCATCAACATGAGGGGGTTGTTTTTTCTTGGGACAACAAGAAAGAAAAAGAAAATTGTATATTGATTTGTATCTTGTCAAGTCGATTTTTGGAATTGTTTTACATTCCTGATCATAAGAGATTCACATTGATGACTAACTTTTTTAATTTTGAGGTCGTCATAATCTCTCTTCATGATAACTTTATTTCATTAAACTAGAAACTTATTATTTTTTACTACACTCTTCAAACCATATTAATTGCAACACATTCCTTTTTATCTTGCCTCCTATAGAGGGAAGATCCATACAAACTGCATTTTGTAGACAAGAATGGCATGAAGGGTGATCTAAACAAGGTGATTCTACTAAACAATGAAAGGTAGAAAATAGTCACAATGTTCATCCTTCTCTAGATGTTCCTAACAATGGCCAGATGACATGTCTTTTAATCATTAACAACTTATGTCGAAACACAATCAACTTGTCCACTTTTTTTACTCTAGCCTAAATCTACTTTAGGGTTTAGCCTAAATACTTAGCCAAGTAGGTGTCAACATATTATTCCCATATGTATGAATCACTATCCATGATTTAGGGTTTAGCCTAAATACTAAGACAAGTATAGTACCAAATTCTACCATCTAGGTCAGTAGTGTTGGGTTTTAGGGGAGATAGAGAAGGCAGCGGAAACAAAAATTTCTCCCCAAACCCATACCGAGGAAACGCGTCAACGTCTATATAATAGGAAAGGATGGTTTGCGGAATCATACCTTGTCCCGAGGCTTGCTCGGCGACAATACCTCGCGCAATGCGCGGTCTTCAACTCTGGACTTCGACGGTGTCTGTGCAGCTCCTGGTCACACCGGGACTGACAACTCCTACTCGAACCAGACTGTCGGATGACAGTTGTCCTCCTAAGCGGCAGTGTCCTCCCGCCTCTGTCGTAGTCCACACGGACCACCTGGAACTCCACTCTCCTTGTCCCACAAGGAAGTGAAAGGAGTCGCACCCTCCTGTTGACGTACTAGTCGCCAACACGCTCTCCTGCCTCCTGTTGCAACTGCAGTTGTCCTTCCCTTGCTGCACCTCCCTTTTGCGGGAAGCACTTGCTCGGGCTCTCTCACGGTTACCAAAACCAGAGAGAACGACAACTTGCAGAGCAACTGGTTGCACTGAGCTGTACTTTGAGAAGCCCCCAATACCCCTATATATATAGGAGAGTCATGGGACAGGGTTCTCCATCCCGGGCAATGCGGGACTAAAGCAGGAGTAGAAGGGTTCGAGAATTTTCCACAAAAAGCAACCGGTTCGCAACTTGAAATGATCGGTTCACAACTGAACCGATCGGTTCGGCCATTGAGCTGATCGGTTGGACCTGAGCCAATCGTTTGGGTCACTCCAACCGATCGGTTGGTGCCCTGAACCGATCGGTTCATGGTCCTAATCCGGCTCAAAAAGACTTTCTTTGTTTCTTTCCCAATTGGTATCGAATACCAATATTATTCCCAATCGAATTGGGCAATTTGAAACGAAAGGAAAATCCTTGCCGACATGACTTTCCCAACTGGTCTGTTGCACCAGTTGAGTCGATCGGTTCAACACTTGAACCGGTCGTTTCAACCTGGGCATGAGCCGATTGACCTGGACACTCCAGCCGACCGGTTCAGCAACCTCAGCCGACCGGTTCATCACATGAGCCGATCGGTTGGGAGCACAGGTTGGGCAAAATCAGTCAATTGGGATTTCAATCAATCTAATACTCCAATCAATGCGTCCAACACCTTGAACCATACGATATTGAGTCATCGACTGATTGAGTGTTTAATTGAACTACTAAACTCCTTTAGTAATCAATCTAAACATTGCTTTGTGGACAAAACTCCTCTTCCAGGTTAAATCCTATGTGTGTGACCCTGCAGGTCCATTTCACGTTGGCAGTGAGAGTCCATAACACTTATGACTTCACAAGCAAAGAGCGGTGCCTAGTCACACATCAGTGCTACCCAAGTGAAAGTAGAAAGTTGGAGAACAACTTTCATCCTACAATCCATGAATGGTGTTACAGTGAATGTATAATTCCTTTATCACTGATATCCCGAATGAACTCAAGGCATGGAACAGTCATCCTGTCAATGTTCATTCACTTCCTTGATCTCAGAGTAGACTGGAAGAGATATGTATGACATCAGTATCACATACTGATTCACACATGCGTGCACGCCTTTCTCAATCCTACTCATCAAGTGGCCATGGATATCAAACTTCCTCAGGAGGGACAAATCCCATATCTATCACTCACCCCTCAAAAGCCCCATGTGTCAAAGCCACCCAATCATCACCTTTATAACAACCCATGTTTCAGGACTGCGTTTGATGATGTCAAAGTGTGCCCAACGACATGTGTTGAGTGCAGTGATTTCAGGTCTAAGAATCACACTCACCACCATCACTGTGAGTACTGACTGTGACTACCATCTCATGGTTCCATGTGTCAAACTCACGGTGGGTCTGTCTGGTACCTTGTTCTCTAACAAGTACCTATGTGTTTGGTTTGATATCTCTATATCATGACTAATGAGATTCTGTCATCAACCAACACCACAATCTAGTCTTGTGTGTCATTGTTGTCTATCTACCTTCCACAATGACATCCGACTAGGGACATAACAAGAATGTACAAACTCTTAGCATCTGTATGATCTCATCGTTCAGGTCATGAACCTGAAGGCATACGTCATTGAGTACTGTCATTATCTAGACATTCAATCTGTTCTATCACTATCTCATATGACTGAACCAGAATGAATTGGAAGCTTGCCTTTGATGTTTATCAAATCAATCTTAATGTATCCCACCAATCATCCCATGATTGGCTCTCAGGGCATACATACCAACAGACTCCCACTTGCACTGCGAGCCAATCACCCATGAATCATATTCATAGTGATCTTCAGACATGTCCCACATGTTACTGTGTTCTAGTGTCAACATAGTGAGAAATGGCAACACCTTGCCAAAGTCAGTATAAATTGCATGTCTCTCATCTCTTCACTGTACGTCACACGTATGAGATGGAGTTGCCGTAATATGCGATCTAGTATTCCTTTACTAACCTTTAGCCACATTGCATGATCAGGGATTCCAGACTTGTCATCAATGAGCAGAATATAAGTTCATCTTATGAACTTCCAGATCCATATAGTATCTACTACTGTTCTCTAACATATAGATACTCGACATTTCCCTTTTAAATGGTTTTATTGGAACACTTCCAATTATCAACAAACATTCACTTTTATACATCTCATGTATATTTATTGCGATTAATTTTCTGTCCTTTCAGAAGTTTGCATCAATGTAACTCTTTACATCGAACTCTTATCCATAGAACTAGTGCTTCACAAAGCACTTATCAAGTTCTCATGGTATTCCAGTAACACTTACTGGAAGCAGACAGACATCCTCTCGTCATGTCACACATACGAGTTATCAGGATGAGCACATCATATTGCCATGTCCTAGATACAAGATGATGAATGCATTTTATTCTTGCCATGTCATACATGCAAGATAATGGGATGATTACATACATGATAGATCCATATCTATTCTTAGTGTTCCCATTCTTCATAAGAATTGGACACTTGGCCTTGGGATACTAATATCCATGTAACATGGACAAGTTTTCTCCCACTGAATCTGTGCATACTGAACACTTCAGTACAGATTGCCAATGTATGCTTTCTCTTTCCAGGTCAAGAGATTTTCAAGAACTATCTCTATAGATCTCTATTCCTATCACATAGGAAACATATCTATCTTCCTAAAAGATAATTTCCACATTCGGATTTCCAATCTAGAACATTTCCATTTCACATCAATATGTGGAATGTGAATACGCTCCCACTAAATCACAGATCCCTTCTTTATCTTTGACATATCAGTCAAACCCTTTGACTATATCATCAAAATAAAGATCCAATTTTGAGTTGCTTGTACTCAATCAATCACATTGATTAGTCCATTGTAACTTATAGACTTCATTTGCATTAATGGATTCATAAACCTTATAGGCTGTGTCACGTACACATCCTGGTTTTATTCCTCATAGGAATGCGGTTTTAGTATCCATACGCCAAATGTCTTAGTCATTAAGTTGCAAGCATCATCCTTCTCAAAATGTTATCCATGTGTCTTAACACTTAAGACTCATCTGCACTTATGGATTTGATCCAATGAGTGCTACCATCAAGGTCATACCTTATGGTTCACATGGAGGTCATTTAGGATGTAATGGTTTTAAACCATAACTCAAGATTGGGTTCCTCATATTCATCTTGATAGTTGACTCATCACATGAACAACTCATCACATAGATAATTGAGGTGTATCTGTTAAAGATATAAGAACTCACAACCCTTGTGATTCTTAATTTCTTTTATTAGTGTGTGGTATTCTTTTATTAAGAATAATTCAATTATTTGATAATCATTCTCTAACTCCTTAGAGTATGATTCCTTCTTGATACAGACATCACCATGCCTTAATCATGAGTTCACTGTGATACACTATCATAATCACTCATAAGGATCTCAAACATTTGGTCCAAGTATTTCATTCATTGATCTCATCAAGAATATATCTTTACCAAATTTGTACTTCATTTATGATAATCTGGAACACTTCAAGATATTCATATTGGTATTTCTCTAAACACCATTTGAAGTATTAGCATTTATTCCAATAGGTATGTAAATACATCACATGTATTATACCTAATAGGATAATCACTCTCCCACTACATTAGTGAAGATTGATTAATCATGTCCAAGATATTCATGTCTCTTACTGGTTCTATAACCAAAAAAAGTCTAGATTTATCCATCACATGGAAACTAGAAATGAATTTCTCATGATTAATGCTAATTAAATTGTTTGAGTTATCTATAACTTTTAGGTATCGTCTTATCTTATGCATATCAAATATCACAAGATAAATAAGGCATTGCCACAAAGATCACATCTTTATAAATTGAAACATCTCTTTATTAATTGCCATCATTGTCATACAATATGCAAAAAATAAAGTGTTTATATCTATTGGCAAGTATGAAATAATAGTTCATAACTGTATTACATGCCTTATTGGCTGAAAATAAACTAAAGTATTCCTATCTATAAAGGCAACACTTGCCCCAAGTAAGAATGCTTTACACTTTACATCTTGATATCATATATCTCAAAAGTGTTACAAGTTTACTTTCATGACACCTTTAAGTAGAGGCTTCAGTTGCCTCCTTCTTCTTTTGTTCTTCCAGGTAGAGAGGACAATTCCTTTTCCAATGTCCTGGCTTTTGACAATGGTGGCAATTTCCTTTCTTGGTCACGCCTCCCTTGGCCTTGAGAGCTGAAGATGGCTTGGACTCCTGGCTAGCTTCAGAACCTTTCTTAGCTTTGCCCTTGCCCTTGCGCTTGGACTTGCCTTTCTTGCTCGTGATCACCATCACGGACTTAGGCTTGTCCTTCTTCATCTGTAACTCGGCTGTCCTCAACATGCCCAACAACTCTGACAGTGGCCTATCAAAGTTGTTCATGTTGTAGTTCATCACAAACTGACTGTAAGATTCTGGCAACGATAGCAGTATCACGTCAGTAGCCAACTCTTGGCTCAGTGGAAATCCCAGTCTCTGCAGGTTCTCCACATACCCAATCATCTTGAGTGTGTGAGGACCAACTGGATCTCCTTCTGTCATGACGCACTTGAACAGCGCCCTAGAAACATTGTACCTCTCTTGCCGTGCTTGATCTTCATACATGTTCATGAGATGCAGAATCATCTCTATGACACCCATGTTCTCATGTTGCCTCTGCAACTCATGGTTCATTGAACATAGCATCAAGCACTTTGCATCAATGGCATCATCAGAATGCTTCTTGTAAGCATCCATTTCTGCCTTTGGTGCATTAGGAGCGGGTTCCTCTGGAATTGGAGTATCCAGGACATAGAGCTTACGCTCTTGAGTGAGAACAATTCTCAATGTCCGATACCAGTCGTGGAAGTTTGTCCCATTTAGCTTGTCCTTGTCAAGGACTGATCGCAAAGAAAAGTTGTTGTTGTTTGTTGCCATTTGAACTACAAAAAGGAAAATATGCAATTTTAGTCCAAAACTCATTTTTTGACTTATTTGATTGATTTGAAAGTTTGACGATATAATTAGGCCTTTAATTAATTATCGCTCCCACTATTTTAACTTCAAATTGATAGACCTCACCATCAATTCGGAAGATTGCAGCGTAAAACCTTCTAGTGGGCAAGATCCTAAAATCCTCTAAGTCATGGACCAGCTTGGGCTGTCACCCACAACATAGATCTCTCAGGTAGGCAACTTTTGCCAATTGCATCATATGCGACTCTTGATAAGATGTCATATACAACTCCTTGCAATGATCATCTCCATGCCTCAAGGCGCTAGATCCTATCTAGGTCACCTTGTTAAGTCCAACCCAAAGCAAACACGATGAATATGCACCCTGCTTGGGCAGACCCACACATTCATCCTTCACGCTTCCACGAGATAGACGGTGCACCACGCTTGGGCGTGCCCACACTTGGTCGATCAAGCTTTTCACGTGTGTCGCATTTGGAAGACATCTAAAACTTAATATTTAATGATGGATTTGGTTTTATATACATATACATATCCAATCACCACAATACATAGTACGTATCATATACATGCTATATCCCACAGAAAACATGCACAAACGATAAAAAGCGATGATTATGGCCATCCTAATGTGATTCCTCGAGCCAAGAGGAATCACGGTCATCTAGGTCTACATCACATGCAACCTGTACAAGATGAACATTTGTGCCTTGCCATCCGAGTTGATCAACTCATCACATGAATGATCTGTACTCTCCAGCCGGTCGTCTGGGTGCCACCAGCCGATCGGTTGGCTCCTTCAACCGATCGGTTCGCCTGGTCGTCGTGCATCTCATCATGTCCGCCACCCGCTCGTCTCGCTCCTCGAACCGATCATCAACCGATCGGTTCACTCCTTGAACCGACCGTCTGGAAGGTCAACCGATCGGTTCACTCCTTGAACCGATCGTCTGAGCAGTGGTCTTGATGTCCGCCGGTCTTTGACATAACAGGAAATAAAAATCTATCCTATTTATTACATTGCTTTAAAAGGGAAACCCCGATTTACATTTGGGGGGAGCAAAGATAGGAAAGAATCTCGAATTATTTTGAGTTACATCAGGAATAAAAGAGGGAAGATCGGTGCACAGACCGAGATGCAAGCAACCACAAACAACCACACACAAATAGGGGTTTATAGGCCATAATCACGCTACACACATCCACCACAAAACTCGTTTAAGGACGACGCGTATCGAGTGCATTAATAATACATATCATATATGTAATTAGGGATTTGTGGATTTAGGATTGGACATGCATAAAGCCGATATTATTTGCATCGTATGCAATAAATAAAGGCGACAAACCAAAATCGATCATATCGATATTCCTAAAATATAGAACAGCTGACGTGGCTCTAATACCACTGTTGGGTTTTAGGGGAGATAGAGAAGGCAGCGGAAACAAAAATTTCTCCCCAAACCCATACCGAGGAAATGCGTCAACGTCTATATAATAGGAAAGGATGGTTTGCGGAATCATACCTTGTCCCGAGGCTTGCTCGGCGACAATACCTCGCGCAATGCGCGGTCTTCAACTCTGGACTTCGACGGTGTCTGTGCAGCTCCTGGTCACACCGGGACTGACAACTCCTACTCGAACCAGACTGTCGGATGACAGTTGTCCTCCTAAGTGGCAGTGTCCTCCCTCCTCTGTCGTAGTCCACACGGACCACCTGGAACTCCACTCTCCTTGTCCCACAAGGAAGTGAAAGGAGTCGCACCCCCCTGTTGATGTACTAGTCACCAACACGCTCTCCTGCCTCCTGTTGCAACTGCAGTTGTCCTTCCCTTGCTGCACCTCCCTTTTGCGGGAAGCACTTGCTCGGGCTCTCTCACGGTTACCAAAACCAGAGAGAACGACAACTTGCAGAGCAACTGGTTGCACTGAGCTGTACTTTGAGAATCCCCCAATACCCCTATATATATAGGAGAGTCATGGGACAGGGTTCTCCATCCCGGGCAATGCGGGACTAAAGCAGGAGTAGAAGGGTTCGAGAATTTTCCACAAAAAGCAACCGGTTCGCAACTTGAAATGATCGGTTCACAACTGAACCGATCGGTTCGGCCATTGAGCCAATCGGTTGGACCTGAGCCGATCGTTTGGGTCACTCCAACCGATCGGTTGGTGCCCTGAACCGATCGGTTCATGGTCCTAATCCGGCTCAAAAAGAATTTCTTTGTTTCTTTCCCAATTGGTATCGAATACCAATATTATTCCCAATCGAATTGGGCAATTTGAAACGAAAGTAAAATCCTTGCCGACATGACTTTTCCAACTGGTCGGTTGCACCAGTTGAGCCGATCGGTTCAACACTTGAACCGGTCGTTTCAACCTGGGCATGAGCCGATCGACCTGGACACTCCAGCCGACCGGTTCAGCAACCTCAGCCGACCGGTTCATCACATGAGCCGATCGGTTGGGAGCACAGGTTGGGCAAAATCAGTCAATTGCGATTTCAATCAATCTGATACTCCAATCAATGCGTCCAACACCTTGAACCATACGATATTGAGTCATCGACTGATTGAGTGTTTAATTGAACTACTAAACTCCTTTAGTAATCAATCTAAACATTGCTTTGTGGACAAAACTCCTCTTCCAGGTTAAATCCTATGTGTGTGACCCTGCAGGTCCATTTCACGTTGGCAGTGAGAGTCCATAACACTTATGACTTCACAAGTAAAGAGCGGTGCCTAGTCACACATCAGTGCTACCCAAGTGAAAGTAGAAAGTTGGAGAACAACTTTCATCCTACAATCCGTGAATGGTGTTACAGCGAATGTATAATTCCTTTATCACTGATATCCCGAATGAACTCAAGGCATGGAACAGTCATCCTGTCAATGTTCATTCACTTCCTTGATCTCAGAGTAGACTGGAAGAGATATGTATGAAATCAGTATCACATACTGATTCACACATGCGTGCACGCCTTTCTCAATCCTACTCATCAAGTGGCCATGGATATCAAACTCCCTCAGGAGGGACAAATCCCATATCTATCACTCACCCCTCAAAAGCCCCATGTGTCAAAGCCACCCAATCATCACCTTTATAACAACCCATGTTTCAGGACTGCGTTTGATGATGTCAACGTGTGCCCAACGACATGTGTTGAGTGCAGTGATTTCAGGTCTAAGAATCACACTCACCACCATCACTGTGAGTACTGACTGTGACTACCATCTCATGGTTCCATGTGTCAAACTCACGGTGGGTCTGTCCGGTACCTTGTTCTCTAACAAGTACCTATGTGTTTGGTTTGATATCTCTATATCATGACTAATGAGATTCTGTCATCAACCAACACCACAATCTAGTCTTGTGTGTCATTGTTGTCTATCTACCTTCAACAATGACATCCGACTAGGGACATAACAAGAATGTACAAACTCTTAGCATCTGTATGATCTCATCGTTCAGGTCATGAACCTGAAGGCATACGTCATTGAGTACTGTCATTCTCTAGACATTCAATCTGTTCTATCACTATCTCATATGACTGAACCTGAATGAATTGGAAGCTTGCCTTTGATGTTTATCAAATCAATCTTAATGTATCCCACCAATTATCCCATGATTGGCTCTCAGGGCATACATACCAACAAGTAGGAAGCTATAGCTACTCTACCTTTCATTCTCAACTTGGTTCAATTCTGAGGCTCTAAACATCATTTCACATAGGCATCATGGCTTAATTATCATATTAATTTATCATTATCATTCCACATATCTTGGATTAGTGTCTCATTCCCTAATCCTCATCTAACTTGCATAACTAATATCTAGAGTAACTATATAAAAATCAACATTTATCAAAAACACAAAACCTATAATATTAGAATTAATAACTTTGTAGTCTCAATGATCGCATATACTTTATATATCCTTGGCATTAGTAAAGCTCATCATTTCCCATCATATCGATTTTTAACCACTTATCTGAATCCCAAGGCTTATATCCAACCACATATGACAAATATAGCTTTCTGAAAATGCGAAATACCATACCTATGGTTAAAATCCTTCACATGTGACTTTCATACTCTATCCATGAGATTCGAATAACTAACAACTAGATTGTCTACATGAAAATCAATATACAAAAAAATACAAAACCAAAAATATTAGAATTGACGACTTAGCAATAATAATGATCACATGTACTTTATATATCCTCCAAATCATAAACATCATCATTTCCTATGATATTCATTTTTCACCCTTTATCTCAAGCTTAAGGGTTATATCTAGCCATGTGTGACTCGTATATCACACATATTGATTTCTCAAATGTGAAAAACACTATTGATGGTTAAAATCCTTATCATTTGACCTTATGTCAATACCTAGATCATTGGTATGTTCAATTAGGCATAAATCCTAGTCTTTTCCATTATGGTTGGGGATCTTTAACCATTATAAAAAAATGTTATTGAAATGGATATTAAAGTAAACATTTAATACAAGTTTTAAACAATTTATGATTATTAAGTTCAAGATAAAATGAAATTCGTCTTATATCATTCTTCACCACATAGTACAGTTGCACAACAACATCTACTAAAACTAAAATATCCATATGAAGTTATGCCATGACAAAACATATCTGGATTAGCATAATCTCAGCACTAGCTCATAGAATTAGGATCCAAAAGTGCATAATAACCCATGTGGTTTATCGAGTTCTCATTGATCCAAAACTAAAACAACATAATCATAGCATTATTAGATATCGCCATAGTATACATATATTTAACAAGGCTAGAATGCATCAAATCCAACCTTTTCTTATTTATTCAAAGATTCATTATTATACATGATTAATAAAAGATGACATAATATAAAGGACCACATAATATAATCCTAGATCTTCTCCTATGTTAACTGTGATAACCTAGAACTTTGAACTTTGAATATGACTCCTAATGTTGACCTCCATCTTGTACTCACCTTCATTTTCATGTTTGAATACAATGTGATGTGGAATCAATTACTTTTGAGTGCAATTAATACATCGATGACCCTCAACTAGACTCCAATTTAGTTTTAAAGCATAATACTCATCTCAATATTTCCTTTCATTTTGATTGTATTTTTTAATACATATATTCTTAGTTCTTGTGCTTAGGTTGTAGAAGTTGTTCTCAAGATTCCAATGCATGTTTTCTTGCCTGATTTGGAGCTATGATGTGAAATTTATGTCTTGTTGAAAATCTATATTTAATTATGCCTTTTTACCCTTTTTTCATTTAATTGGGTCAGATTTAGCCAGCTTGGTCGGAATGAGAACACTTCCTAAGCACCCTCTCTTTGCCTTGAGAGCCATCGGTGGCTCTTTCCATTGGCCCATCATGACATGCATATTCCTACCCTTCATTTATCGATTGTCTGATCTTTGTCCAATGGATTCGACCCCTCATCCAAAGGTTAATATGTTGGCTTGCACCTCCATACATGCATCAATACAACTGATGTCATCGACCACCTATCCCAAGATTTTGTGCTTCCTTTTCGCGCCATCTTCCCCCCACTCAAATTGATGCCTCCCCAAATTAGCGCCTCCTTTGCATATAAATTCCCCATTTGAGTCGTTTGCCTCATTCCTTTGGCCTTGCTCCCGAATTTTTTCCCTCCTCGAGGGAACCATCATTTCTTGTGAGGATTGGGCACACTAGCCTCAATCCACCTCAAGCTAGCTTCAGCCGCCATAGGGTTCGTAACACTCTACATGTTGCAATGATCTGCTTTCTGGGGCAATTATGCTCCATTCCCCCACATCTTCATTCTTCTAGTGAAGCACGCTAATGCTACAGACAAAGGGTCTGGTGTGCATGTGTCTCCATGAAGGAGATGATAGATCAACTGTTGGATCCCTCCCCAATGGTCATTTTGAGTGTGAGTCACAACCTAGTAGCCGGTTCGCAAGCCTGACCCATGGCCCAGCTGACCCACAAGCCCGACTGATCTGCGAGTCAAGTGGAACAACCTAGATCTCACCCCACTTGCCTCGACCAGATGATCTTGATCTGACAATCAGGATCATCAGGTATAAGGTAATTCTTTGAAAAATCTCCATAAATCCATCCTTTGGCCATTTTGGACAAATTATATATGATTTTTTATCTAGAAATGAAGCTCTATCCATTAAAAATGGTTTCACAATCTCGTTTCTCTTGTATCTCTACTATATTTCAAAATACACTCATATTAAGTTGTGGTATGTGATTAGTGTCATTTTCTTTGTCAACTATGTTTTACTTGTGACAATAATGGGCCACTTGCTCTCCTAATCTATAAATCAGTAATTGGTTCACTCTTTCTATGATTTCAGTCTTGGACCATCTAATTGCACCCTAATGATAACCTTGATCTTATATGGCTATCCTTGTTCTAAACATGGCTTATTTATGTACATATATGATCAAGTTGAAGACTTCGGCCTAAATTGTCATCACCTAATGATTTAATCTCGAAATCAATAATCTTTGTGATATTTTATGCCATGATTTATGGAAATCTAATATCTTCTTGCCATGAGTAACTCAAAGACTCACCTTTGTACACTTTGTGCCCTAATATGAGATGTTTTATACCTATGATATAGAACCCCTAATTTGTGTTCTATAGTGCATTCTCCTTAATCAAATCTCTAAATCCACTCCTAAATCAGACCTTACATGACTTGTAAAATGAATTTCTTTGCATCATACTATTATGCACTCATGACATACATACGATGACTAATGTGCTGAAAATGCATATGTTGGATGTGGACTCTAATCATGCATCCATTATTCTCTAATAGTAGAAATTTCATCCATGATATCTTAATGACTTCAAATCAGTATAATTATCATGTCATAGCTCTACATCCTAACTTGATCTACTTAATGCTCTATGACTCAAACTTGTGACCTATTTGCATGAAATGGATCTAATGTGACTAGTTATGATCTAGTTTTTCTAAACATTGATGGAATTACAAATATCATGTTTTCCCTATTTCTAAATCAGATTTGATATCTAACTTGTAGTACTGATAATATGGATTTTTATTCTAGACCTAAGGTTTAGTGTTAATGCGTATACTGTGTTGAATCAATGTATGTATGTTTGATAAGATGGGACACCACTTGAAATTTTTGGATACCTAGTTTTAGGAGAGCATCCACATGTGTTATACGATGTGGATATTATCAAAACCTATTGATCTAAGACACCATGTTGTATCTTTTTACATCTTAGGGCCATGTTGGCTTGGGCGTTCCCTAGGGATTGCACTAATGAATCATAACTTGTACTCTACTCGCAAGTCACGCTCAATCTCTTGACCCTACTATAGCATTTTCTTGTTTGTATGTATGCTTGTATGAATGCTTGGATAGATAAATACTTGTTTGAGCTACTTGTTCCCTATGACTAGTACGTTCATTTTATTTGAAATATGTTAAACAAACCTTAAACATGATTGAACTTGTCTATTATACAAATCTTGTGTACCTGCATGTATTCTTGGGGTAAGGGAATAAGGTTGGGATTTTTACTTGAGATGCCAAAATAAGTCTAACCATGTCGACAAAAGGGTTGGCTAATCTTGAGCACCCTTATGAACTCTTCAAAAGGGAAGCTGGTCAATGGCCATGATATGTTGTTGAGTATAATGAAAATACACTTAAAACACACTTTGTATGAATAAGGTCATTAAGTGTTTCATGCCTTGTTTCTACTTCTTGATTATATGATTTTTCTAGCCAAGTAACTTTTATAATACTCTAAAACTATTTACATGCCTTTTAATAGTGTACTTAATGCTTTAGCATTAATATGTTTTGCTTATTGAATTTGTAGTTCCCAAATGAAGATTTGTTGCACTCAAGAGTCTAAACTCTAAAATGCAATACAAATGGTACTTAAATCTAGAAATGGGTGCATGTCTCTTATCTCTAATTTTAGTGTCTTGTTAAATCTTGTTGTTACTGGTTTTACATATATATTACCTATGTGAAATACTTGTGATCTATTCTAGGGACACACACCCAGGTCCACTTGCCTTTGGATTTGTAGCCATTAGGAGTGTGGACTTATGGTAACTAACAGTTATGTGACATTAACATAGTTGTAATGGGGGTACAATACCACAATAGCAATATGATTCTATAAGCAAATGATAAGACTATCCTTTTCGGATTAACTTAGCATGATTTCAACATATATTAACATTGATACTAGGGATATTGATAAATATAAAGTTTCCCATAGACTATCAAATGATAAACAAGAGTAAAATGAATCGTTATAGATCTAGTCTTATATATCAAGGATAAAACTTTACCTTAAATATGTGTTTGTCAAGATTTAGGGTGATTGATAAGCTTAGAAAATGAAAAGGTATATACGACACTCTAAGTTCATATATGCACACCTCAAATTAGAGATTAACATTAATAAAAGACATATCTAAAGAGGTCTCAAGAAAGAATCATGTCCAAAATGATACCTTTAAATGAAAAAATCCCCAAAACGACTTCAATACAATGTCATAAAATTAGGAAACAAGTTTGGAGGCTAGGGGGAGGTAGAACAAAGACTATGTTAATGTAAATGTACTAAGAATGATATAGAGAGGGATATGAAGAGGGGGACAAAGTAAAACATCAAACAAAATGCGACTAACGTTTATTCACAAAAAGGGATATGTATCACAAACTTCTATCAAAAAATAACTAGAGATGGGCCAAGATTTGGCACTAATTGCCTAAAATATCTAATGGCATTTCTCTCTTGGACTTCTCTACTATGTTCTAGGGTTTCATTAGGTGGAAAACCAAATTATGAATCTAAGGAAACCAATTTTGTTGAAATATGTTAAATTAATTGACAGTTTCATGATGGTATGTTGGCCTATACTATTGTAATGAGTATCAAATGCATCAGGTTGTACAGCCACAATGATGGAGTGCAAGGGGATCACACATATGTAAACCTCATTGATGAGGAACATCGAGGAAGAACACTAGCATTGATGGGGAATACCGGGGCTTCTCAAAATAGTAGATTTCTCAGATTGGGTAGTTGTACTTGTTTTACTAAAAAATGTGATATCCTTCTCATTTGTACTCATTTTTTATTGGATCAACAATTAATTTATAATAAAACTTACAATATAAATTTTACAAAAATCCAAGTAGTATTTTTATTATATCCTTTTAAGTTTAAAATCATTTGTACCTTGCATGTACATATTAATTTATGTGTTCTTTAGGACTGAACCTTTACATAAATGCAAAGCACAACCCTTCAAGATAGTTTCACTTCAAGAATCATTAAATATGTAAATCTAAGGCTTAGTATTTATATTCTTTCTTCCATGAGTTTGCCACTGATATTAGGTTTTTTCAATAACTTAGCACATTCACATTCATCTTAACCACACAAAATTAGAGTTGATTGATATCATTGTGGTTTCACTTTGGCATTATGTTCTTTGAATTAAGTTATATTAAAAAAGATAAGATTAATCAACATAGATAATCTATAATTTAGGGTTATCTTGGATTTAGTCTTTGCACTCTTGGACAACATGTCAACATGCAACCTAAAGTCGGCCCCTTTAAGTTCGTTGGAGGTCAAAGAGATGAAAGGTGATTGTATATTTCACATGAATTTCCTTTCAAGGTCAACATCAACCCGCCATAGTTGATATGCATTCAATATATTTTGATCAAGTTGTTGCACGCGTTTTTGACAATAGATACCGCTCATTTAATTTGTTGATGAAGCACATAGAAAGTACAACAATGTGTTTTTGTTGTTTTGTTTTGTTGAGTCACATGAGTTGGTTTCAATCATTTAACCATAGTTTCTTGTAACTCATGTAAAGTATTGTGTATTTTATAAGTGCTTTATCATTTTTGTAATTGGCATTTTAAAGTGTTCCCAATATTTTAATAAAAATTGCTTTAATGTGTCTTCTCTCTTTTCTAATTGGCAAGAACTTTGAAAAGTCATAGTAAATTAATATTATTAGAATATTATTCTTAAACATTATTTGGAAAGTTTTTTGAATGAGTAACTCTATTTATGAATTGAAAAATCTATATTTCATTTTATTAGACTAAGATTTCCAAAGAACCAAGCATATGGTTTAGGTGTTCAATAATAAAGAAATTTATAAAAAATATATTATTTTCAAGAGTTTCAGGTTGAATCAATTTCAAGAGACTAAGGATTTTCTTTTCCATAAGTAAGTGGGTCATTTCCATTTAATTTCATAACAATGTTCCACATTACATCAACACATTCACAACTAACATAGTGGTAAGTGACTTCAAATATACACCTTTTAGATATGTCAAGTATTTCTAGTCATGCTATAAGTACATATTCAAAATAAATTGATAAGAAATTTTGTGTTATATTTTCAAGAATTTAGTTTTTTATATATAAATGATAATCATAAAAATACTTCATGTAATTTTATTTTAAGATCTATTAAAAAAAAATTAAATTGGTATATTTTAAGAAATTCCATTGATAAAGAACTTTAGTGTAAGATGATTAAGATTAGAAACATTATATTTCATTTTCAGCATTACAATTAATTATTGTATAAAGTTCAAACCCATTTTAGAATACAATATTCAGATAAAAAATATGGAAGTTCAGTTTTAATCCCATGTATTTGTCGGTTGAGATCCAAAATTCAGAACTAGACCTATAATAGAAAAACCATAACATAACATAAAATAACATGATAAGTCCTCAAATAAAAGTGTGTTAAACACAAAAAATGCACATTGCACTATAGAGGATACCATGATAGAAATATACATTACAGTGACAATGGTAGATACTTCATTGTCAGCATCAGACACTTTGATATCATGAGAAGGTATTCAATTCCAACCAAAAGGTAGTTTATGCCAGAAACAACAATATAGAAGTGAACTTATCATATAATGATGGCCACAAATAGGTATAAGGCTTAAACAATAAGGAATATTTCAATTTAACTTTTTAGTTTTTAGTTCAAGTTTAAAGATTTCTCTATTTACTTCCATATTTCAAATAGGTGTATCCATATCTTGGTTAGTACAGATTTGATGTTATTTTAATGGATATCCTACTTGTCTATGATTGGGAAAAATATGTTTGCAAGTACTAAGAATTAGGAAGAGTAGGCAAGACAAAGAATGTATCTGCATTTTAGGGAGGTATCTTTGGTTGGTCACTATATACATCATCCAACTGATTAAGTTAGAACTTCATATTATTGTACTAGTATATTATTTTTTCTTTCATATATTATGTAAGAATGATTATTTTCTAAAATGGTGTATAAAGAGATCTAGAGGGGGATTAATAGATCTTAATACAAATTAAACCAAAAATAGAATGGAAAAAGGCAAGCAACCAAATGAATATGAGATTTAGAGTGGTTCTGTCTAAGACGTCAGTCCACTACCTAGTTATTTCAAACTAGGATTTTTCAACAAATAATTTATTAACTTATCTATTTGGACAAATTACAAAAGTACTTGTTGCAACTAAACCCTCTTGTTGTACCATACACACCACGCAAACCTCTTGTTTGATGAACCATGAAAGAACACCGATCTCCTCTTTTTTAATGGATGACAGAAAAGCACCGCTATGGATTTGACAATGACCTAGATCAAGCTTATCGACCAATACCACTATGGATTAGGAAATGATGAATGGTGGTGTTAAAGATCTATGATTAGGACACGAATTTGATATTTGTAGAAGATTGCAATCAAGATTTCTCAATTGTTGCTCAAATATTGTTTATCAAGCATAAGATTCAAATAGTAGATTATACATGACATTTTTCACATTTTAGGATTTAATTCCGCATTTTACCCAAGCATTAGGATTCCATAATTGTGTTATCATTTTGGGAAGAGTTCATTATAATCAACTCAATTTATCCATCTAGATCATAACAAGGTGTCATCATCGTTATGTTGTGCTAATTGTTCAAACTATATTTGACATATTTATTTACCACATACATTAACACCTTAGTCAATGAATATCATTAATAGGATCTCATTTCTCATATTTAGTTTACAAACTTTATTAGTGATTTTATCACAAGATTGACCAATAATATTATGTATGTGATCATTATTCATGTATATGGTTACCCATCTATACATAGAGATCTATCAAACCATCACTAGGGTTTTCCACCATGTCATATCCATATGTCACATCTCAAGATAAGATCTCATTCTTATCTATGTTATATCATGGTTGTACAAAACCAACTTATATGAGTGTCTCCTCAAACATATATTAAAACTTCATCTAGTCCAATTGAGGTTCTCCTGACCCATATCATGAGGGCAGTGCCATGCTCGATCTTTCTAAATTAAATCAACTCAATGAGTATCTCATATGCATATACTTTATCTTCCCTCTCTTAGTCTAGGGTTCCTGGATTACCTCATTGTCTTAGTGATAGCTTTACAAGTTCTAGCCACATAAGCACAAACCAAACCATGATATGATATTCTCTTTTCATATATCTCTAACCATGAAATAATATATCTCATATCTCTCTTACATGTACACCACTAGAGTCTTACATGGGAACCACTAACCCGAGCTTGATATTTTGTAGAGACTAACACATTTACCTCCTTCACGGTCTTGGGACTCTCTCTCCCTCACCCAGATAGTAGGTACTCATATTCAACTTCACATGTTCATATGTAGACAACCTCTTTCTGACTCTAGGGTTTGGTCCTCTCAAGGACGTCTAGGGTTCAACAAGGCTATAGGAATCATGCATAAAGCAACTTGACTCATTCACTCAGGAGTAGTCTAGTTTAGGACATATCATATCACATATTTCTCATAATTTCATATCTTGAAGTTTAGATTCTCTAAGCTTCTTCCTCTAGGCACCACTCTCTTTGGAGTTTACCCTATAATTGGTCCTAACACTAGAGGTCCTCCTTCATAAAAGAGATTGAGGCTCTTGTTGATTCACATATCTGTCTTAACTTATCTTATGTCATCTCATAAAATCCTACATACTTGCATCATAAAACCTTATCTCTAATCCTCATAGTTGAAATTTCCTCAAAGACAAACCTTTGTCATCATAAACCAAATTATATTACTATATAAGAGTTAAATCATATAATCTAAACATATTTCATGTATTCCATCTATCACATATTCTAACAAGGCTCTAGACATCTAATCTAGAACTACTCTCTTTTTGAGACTGACGCCACTCACTTTCACTTAGGTTTATGTCCACCTCCTACTCATACACGTGTGGGGACACATTTTTGTAATACTTTCAAACATAATAAAATATTATATAGTTTTTCTCTGATAAACATGCATCAGAGAAAGGTGTCGAGGTTCGATCCAATTGGAATCAAAAACCAAATCCACAACCACACATTATAGAGAGTCTAGTGTCATGTCACCTAGTGAAAAGGGTGAGAACAAGGTGTAGACTACTATAGATACTCTAGAAAACAAGTGCCATACGTCTAGGGTTTCTCTTCCCTTGATGCACACCATTTCCAAATAATGCAACGTCCCATACCGCTACACTATAAGGAAAGAACAACATCTAAGGACCTGATATACAACAAGCACCAGCCTAGACGAAGTTCTTAGACATCTAGGTGCTAATCTAGGGGCTCAGAAAGATCTAGTCTCTAAATATGACTAATCTAACCCTAACGATTTTTAACGTACAAGGTTTTCTTTAGTTTGAGTTGCATAATGAGAAAATGTCAGGCTTTGCCATTGTTCATGATCTGATACCACCTATGACATCCCTGGATTTTCAAAAACTTAATCTGATGTGTGACATCGAAATTGAAACCTCACCTCAGTGAGCATCCCAATTTAAACACCACGCACTAGGCTAAGAAGAAGAAAATCGAGTGAGTCAAATGGAAACAACAGTAGCACATGCACATGAACAACAACAAAACCATACAACACATGTTCACCATTCCACATATAATTACGTAATGAAATGTTACAACATTTGATATTACATATTGAATAGTAAACTTTTACATATACATGTACTACCACTAAACAACAGGATCTTAAGACAAGAGGTTCACTTGTACATCAGCTTTCCACACAACTCACAACTATCCTGGTCCTTCAAGATCACATGTCCGCAACCTAAACAAATGATTACATGTGGTGCACGTCAGCACAATATTCAAGAATATTGTACTGAGTATGCCTACATGCCTTTTTATATACCTCTAATTACTAAGACTTGGCAATAAGATAAAACTAATACTTTCCAGTAACAACATAATATAAAACAAAAGCGTAATTGAACAAAGATGTTTATTAACAAAAGATAACACATACTTTAGGCACATTTTCTAGTTATATATCCATGCATTGACCGCTGAAGTTTTTGATTCATTCTCTTGACTCTCAAGGAGCTCAAGATTAAGGCCTTTATGATCGAATACCAAATAGTTAGATCATATGTACAATGTGATTGACTACCAAAGAGTTAAGTCACTTCCAAGCATTGTACTACCAAAGAGTTTAGTGCTTTCATATAAATGAACAGATATATTATGTTTCATGTGTTCATAGCTATAAGTATGCAAAATCAAGCAAGATATCATATAAGAACAATCATTTCATCCAATAGCATATGCCAAATATTTTACTACACATATAGTGCAACCATACTAAGTAGTAGGCCAAGTAAGAGGTAAGGGCATACCTTGATCAAGATATAATATAACCATATCCATGATTCTACTTAAACCTTGGTCAAATCCTAATTAAGAAAAGATCACATTCACCATTAGGTTCTCATTATCGTAACCCTAGTCATGACTCATTAGGGTTTACTTAACTCATTAGGGTATTCCCACTTTTAATTGTATTCTTGTCTTAAAATTACCTTACTGATGTCATATTTTAGATTATAGTTCATTAACTGATATTCATCTTTTCCATCATTAGGTGAACATATTAACAATATGTCACATTCATTAATCATATAAGTGTTACAGCACATGTATTTAGGATCATTTTCATATATTATGAATTTTGTGCATTTAACTGATATCAAATTTACATATTATCTTCCAGTTACTGATATGAGCTTACTATGTAATTTTTAAGGTTTCTTAAGCATATTGCAATTATTGCACATTAATTAGGGTTATTAGCCCTAATTAGCAATATGGAGCAAATTATATGACGTCTTGCATCAGCATCATAATTACTCACATCAGATGGATTACAAACATGGTTATGGATTCACTGACATGTTATCATAATTTTAGGACATCGTTTCATATTTATTATCCATCAAACAAGTATAATACATCTTGGATGATATCAATATTATTTAAGAATAAAAAGACTGATATGATCCTTCCATGTTATTCTACACATTTTTTTGAGAATTTTGGTATATTATTTGTATTTTTCTGATAATCAATCTATTTACTATGAATTATTGAAGATCTGAGAATTTCTGAGATAATTACCTTTTTTTACCAATCCAAGGCTGCCACATGTATGGGAAGGGGGCACGACCCTCTTCTTTCCTTACAGAGGTTTGGTCAGTTCATGGTTTATCTTAGTTTATTGCCTTCGGTTCTAGTTCATGACCTAGTCTGATTGGATCGGGCCCAACCCCTCTCACACATGAGCATTTTTTCTTGTGTTCTCCCCGATCTAGTGTCACTTCCCTATAGTTATTCTTTGGTGAGGAATTCATAGATCCTGTGTTCTCTTCTTCTGATCCTAAGGATGCCATCATCTTTGGATATGTTCTTTGAACCTCCACAACTATTCTAACCTCCAGGTTGGCCTCTAAAGATCCACGACCATGAGATCACCGAACATGGTGGCCACTACAGAATCAGGAAAGGGGGGAATCATCCCGAGGCATGGAAGACATCAAGAAATCTTCCCCAAAGCACTGCATACCCTTCTCAAACTCATCCATGTCCTTCATTCACAGTGAGAAGCTCCGTGCACAAGCCTCTGAGCTTTACTATCTTCTCTCGTAAACTAAGATCGTCTACCAAGGAATCCACCTCAGAAAGATATGTGAGAGTGGGGTACTCCTATCACCCTCATCTTTTTTTTCTCTTACTCAAAGATCCTTAAGGTTCCCTCTTTTCCTACTTCCTTCTCATTTTCTACTATTGTCGATCAGGTTAGTCAGAAGATGTGGGGAGGTTTGTTCTCCCTCCACTCTTAACCAAAGATCACATGTAGGAGGTCGTATGGCAGTACATGACGAGCCAAGGTTAACTAATCTACCACTTTCTCTCCTAAACACACGTTCTCTATGCACCATGATGCATGTGGTTCTGTCCACAGTCAATAACATAACCGTAAGGTTGGAGATGAAGATATGACTAGCCAATCTCATCCGACGGTCTGAGATCAGACCCCACTAGAGCAAATTCATGGAATCTTCTTCTCAAGGCTACAACCACTAGATCCAAGATCCAAGGTTGAAAAGTGGCAACACAGGGTATCCAGAGGCCATAGAGCATGTGGCACTCAGCCTAAACAACAACTTAGGCCCAACTTACATATTGTTTCAATTATTTAACTAATTTCAAACTCAAATATCTCTTTCTAGAACCTCCAAACTTCCTAAAATTTTAACCATAGCTTTATCACCTCTCAAGATACATTCTACTCAAATTTGGTGATAAAACTCAGCTATTTGATCATCCAATTAAATACTCCAAAAAGGCATGAACTTAGGGATCTTAATCATGATATCAACCTCAATCAACACCCAAACTTTACCAAAACACTTGGAACTCTCAATATAACTTAAACACATGAATCGAGTGATGCCATTAAGTAATTAGAGATTCCAAAAATTTAGTCTATCACATCTACAAACCTTGGAAGAAAATTCATCCTCAAAATGAAAGCAAAATCCACTCTATCACATGGTCTTTCCTCACTCCACAAATCTTGGATCGGGTATGTCTCAGTCGACAATGTTTTTGACCGAGACTGACTCAGAGATAAGTAATTGTAAAGGTTCTTCCGGTGGGGGTCTTAGTCAAAAATTTATTTGACTGAGAGAATCTCTGTTGACAAGTTATTTGATCGAAAAAATCCATAGAAATTGGTTTTGCAAAATTTGGAAAACCTATCTAATAATTGTTCTAATGTGGCTAACATGCCCTACATAATTAGTTTAGACATATGAATGGGTTTATTATTGGTGGTGTTGGTCCATTTCTTGATTTTAGATGTCCTCTAGAAACTAATACATTTATATTACATATAAGCACATATACACAATAATTCAAGTATTTGATACTCCAATCTTGATCAATTTTTCTCAGCATGCACTTTGTACCTAAATACCTTAGATATCATGTTAAATACACAAATAAGAAATGTTTGTCTTCATAAAAAGATAAAATGAGCTAATTTCCAATTTAGCCAACAAACTCCCCCTTATTGAAGATGGCAAACATTTCAATAAGAAAAAACTTAAAATGAGATTTTCATACCTTGGTGAGATATTCCTTAAGTGTCACAAAAATGAGTGCACACTTATACTAGACAGTTATGTAATATATCATCCACCTCTCAAAGTAAAGTGCACTAATTAATTTATGGTGGTGTGTCTCTGAACTTAAAACTCAATTAAAAATCACAAAAACACAAGGAATTAAGTTTTTCTTTTAGATGATTTCTCCCCATTTGTCATTTCAAAAATTAAAAAAGACTCCCCCTTAGTTGAATACTCCTCCTAGATATGATGCTTAAAAGAATGTCAAATTTAGCCACAATAGTCATAAATTGGTACCCAAGCAAAATCAATTCGTTGATGGAAGAAACCATTACATAATTGCTCAAGGAGAGATACATAAGAATTGCACAAAGGAAAGATACATAAGGATAGCTAACTGATTAGAAAAATATGTCACTTGAATGAGTCAAGGATGGCATACACTTCTAGATATTTCCCATAGAAAGGTTCAATGACATAATATTTCAAAATAATTCTCCAATCCAATGCACCAGTCTTGGCAAGAGCATAAGCCTCAAGTAATGTGGGTGTTCTATCAAAGCAAAAATGGGTTCCTATGTCTTGGAATTGGATGATTTAGTATTTGGTATGGGTAAGTTCGGTGGATGGTGGAGGTGGGACTTGAATGTAGTTGATGTATTGGTTGAATGGATAGATACTCCATAGGTATGACACATAGGGATAGTTATAAAGAGTACTTGTGGTCAATGATTGCATTTTCTGGTGAAGATAAGACATGACATTGTGTTGTAATCAACAAGTCCCCCAATTTGAAATGATACACCTTTAAGATAGGAGACATCATTCACAAGGCTTTCCATAGATTGGCTTGGGAGAAGAGAATAAGGTGGAGGAATGTCTATATGGGATGTGCTTTCTTCAGTTCTAGCCCTTTTATAGCCAAAATCTATACCCATTTTGCCAACAGTGTTCATGGTAATCCTTTGGGGCCACCTATCACTGGGATAGCCTAATTCAGCTAAATGTTTTCCAATTGAATGTTGAATGATTTGGCAAACAAAGTCAGCATATGGTGGATTTCCAGATAAATCAAGCAAATTGGAAAGAATAATGCAAATAAAATTGACATGGATGCGTTCAAGAATGGTATATATGAGATACATCCTAAATTGGGGAATTTTAGTCTTGTTAGCTCTAGGATAGATGTTGTAAATAATTATAAGGTTCACTATCCTATCTTTAGGGGTTAGATATGTGGCATAGTATGTACCCCTATGTTCTTGAATATAGGTATTTGGGACAAAGATGGCTCTTTTAATGTCACTAAGGTTAAGTGTATTTTGTTCATTTATGGAAATCTTATTGAGAGGATTGCCAGTGGTAAGGTATGCAAAGTTAGCATATTCAACAACATCTATTTCTAAAATTTCCAGAATATCAATTTTAGAAAGGCCAAAGGATATCCCATTTACCATTGTTGTGAAGGAATAACAGTTATTGGTGTCCCTAGTAAGGTTGGCATAAAACTCGTGGGCAGCTTATGCATACCAAATAAGGACAGAAGGGGTAAGAAATTCCTGTAATATTTGGAATTTGATGAGATGGGGAAGATTGAGGAACTTGGATAAATCATCTATTTACGCCGTGTTGAGGAAGAGGCGTCCATGAGGTGACCTTTAGGTACTTCTATCTGAAAGCAGCATCATTGAAGGGTATCTCGTTGATGACTATCAGTGCCAAAATCATTGAATGTCCCTTCTTGGATGCAACTTTCTTATTGCCACCGTGACCTAAAGAGGATGTCATCTTGAAGTAGTTCAGTAAGAATTTGGTGGAAGAAGATGTATTGAAGATAGGGGGTTGGAAGTTGTTGAAGGAGATCTCTAAGGAATGCCTAAGGGGTGCTACAAAAGAGTGTTCTATGAGTTGTGAAGAGAATTGCCAAATTGGTGGCTATTTATGGAAAAATAGGCCCTTGCTCAGTCGACAAACTTGTCGACTGAGCCCGCAATAGCTTGTTTCCAAAGGCATTATAACGGCTAGTCGGTCGACATTTTGTCTAAATTTTTTTGCAACAGTCATGAACTCAGTCAATAATTTTGTTGACTGAGGGACCTACGGTTCAAAAAAAATTGTCTAGAGGAGTCTCTTGAACATTCTTTAATTAAGACATGCATAGTCAACTAAGAATCCCATTAATAAAAAGTCAGTCAAGAATTTTGTTGACCGAATTTGACACTTTAAGCAATATTTTGTAATGAGGATGGATTGAGCTTGACTAAGTATTTTTTGTTTATGATACAAAATCATTTTAGATAAGAATTTTAAAAAGGTAATACTATTAGTGTATGCAATAAAATCATTGAGCAAAGTGATCAAAATATTCATCTTCAAGAGGAACAATACTTAAGTTTTTTCTTATTACTCTAAATTGTTCTAAACCAATGGGTTTTGTGAAAATATAAGCTAATTCATTTTCATTATCAACATGATGAAGACATATGTTATTTTAGCAATATGATCGCAAACAAAATGATGTTTTACTCCAATATATTTAGCACGGCTATGTAAAATAGGATTATGAGGTAAATTGATTGCTCTTATGTTATCACAGAAAATTTGAGTTGAAGATAATGAAAATCCATAATCATTTAAGACTTGTCACATCTATAAAACATGTGCATAACATGAGCCATCTACCATATATTCTGATTTAATGGTAGATAAATCAATAGTGTTTTGTTTCTTACTAAATCAAGATATGAGTGATTTTACAAGCAAGAAACAACCACCAATTGTGCTTTTGCAATCAAGGAAACAACCGACGTAGTCGGCACCAATATAAGCTTTAAGTTCATATAGTTGATCTTATGGGTGCCAAATACAATAGTCTAATGTACCAGATAATAGTAAGATCCTTTTCACAGTGACCAGATGAGAATTCATAGGGTTTGGTTGAAATTGTGCACATAAACCAATGACACATGTAATATCTAACCAAGAGGTAGTTAAGTATGATAAACTACCAATCATACCTCTATATAAGGAATTTTCAATGGGTTCCCCAACCTCATCTTTGTCAATTTTTTTGAAGGTGCCCATTAGAGTAGAAACATGCTTACAATTTTCCATATTAAATTGTTTTAATAGTTTTTTGCATATTTTCTTGGTTGAGGAAAATACCACGAGGAGTTTGTTAATTTGAAACCCCAAGAAAATGTAAAATCACACATACAAATCATTTCAAATTCTTTTTGGATAATATCTCCAAATTATATGAAAAGTGATTCATTTGAAGCACTGAAACAATATCATCAACATATATTTGAACAATGAGAACATTTGATTCATATTTTTTGATATATATTGTAGGATCTGCTTTTCCCATCGAGCGGTCATTTTCAAAAAGATAATTTTTTATATGTTCATACCAGTTTATAGGGGCTCTTTTTAATATGTATAGTGTTGTCTTTAATTTGTAAACATGATTAGAATGTTTTGGATCTTCAAAACCTAGAGGTTGAGCAACATAAACTTCCTCTTGTATTATTCCATTTAAGAATGCATTTTTGACATCTGTTTGAAAGAGTTTGATGTTTTTATGTGCATATAAATCTAATGACATGAAAATTTATTCTAGTCTAGCTATTGGAGAGTAGGTTTCATCATATTCAATTCCTTCTTGTTGATTATACACTTGAAAAACCAATCTAGCTTTGTTCCTAACAACTTCCCATACTTCATTTAAATTGTTATGAAGTACCCATTTAATTCTGATAATGGTTTTGTCTTTAAGTCTAGGAACCGTATCCCATACATCATTCTTGGTGAAATGATTTAGTTATTCTTGCATATAAATGATCTAATAATCATCTTTAAGAGCTTCGTCAACCTTTTTAGGTTTAGTTATAGAAACAAAAGTTGTGTTAGCTACATCTCTAAAAGAAGGTCTAGTTTTTACTTTATCAAAAGGATCACTGATAATTAGATCTTGTGGATTTTCTTCTATTAATCTTGGAATGGGTTGATGTGTTTCTTCATTTTGACTTTGTTCATTTTCAATATTATTATCTTCTTTCGGTGATATGTTTAAGTCTTTAATTAGTTTGGAAGATCATTTTCTATTTCATTATTTGTTTGGTTTTCATGAAATGTTACATGGATTGACTCGTCTACTTTTTTAGAGATAGTATTAAAGATTCTATAGGCCTTACCTAAGATTATGTATCTAAGAAGAGTCCTTTTTGTGATTTTTGATAAAATTTATCTTCATCACTTTAGTATTTGAAATATAGCATGGAGTCCCAAAGGTGTGGAAGTAATCCACTCTTGGTTTCTTAGAGAAGAGTGTTTCATAAGGAGTCTTTTTAAGTTGTGTAGGAATTGAGATTCTATTTTGAATACAACATGTAGTATTAACGGCTTCATCCCAGAAAGTTTTAGGTATGTCACGTTGTAATGGCATGGTTCTAGCAATTTCTTGCAAAGATCGATTATTCCCTTCAACTAAACCATTTTTTTGGAGTGTATGGAGTAGAGAAATTGTGAGTACACCCTTTTGAAGAGAAAAAATCTTCAAAAATGTGGTTTCTAAATTCTCCTCCATGATCACTTACTGTTACAACCCCAAATTTTGGGTTCTTTTGATGAGAAATGCAATTTTCTCTTAATAAAGATAAATGAACAAATAATGGTGTGATTTGATTTGAATAAATGAATTTCGTTTACAATAGCATTGTTGGTTGTTGTGTGGGCTTTATTGGCTATTGGGCCCAATAACAAGGAAAAGACAAAGGAAACTCCATTATTAAAGAAATGGAGAAAAGAAAGATGTAGAAACCTCTAGAAGAAGGAATATTATCCAAAGGTGGATTTCGTGCCTCTTGGGTTCCTTGGGTTCCAAGGAGTCCAAAGTTGCAAAAATAATACAATAAGAAAAGAAAAGATCAATTAAATATTTCTTTATTAAGAAGGAAATTGGAGGCAATGATAAAATGTGGAAAATAAGTGGAAAGAGATATGATTGAGTCATCTTTGGTGGATTTTCATATCCATAAGGTTTCTAATGTTGGAAGGAATTTCCAATAAGGAAAATAAAAAGAGAGATAAGGATAAATCTTCAAAAATAGATATTTTAATAAAGAAATAGTAAGATAATGATAAATTATTGATATAGATGCATCTAGAAGGATAATGAGTGTCCACTAAAAAATATTTCTAAATATTTGGATTTATTGGGTTCTAAGGAGTCCAAGTTGCAAGATAATAAGTGCAGAAAGAGAAAAGATGTGAGAAATAAGCTTATTAGAGGAATATCTTGTACCTAAAGAAAAGGCATGTTTTCTTTTAGATAATGAGCCAAAATTTGACAGAGAGGTAGATTAAAGTTTCCCTAAAAATTTGGGATTAATTGGATAATCAGTCTGGGAGCTATGATTTTTACAAAATCTCCTAAAGTGGAAAGGGTAAAGGAAATATAATTTAAATGTCACAATTATTTCCATATCCTTTTGGGCGCATGGCATGACAGTCGTTGGATCTGAGATCCAACGGTGGATGCATTCTCACCTACCTCGAGTAGGAAAATGAAATAAGAATAGTAACACGAGACTTGTAGATGTGGTTTCCTCTCCAAATAGTTAATGTGCGAAACTAGGATTCACTCCATTATATTCGGGAGAGAAAATCGCACCCATACATACCAAGGTTTCCATACTTTGGAAGTGCTTTAGGGAAACCCCTAATTCTAGTTCTTCTCGCTGGCCATTCTCCATGGCCATGCCCAATATAAGGGGATGATCCCCCTTGTGTGAGGTTGGGTACCCCTTCGAGATTAGTCGTTGTGGTTTAAGGAACTCAACCCTATCTCCAACTCCTCTTCTTGTTTCCCCTTTCATCGACTGGTTTCTTTGGATCAGTCAACGGTCGCCCTCCTAATCTCTATTGGGTTTTAGGGGAGGCAGAGAAGGCAGCAGAAACAAAAATTTTCTCCCCCAAAACCAGAACAAGGAAATGCGTCAACATCTATATAATAGGAAAGATGTTTTATGGAACCATACCTTGTCCCGAGGCTTGCTCGGCAACAATACCTTGCGGCTTGCGCAGTCTTCACCTCCGGTCTTGGACAATGTCTGTGCAGCTCCTGGTCGCACCGGGACTGACGGGATTGACAGTTGTCCTCCGAGCGGCAAAAATCTCCTTCCTCTGAAGTAGTCCACACTGACCCCCTGGAACTCCAATCTCCTTGTCCCACAAGGAATTGGACGGAGTCGCACCCTCCTGTCACCGTACTAGTCACTGACACACTCTCCTGCCACCAGTCGCTTTCTGCAGTTGTCTTTCCCTTGTTGTGCCTCCCTTATCAGGTAGCACTTGCTCAGGCTCTCTCGGTTACCAAAACTAGAGAGAATGACAACTTTACAGAGCAACTGGTTGCAATGTGTTGTACTACGAGAAGCCCCCAATACCCCTATATATATAGGAGGGTCATGGGACAGGGTTCTCCATCCTGGGCAATATGGGACTAAAGCAGGAGTAGAAGGGTTCGAGATTTTCCACAAAAACAACCAACTTCGCAACCTGAACCAATTATTTCATTTCTGAAACGGTCAGTTGGGGACCTGAGCCGGTCGGTTGACACCTCAACCGATCGGTTGGGACCCATGAAACGGTCGGTTCACTTCTGAATCGGTCGATTTGTGGTCCTGGTCAGTTCCCGATTGACTTTTCTTCTTTTTTTTCTAATTGGTATCAAATACCAATCCTTGTTCCAATCAAATTGGGCAAATGAAACGAAAGGAAATTTCTCACCAATCCTACTTTCCCAACTTGCTCGGTTGCAACAGTTGAACCGATCATTTCAACACTTGAAGGAATCGTTTCACCCTATCCATGAGCCGATCGACTCACCACCTGAGTCGATCGGTTCACCAAGTTGAGCCGATCGGTTCATCACATGAGCCGATCGGTTGGGAGTGCAGATTGTGCAGAAACAGTCAATTGCAGTTTCAATCAATCTGATACTCTAATCAATCAGTCCAACACCTTGAACATTATGATACTGAGCTATCAATCGATTGAGTGTTTAATTTAACTACTAAACTCCTTTAGTAATCAATCTAAACATTGTTTGTGGACAAAACTCCTCTTCCAGGTCAAATGCTATGTGTGTGACCCTGTAGGTCCATTTCATGTTGGTAGTGAAAGTCCATAACACTTATGACTTCACAAGCAAAGAGCGGTGCCTAGTCACACATCAGTGCTACCCAAGTGAAATAGAAAGTTGGAGAACAACTTTCAATCCTACAATTCGTGAATGGTGTTACAGTGAATGTATAATTCCTTTTTCACTGATATCCTGAATGAACTCGAGGTATGGAACAGTCATCCTTTCAACGTTCATTCACTTTCTTAATCTCAGAGTAGATTGGAAGAGATATGTTATGACATCAGTATCACATACTGATTCACACATGCGTGCACACCTTTCTCAACACTACTCATCAAGTGGCCATGGATATCCAACTCCCTCAAGAGGGACAAATCCCATATCTATCACTCACCCCTCAAAAGCCCCATGTATTAAAGCCACCCAATCATCACCTTTATAACAAGCCATGTTTCAGGATTGCGTTTGATGATGTCAAAGTGTGCCCAACGACATGTGTTGAGTGTAGTGATTTCAGGTCAAAGAATCACACTCACCACCATCACTGTGAGTACTGACTGTGACTACCATGTCATGGTTCCATGTGTCAAACTCACGGTGGGTCTGTCTGGTACACTTGTTCTCTAACAAGTACCTATGTGTTTGGTTTGATATCTCTATATCATGACTAATGAGATTTTGTCATCAACCAACACTACAATCTAGTCTTGTGTGTCATTGTTGTCTATCTACCTTCCATAATGACATCTGGCTAGGGACATAATGAGAATGTACAAACTCTTACCATTCGTATGATCTCATCATTCAGGTCCTCAACCTGAAAGCATACGTCTTTGAGTATTGTCATTCTCTAGACATTCAATATGTTCTATCACTATCTCATATGATTGAACCAGAAAGAATTGGAAGATTGCCTTTGATGTTTATCAAATCAATCTTGATGTATCCCACCAATCATCCCATGATTGGCTCTCAGGGCATAAATACCAACAGACTCCCACTTGCACTGTGAGCCAATCACCCTTGAATCATATTCATAGTGATCTTCAAACATGTCCCACATGTTACTGTGCTCTAGTGTGAACATAGTGAGTAATGGAAACACCTTGCCAAAGTCAGTATAAATTGCATGTCTCTCATCTCATCAATGTACGTCACACGTATGAGATGGAGTTGCCGTAATATGTGATCTAGTATTCCTTTGCTAACCTTTAGTCACATTGCATGATCAAGGATTCCATACTTGTCATCAATGAGCGGAATATCTATAAGTTCGTCTCATGAACTTCCAGATCCATATAGTATCCACTATTGTTCTCCAACACATAGATACTCGGCATTTCCTTTTTAAATGGTTTTTATTGGAACACTTCCAATTATCAACAAACTTTCACTTTTATATATCCTATATATATTTTGCGATTAATTTTTTGTCCTTTCGGAAGTTCGCATCAATGTATATCTTTACATTGAACTCTTCCTTATCTCCATAGAACTAGTACTTATCAAGTTCTCATGGTATTCCAGTAACCATTACTGGAAGTAGACAGACATCCACTCATCATGTCTCACATATGAGTTATCAAGATGAGAACATCATATTGCCATGTCCTACATACAAGATGATGAATGCATTTTGTTCTTGCCATGTCGATACATGCAAGATATTGGGATGATTACATACATGATAGATCCATATCTATTTTTAGTGTTCCCATTCTTCATAAGAATTGGACACTTGGCCTTGGGATACTAACTCCATGTAACATGGACAAGTTTTCTCCCACTGAATCTGTGCATATTGAACCCTTCAGTACAGATTGCCAATGTATGCTTTCTCTTTTCAGGTCAAGAGGTTTTCGAGAACTATCTCTATAGATCTCTATTCCTATTACATAGGAAACATCTCTATCTTCCTTAAAGATAATTTCCACTTTTGGATTTCCATTCTAGAACATTTCCATTTCACATCATCATGTGAAATGTGAACACGCTCCCACTAAATCACATATCCCTTCTTTATCTTTGACATATCAGTCAAACCCTTTGACTATATCATCAAAGTAAAGATCCAATTCTGAGTTGCTTATACTCAATCAATCACATTGATTAGTCCATTATAACTTATAGACTTCATTTGCATTAGTGGATTCATAAACCTTATAGGTTATGTCACGTACATATCCTTATTTTATTCCTCATAGGAATGTGATTTTAGTATCCATAAGTCAAATGTCTTAGTCATTAAGTTGCAATCAACAAGCATCATCCTTCTCAAAATGTTATCCATGTGTCTTAACACCTAAGACTCATTTGCACTTATGGATTTCATCCAATGAGTGCTACCATCAAGGTCATACATTATGGTTCACATGGATGTCATTTAGGATGTAATGGTCATAAACCATAACTCAAAATTTGGTTCCTCATATTCATCTAGATAGTTCATTCATCACATGAACAACTCATCACATAGATAATTGAGGTGTAAGGATATAAGAATTCACAACCCTTGTGATTCTTAATTTCTTTTATTAGTGAGGGGTATTATTTTATTAAGAAGAATTTAGTTATTTGATAATCATTCTCTAACTCCTTAGAGTATGATCCCTTCTTGATTTAGACATCACCATGCCTTAATCATGAGTTCACTATGATACACTATCATAATCACTCATAAGGATCTCAAACATTTTGTCCAAGTATTTCATTCATTGATCTCATCAAGAATTAACACTTTACCAAATTTGCACTTCATCTATGATAATCTTGAACACTTCAAGATATTCATATTGGTATTTCTCTAAACACCATTTGAACTATTAGCATATGTTCCAATAGGTATGTAAATACATCACATGTATCATACCTAATAGGATAATCATTCTCCCACTACCTTTAGTGAAGATTGATTAATCATGTCCAAGATATTCGTGTCTCTTACTTGTTCTCTAACCAAAAGAGTCTAGATTTATCCATCACATGGAAACTAGAAATGTTTTTCTCATTATTGATGCTAATTTGATTGTTTGAGTTATCTATAACTTTTAGGTATCATTTTATCTTATGCATATCAAATACCACAAGATAAACAAAGCATTGCCACAAAGATCATATCTTTGAGATTGAAACATCAACTTTATTAATTGTTATCATTGTCATACAATATGCAAAAATAAGGTGTTTCTATCTATTGGCAAATATGAAATAGCAGTTCTCAACTCTATTTCGTGCCCTTTAGGATGAAATAAACTGAAAGATATTCCTATCTATGGCAGCAATACTTGCTCCAATGATGGGTACTCCTTTCTTGGTCCTTTCATAAAGGCCATCACTTCTTTGTGGATATTGCATATCATATATGACATATCCATATCTTGGTATCATATACCTCAGATAAAGAAGTGGTTCATTTCATGATACCTTAGGTAGCGATCTCCATCCTCTCATTCATCTTCTTTTGTTCTTCCAGATATAGAGGGTAATTCCCTCATACACCCTTTCCCCATGTGCCTTGAGGCTGAAGACGGCTTGGATTGCTGGCTAGCATCAGAACACTTCTTTGCTTTGCCCTTGTCCATGCCCTTAAGAATTACCTTTTCTTTGATCACATCAAATATTATGGCTTGTCTTTCTTCATATTTGCCTCTACTATCCTCAACATGTCCAACAACTCTGTCAACGCTTGTCAAAGTTGTTCATGTTGTAGCTTATCATAAATTGTATGATTCTCGCAACATTTGCAGTATCATACCAATAGCTAACTCTTGGCTCAGAGGGAATCCTTCTTAGTTAGGTTTTCCACATACCCAATCACATTGAGTGTGTGAATACCTTACTGGATCTCCTTCTGTCATAACATACTGGGACAGTGTCTTAGAGACATCATATGTCTCATGTTGTCTCTGTAACTCATAGTTCGGAGAACACAACATCAAGCACTCCTCATCAATGTCTTCCTCAGTATGCTTCCATAAGCATACTTTCAGCCATTGATATGGTGGGATCGAGTTCATCTGGTTCTGGTATAATTAGGACTTAGAGCTTTCACTCTACGATTGAATACACTTCTCAATGTCCTAACCAGTCGTGGAAAATTTCCCATTTAATTTGTTGGTCTCAAAGAATGATCGCAAATAAGTGATTATTATTTGTTGTCATTTTTACTACAAAAGGAAATATGCAATTTTAGTCCAAAAACTCATTTTTTACTTATTTGATTGATTTCAAAAGTTGATGATATAATTAGGCCTTTAATTAATTATCGCTCCCACTATTTTACTTCAAATTGATAGCCCTCACCATCAATTTGGAAGATTGTAGCGTACAACCTTCTAGTGGGCAAGGTCCTAAAATCCTCGAAGTCATGGACCAGCTTGGGCCGTCACCCACAACTTAGATCTCTCAGGTAGGCAACTCTTGCCAATTGCATCATATGCAACTCTTGATAAGATGTCATATGCAACTCCTTGCCATGATCATCTCCATGCCTCAAGGTGCTAGATCCTATCTAGGTCACCTTGTTAAGTCCAACCCAAAGCAAACACGATGAATATGCACCCTGCTTGGGCAGACCCACATATCCATCCTTCACGCTTCCACGAGATAGATGGTGCACCACGCTTGGGCATGCCCACACTTGGTCGATCAAGATTTTCACATGTGTCGCATTTGGAAGGCATCTAAAACTTAATATTTAATGAGGGATTTGGTTTTTATATACATATACATATCCAATCACCATAATACATAGTATGTATCATATACATGCTATATCCCACAGAAAACATGTCAAACAATAAAAGTAATGATTATGGCCATCCTAATGTGATTCCTCGAGCCAAGAGGAATCACGGTCATCTAGGTCTACATCACATACAACTTGTACAAGATGAACTCTGTGCTTTGCCTTTATGGGTTTGATCAACTTATCACATGACTGATCGGCTCGCCATCAGGCCGATCGGCTGGGTGCCACCAGCTGATCAGTTGGCTCCTCCAACCGATCGGTTCTCTTGGTCGTCATGCATCTCATCATGGTCGCCACCCACTCGTCTTGCTCCTCGAACCGGTCATCAACCGATCGGCTCACTCCTTGAACCAATCGTCTGGAACATCAACCGATCGGTTCACGCCTTGAACTGATCGTCTCAGTTGTCGTCACGATGTCCTTCGTTCTTTGACATAATAGGAAATAAAATCTATCCTATTTTACATTGTAAAAAGAGAAACCTCGAGTTACATTTGAGGGGAGCAATGGTAGGAAAGAAATCTCTAATTATTTTGAGTTACATCAGGAATAGGAGAAGGAAGATCGGTGCGCAGACCGAGATGCAAGCAACCACATACAACCAAACATAGATAGGATTTATTGGCCATAACCACGCTATACATCCACCACAAAACTCATTTAAGGGTGATGCGTATTGAGTGCATTCATAATACATATCATATATGAAAATTGGGATTTGTGGATTTAGGATTGGACATGCATAAAGCCAATTTTATTCGCATCGTATGCAATAAATAAAGGCGACAAACCAAAATTGATCATATTGATAATCCTAAAGTATAGAGTAGTTGACGTGGCTTTGATACCACTGTTGGGTTTTAGGGGAAGCAGAGAAGGTAGTGGAAACAAAAAATTTCTCCCCCAAACCCAGAATAAGGAAACGCGTCAACATATATACAATAGGAAAGATGGTTTATGGAATCATACCTTGTCCTGAGGCTTGCTCGGCGACAATACCTCGTGGCTTGTGCGGTCTTCACCTCCGGTCTTGGACGGTGTCTGTGCAGCTCCTGGTCACACCGGGACTGTCGCGATTGACAGTTGTCCTACGAGCTACAGATATCTCCCGCCTCTGAAGTAGTCCACACGAACCACCTAGAACTCCAATCTCCTTGTCCCACAAGGAATTGGAAGGAGTCGCACCATCCTATCAGCGTACTAATCAGTGACACACTCTCCTACCACCAGCCGCTTTTTGCAGTTGTCTTTCCCTTATTGTGCCTCCCTTATCAGGTAGCACTTGCTTGGGCTCTCCCGGTTACCAAAACCAGAGAGAATGACAACTTTATAGAGCAATCGGTTGCACTGTGTTGTACTACGAGAAGTCCCCAATACCCCTATATATAGGAGGGTCATGGGATATGGTTCTCCATCCCAGGCAATATGGGACTAAAGCAGGAGTAGAATGGTTCGAGATTTTCCATAAAAACAACCAACTGCGCAACCTGAATCGATCGTTTCATTTCTGAAACGGTCAGTTGACACCTCAACCGATCGGTTGGGACCCATGAAACGGACAGTTCACTTCTGAACCGGTTAGTTCGTGGTCCTGGTCAGTTCCCGATAGACTTTTCTTCTTTTGTTTCTAATTAGTATCAAATACCAATCCTTGTTCCAATCAAATTGGGCAAGTGAAATGAAATCAAATTTCTCACCAATCTGACTTTCCCAACTTGCTCGGTTGCAACAGTTGAACCGATCATTTCAACACTTGAAGCAATCATTTCACCCTATCCATGAGCCGATCGACTCACCACCTGAGTCGATCGGTTCACCAAGTTGAGCTGATCGGTTCATCACATGAGCCGATCAGTTGGGAGTGCAGATTGTGTAGAAACAGTCAATTATAGTTTCAATCAATCTGATACTCTAATTAATCAGTCCAACACCTTGAACATTATGATATTGAGCTATCAATTGATTGAGTGTTTAATTGAACTACTAAACTCCATTAGTAATCAATCTAAACATTGTTTGTGGACAAAACTCCTCTTCCAGGTTAAATCCTATGTGTGTGACCCTGCAGGTCCATTTCATGTTGGCATTGAAAGTCCATAACACTTATGACTTCACAAGCAAAGAGCGGTGCCTAGTCACGCATCAGTGCTACCCAAGTGAAATAGAAAGATGGAGAACAACTTTCAATCCTACAATCCATGAATGGTGTTACAGTGAATGTATAATTCCTTTGTCACTGATATCCCAAATGAACTCGAGGCATGGAACAGTCATCCTATCAACGTTCATTCACTTTATTGATCTCAGAGTAGATTGGAAGAGATATGTTATGACATCAGTATCACATACTGATTCACACATGTGTGCACGCCTTTCTCAATCCTACTCATCAAGTGGCCATGGATATCAAACTCCCTCAGGAGGGACAAATCCCATATCTATCACTCACCCCTCAAAAGCCCCATGAGTCAAAGCCACCCAATCATCACCGTTATAACAACCCATGTTTCAGGATTGCGTTTGATGATGTCAAAGTGTGCCCAACAATATGTGTTGAGTGTAGTGATTTCAGGTCAAAGAATCACACTCACCACCATCACTGTGAGTACTAACTGTGACTACCATGTCATGGTTCCATGTATCAAACTCACGGTGGGTCTATCTGGTACACATGTTCTCTAACAAGTACCTATGTGTTTGGTTTGATATCTCTATATCATGACTAATGAGATTCTGTCATCAACCAACACCACAATCTAGTCTTGTGTGTCATTGATGTCTATCTACCTTCCACAATGACATCCGACTAAGGACATAATGAGAATGTACAAACTCTTAACATTCATATGATCTCATCGTTCAGGTCCTCAACTTGAAAGCATACATCATTGAGTACTGTCATTCTCTAGACATTCAATCTGTTCTATCACTATCTCATATGATTGAACCAGAAAGAATTGGAAGCTTGCCTTTGATGTTTATCAAATCAATCTTGATGTATCCCACCAATCATCCCATGATTGGTTCTCAGGGCATACATACCAACAATCTCCAGCGACTCCGGCCAACTCTGACATAGCTAAGACTGCCATTGAGTTTGCAGGGGAACGACAGAGGTTGTGGTGGCCTTTTTGAGAGTTGAGAGAGGTTGCATCTTGAGGTCAACCCTCAAGTTGACCCAGTCGGGGGCCTGGTTCGTGAACAGAGCGGCCATCAGAGGTAGAAGATGAGGGGGGGGGGGGGGATTACATCCCTACCCCCAGGTGTAAGCGGCCCAAGATTGATGGAGTAGGGGCAAAAATGAGACTCGACCCCAGAGATCAGATCCACATGGTAAAGGCCAAAAGGGGATTTAATGCTGACGTGGCTCCTTGCCATTGGCCAAAGGTAATTTAGCTTGCAAAATTAGTAAGTACTAATTGGTAACTCGGATTAAAAAGTATTATATATAAAAATTGATCAGAAAAATGCAAGGAATGCAATAAAAATGTATTTGAAGCCTAATTCTACTTGCAACTCAAAAAGTACGTAAAGATGTTATCTTTATTGATTAATGACTTGGGAAGGGTTATATGGACGTTTAAAGTTGATATTAACATGTTGACTACAAAAAGACACATTAAGATTTAAAAGGATGAGCTTTACTCGTAATTGGATTAATTTAGGGTTCCATGTGCATAAATAAACTTTGATGGGCCTTGATACCCTAATGTTAGTAATTAAGATTCTTAATGGATTTAATTGATCAAATTCATGATTAACGCTGAGATGTGATGGTTCTAAACTATTTTGAGTATAAAAGTTCCTAATTGTGGATAAGTACCCTTAATTTGGTGATTAGGGTTTTCTAATGGGTAAATGTGGAATTAGTAATAAATGGAATCCCTATATGAATTAGATCATAGTGAAATATGAGTTGTCAATTCAAAAGAAACTAAAGGTGATAATTGAGTCTAATGATCTTGAAATAACATAAAAGGATAAAGATGGTAGTTTTGGTATAAAAGAGAAATCATAGACTTTAATTTGGCTTATAATGTTGAAATTAGGGTTTGTGAACATTAAATGTGATGAAAGTATTATGGAGGCTAAAACCCTAATAAAACCCTAAATTGGCCTAGAAAGCCTAAGGTGGAGTCCAAGTCTATCTTGAGAATGTTTTCGATAAACTATAACACTTGGGTGTTATGCATTAATTTCAGGATATTGTTGAGTGCTTGTTTGATTGTTCTTTATCATTATTGCTTGGATATCAGGTTGCTCTATATCAGGTATGTGGTTAATTATGGTTAATTGCATTAGTTTCTCGAGGGTTTTCTGGATGGTTAATTGCATTGAATGCAACCTATTAGTTTGGATGTTCATGCTTGCAAATTATAAAGTCACTATGATTATCACAATTGTAAAATAAGTGTGTATTTCTCGCACCTTCATGCCACCCTGATGGATGATGCAAAAAGGTCAAGCCCGGGAGGGAAGACCAATGGGTACCATGAGAGGTGACCCCAGGCACCAAGCTCAGGATGGAGAAGGTGGCCTATAATATTGCATGACTAAAGGGCACCATGAAGGGTGACCCCAGCAACCAAGCTCGGGATTGAGAATGTGGCCTTAAGTCAATGGCAAAAGAGAAACTCAAAAGGGGGTATGCTAGGGTTAGGGAAAAAGCGGTGGAGAATGTCACATTGAAAGCGTAAATTGGCTTGTTAATTGACTTGATTGTGATATTTAGATTGTTAGCCATATTTTTGAAACTTTGGTTGTCCCCAAATACTGGCATATTCATTTATGTTGACCGACGTTTTGTTTTTCGGCGTTTTAGGTACAAATTGAAAAGGACAAACAGTAAAGTGACACATTGTGAAAATAAAAAATAAAGTGCAAGGAGGATTAGATAGAATAGACTCAAGCTATGGATAGAAGTATATTTCCAAAGTTTTTAAAATGTATGCAAAGTTTTATTTTATACAATATTTCAGTTTAGTAGGTAGAATTTCTTAATTATTACTGATTTATTGTCGAACCTTTGATCTCGTTTATTGGGATAATGACTCTGACCTCTTGGTCTCCCTTAAGTGGGGGTTACTGGGAGGCGGGGTCGTCACACTTTTAATGGCGAAAATTTTATTTTGAAGTTGATATTCAATTTTTGAGAAAAAATGAATAAATATTCCAATATTATCATCTTTGGAAGAAAGGAAATGTAACCAAATGTATATACTATAATTTTCAACAATCACAAAACAATATCTCTTTTCACCTATAGATTATGTTCTAATACGTCAAAAAAAATTCATATTTACGAGTTCAAGAGGTCTTGATGTACTAAGGATTTGTTTTTCTTTAAAGGAAGTTTTAGTTTGTTTTCCTAATGTGCATGGTTCATGATTTTTAAGATCATCAAAAGAGATTTGAAGCAGACCATGAACTAGATCATAATTAATTATTTTTTAATAACATGAGTACTTGCATGTCCTAATCTTCCATGCCATAAATTTTGGGTATTATTATTTGCAATAAGGCATTTACCAACAATTGATTTCATAGAATTATTCCTAAGAACATAAAGATTTTCTACTCTTTCACCTTCATATACTACATTGTTTGTATCTTCTTCAAGTAATTTGTAGCAAGTTTTGTTGAAAAACACATCATAATCACTATCACATAATTGACTAACACTTAGCAAATTGTGGTGCAAACCATTTAGTAATGGAACATTCTTAATTGTGAGATTAGTTCCAATATTACTTATTCCCGTGATGGTACATGTGCCATTGTCTCCAAATGTGATTGATCCTCCCTTTTTCTTATCGATTGAATGAAAAGCTTTCTTATTTCCACTCATATGTTTGGAGCATCCACTATCAACCATCCAATCCTGCAATTTTTTAAAAGATTTTTGATTCCCATGTCGAGTCCATGATGGTTAATATATGAAACTTATATTATGAATACCAAAAATATTTCAAATACTCAAATTTAAAATCCTGAGAGATTTTTAGTCAAACAATACTTCAGCCGAGGAGTTACTCAATTGAAATGTTTTTTGATCGGATTTAGTTCCAGACTTTATTTTACAAAATATTCAAATGACTCGTTGCTTAAATAAATGATATGCAAATATATCTTTTTTTAATAAAAATATATGAATATCAAATTGGGTTGAGATTAGACATCAATGTGTTTATCAAGATAAGCATAAGTCAAATCTCAACAATTTCTCCCTTTTGTTTTAAGATGGTGGTTGGGAACCCCAACCTTGTCAATTACTCCTTTCTTTTGATATTTACATGAGAAAGAATAATGACCTAAACGTTCACAAGAATGAAATGAGAGAGTATAAATTTCATTCCTCTTTTGAACATTTTGAGAATTTAGATATACAGTTCTAGTCTTAGGAACATATGTCTTTCTAGTTTGGTTTTTAGGTACGTATCCTATACCTCTTCTTCCCAATTGTTTAGAAGACATTTCTAGAATATTATCAATATTTTTATTTCCTTGCATTAATCTAGAAACTTATTTTTGTAATTTAACATTTTCAGCAAGCCTTTTAGTTATATCTAAATTTACTTGAGAAAGTTTTGAAAGTAAAGTGTGTCTTTCTTTTACGAAAACATCATAAATTGAACGTGAGCATAGAACATGTTGAGTTTGATAATCATTTAATTTTACAAGCATATCAATCTTTCTATGAGAAAGAAGATTATTGTCATTTTGAAGAACAAGTAATTGTGCCTCATAATTTTCAATCGATTCTTTTAGTACATTATTTGAGTATTTTATAGTATCATTTTCAAAACTAAGGTTATCTAGATTAATGTGAAGTTCATCAACAACTAGAAAGTTTCTTCTTTTCTTTCTTACATTCAATATATTTTGCATGAATTACTTGAAAATTAGTAACTAATTCTTCTTTAGATAATTCAAAAAATCTACCTCATCGGTTTCTTCATCTTTGCTTGCCATGAGAAATTCTATTTCCTCTTCTTCACTGCTTCCACATTCATCACTTGATTGATCCCAAGCGGATTTGTAGGATTTTTCTTCCTTGTCTTTCTTCTTGAATAAGGACTTATTCTTCTTGAGATTTGGTAATTCATTCTTCAACTGGCCCTTCTTTCTGCATTCAAAACACCTATAAGAATGAAAATGTTTGTATATCTTATCATTTACAATTAGAGCATTTTCTTTATCATCATTTCTTGTGTCACTATTTTATTGAATGATATTTCTTGATGGTGGATGGGAAGTGGCTTTAAGTGTGAGTCCCTTATTTCTACCCCTTTGTTTCTCTACTTGGATCCTTTCTTACTCTTCTAAAGTGACTTTGTGAGTCTCCACATTCTCGATCAGCTTCTCCATCTTCAGTGATGTAAGATCATTTTCTTCACGGATAGCAGTTACCTTTGACTTGTATCAGGGAGGAAATGGCCTAAGTATCATGGATATTTGATTTTCCTCACTAATGTTTTTTCCAAGCACACTTAGGATGTTCACAATGTTATAGAATCTAGCATACATTCCTATAATGGTTTCATCAGGTTGCATACGAAACAATTCAAATTTATGTTTTAACATACAGATTTTAATATTCTTAACTTGAGTAGTTCCTTCATGTGTTACTGCTAGTTTGTGTCATAGAACATGAGTTGTTTCACATGAGGATATTTGATTGAATTCACTAATAGATAAAGAATAACAAAAAATACTTACTGCCTTTGTTTTGAGAGTGGCTTGTTTTACCGTATCAACATTCTGTTTTTCTAACTCTGTTGTTGGAAGTACATATGCATGAGCTATCATTTTCAACAAATCCAAGATGATACCTTGAAAGTAGAACTACATCCTCCTCTTCCATTAGGTGTAGTTAAACCCATCGAACACTAGAGGCCTTCTCACGTGCAACCCTTCTAAAAGGAGGTTGTCAATATTATTATTCCTCATACTTCAAGACCGGTTAAGGATCCTTAAAGACCTACTCTGATATCAAATGAAGAGATCTAGAGGTGGGAGAATATATCTTTATAAAAATTAAAGCACAAATAGAATGGAAAAAGACAAGCAGTCAAATGAAGACGAGGTTTAGAGTGGTTCCATCTAAAACATCAATCCACGACTTAGTTGTTTCCAACTAGGATTTTGCAAAAATTATTTTTATCAACTTATCTATTAGGAAAAATTACAAAAGTTATTACTGCAACTAAATCATCTTCTTTTACCAGCCACAAAAGTGAACCATGCAAACCTCTTCTTTGATGAATGACAGAAGAGCATTGATCTCCTCTTCTTTAATGGATGACGGAAGAGCACTGCAACACTTCCATTTTTAATGGACATTAGAAGAGCACTGCCACACTTTCTCTTATTTGACTGCCATTGAAGAGTGCATGTGTGAAGACTTCTTCTACACCTACAAGATCTCAGATAACCTCCTCTCCTTGGAGTAGCCCCATGACAGTTCACGAACAAAGAAAGAAGATTGGAGAAAAGAGAACATCAATATAGCTCCAAATGTCCTAGATCAAGTTTATGGACTAATACCACTATAGACTAGGCAATGATGAATGGTGGTGTTGGAGAACTATGATTAAGACACAAATTTGGCAATTGTAGAAGATTGCAAATGGAAAATTATGGCTCAATATTGCTCAATTGTTGCTCAAGTATTGCATCTCAAGTATGTAAGTTGTGTGTAAGGTGTCCTATGACGACTACTATTTATGGGAATGTACTATAAGTGGCTACAGCATCTTAGGGTAGTGTCTATAGTGTTCAAGGATGAAAAATAGTCGTTATAGTTGGGTCAATGTAGGTGTATTGGTTAATTTATTTGTTAATATAGTTTGCATTCCAGAACCCTTCTCAGTTGACACAATTCTCGACGGGAGGCTCCTCGATCGAGAAGTTCTTTGACTGGGTTTGGTCTACATCTCAAACTTCATTCTAATGGATAATTGTCATTCTAACTTCTTGATCAAACATCATAAAAATCTTTCCTCAGTCCAGAAATCAATGATTGAGTCTATCTCAGTCGATAATGTTTTTGACCTAGACTGACTCAGAGCTAAGTAATTGTAAAGGTTCTTCCGATGCTCAAAATCATCAACCAAGTGGGTTCTCAGTCGATAGTTTCTTGGACTGAGAGAGTCTAGGTTAACAAGTTATCCGACTAAAAAAATTCTTCGATTTTGGTTTTGCAAAACTTGGAAAACCTATCTAATGATTTTTCTAATGAGGCTAGCCTACCCTAGATACTTATTTTATACATATGAATAGGTTTGTGATAGATGGGGTTGGTCCATAGCGTGATTTTACAAGAGTTCTAAACATTTATACATTTTTATTACAAATATGCACACATACACAATAATACTCCCATATTGATCAATTTTTCTCAACATGGACTTTGTACCTGAAACACTTAGATAGGATGTTAAATACACAAATAAGAAGTCTTTTTCATCATCAAAAGATAAGATAGAAAATGTCCAATTTAGTCAATAGTGTATGGACCATGGTGGCTACGAATCAAATGTTTAATTTCTTTCTTCAATGATTTATCAACTCACTTGCATGATTATTTAATCCAAGATTTATAGAACATGATAATCATATATTAGGAATCTCATTTATTTCACATTGACTCCCATATGAGAACTTCAAAAGGTTAAAATATGGAGTGATAGGAAGAGGACCCTTGGGTAATGTGATAATCATGCCTTTGCAATATTCATCCATGTAATTTCCTTATTTTATAAGGACCAGAAATTGTAAATCCTTAAGTATTAATATATGCAGTTATTCAATGAAAGTGAGTGACTTTTGGTGGATGTGGTGAATCCTAATCCACCCGCTCACTTCCATCAATTGATCTAAACCAAGACTACATGACTTATTCTTTATTAGTAAGTAATAGACTTATAACAAATTTTGATTGAAAAAAAACATTTGAATTAATTTAACCAGAAAAGTTCTAATAGTTGTCAATTGGGATCCAACCCTAAACTTTACTATCATAAGATCTATCTACTTGTGATGATTTTTATACCTTGTTAGGTAATTTTTTGGTTTTTAACTCTAGAATTGTTTAAGTATGGTAATTTCCTACATTAAGAGATGAGTGGAGTAGAATCCAAGTTTTTTTTAACATAGGGATCATATTACTCATCATGTTCCCTCAGAACAGGCTCACCACTGTTCGATTACAACCTATGACCCAATGTAGCTTCCCCTCTCACCATGTTAAAGAGGAAGTCTAGACATTGCTTCCATCTACCCCTAATGCCTCCCTGAACTCGACTCCATTTGGCGATACTATCCGCCACCTTATTATAAGTTCTCTTCTTAAAGCTAAAATCTAACATTTGGAAAGAAGTTACAAGTTTCCTAATGAAAAGACACTCTTTCTTATATTGGATTGGGATCTCCGTCTGATTCTGTATCATCTTGATTGCTCCAGTGCTATCTGATTTGACCAAAATATTGTTGAATCTTCCTTGGCATTCCTGGATGTCATAAGAACTGGCTCTATGTTCATCTTTGAGGGTGTCTGAAATAGTACCTTTGTTGTAACGTCCTCCAAGCCAGCACCCTTCGTGGTCCCGAATAATGATTGTTGTAGACATATGCTTTCTCTTTAATGTAGCATCTACGTTCAACTTCACTTGTCTGACTCTTAGAGGCCCCACTTTGGTTCGTCTCGGTGATCTATCGATGTGGTCCTTTCCTTCACGAAGACCCTCCTACAAACACTCACCTCCTGCCTGATTAACGTGTATAGCCCCTCTACATTTATCCATGCATCCAGAAACACTGAGTTTCACCAATGGGTCCATATCTTCCAAATCGTAATGGCCAGCCATACATTCCATCCTGAGGTATCTTTTGTCTTCCTTAGGTTAGCGCTGAGCCAAATCCCAAAAGCTTGAGCTTGTTTTAGTTCCATTTTGGTGGTGTTTTGTATATACTCCCAGAGTTTCCTACTTTCCAAACATGTGACAAAAACATGCAGTAGAGTCTCTATCCCGTTCCTACATGGAGGGCATTGAGAGTCCTTCGTGAATCCTCTCTTTGATCTAGCCTCATTCGTCATGATTCCACCGTGCAAGCCTAGCCATAGCAGAGTTTTCACCCGTTGCAGTACCTCCAGCTTCCACAACATCTTCCACCTTCTTGGGGTCTTCATCGAATGTTCCTTCTGTAGTTGTCGATACACCTCTTTTAGAATAACCCTTCCTGTCCTATCCTTTAGATACCAAATTTCAGTGGATCCCACCTTAGGGTCTGATGGTGGCATGGACATTATATTGGTTTCCGTCTCATCCTTCAACCAGTGTCATATGAATTCTGAATCCCATCTGCCTTGTAGGTATACCATCAATCTAGCGGTGAGCTCGTTAAGTTCTTCAGGTACTGCCCTAAATTCCTTTATCTCTGGAGATCGACCCCCTTCAATTCATCTATCATACCACACTCTTGTGTTTGCACCTGATAACACTACCTTCCCAGTATCAGTAGTTAACTCAGCTTGTATTCTGGTGATTGATCTCCAAAGACTTGATGCGCTTGCCAGTCCCTGATTGGCTCTGTGCATATACTTCTCCTTTATAACCCTTTTCCACATCACCTCCCATTGTGACATAAAATCCCAATAGGTTTTATATAGAAAATCCTTGTTTTGAAGCCTCGTCTTCTTAATGTCCAGTCCTCCTTCATCGTTGCTTGTCATTACCTTGTCACAGGCCACTAGGTGTATGCCACTTTGTCTCATCGCCCCTTTCCATAAGAATGATCTTATTATTTGGCTATGTTGTCGCACACCGCCAAGGGAAAAGCTGTGGATTGCATGATGTATAGAGTTAGTGTGTTGAGCACTGACTTGATCAGAGTCATCCTGCCTATTAATGATAGTGACCTATTCACCCATGTTGAGATCCTTGCTTTGATTTTGTTGATAGTGTCCAGGTACAAGTATTTCTTTGATCGATCATATATAATTGGAACTCCCAGATGCTTCCCAATGTTCTTTGTCTGACCTATTCCAGTGAGCCTGGTGATCTCCCTCCTTATCAAATTGGTTGTGTTCTTGGAAAAGAAAATTGTAGATTTCTCCTTGGCTAAAATATGTCTTAATACTCGTTTGAACTTTTTCAAGACTACCAGCATGGTTCGAGCCTGTCATTCTTTTGCCTCCCCAAACAGGATTAGATCATCCGTGAAGCATACGTGGGGGATACCAATTCCTTGTCAGGTAGCATGAAAGGGAATCCATCTCCCCATCCTTTCTTCTACTGTAATAGGTTGGTTAAGCCTATCTAAGAATAGAACAAATATCTAAGGGGACAATGGGTCACCTTGCCGCTCTCGTCGTGTTGCTTTAAAGGGTTTTAAATTCTCTCCATTCCAAGTGATAGCTATCTCCCCTGCTGAGATTATGTTCATAATGATTCTGATTTGGCTCTATGGTATTGTTGTCCTCCTCAGGGTGTCTTTGATAAAATCCCAGCCCATCATATTGTATACTTTCGATAGGTCCACCTTCATTGCCATAGTAGTGTGCTTCCCCAATTTGATTCTCATGGAGTGTATCATTTCCTATACCAGCATTATGTTATCAGTTATTCATCTTCCAGGGACGAAGCTACTTTGAGCAGGAGATATCCAATCTAGCAAGTAGGGTTTAATTCTTTCCACTATGATTTTGGATAACAAATTAAGTCCAACGTTGTTTAGTGCAATTGGTCTCAAATGGTTACAGCTTTCCGGAGTCTAATTTTTGGGGATCAAGACCAGGATGGAGTTTTCTATGCTCTCATCAATAGGCCAACCTACAAAACACTTAGATATCATTAGAGTAATGGAGTCACCTAGATGCTCCCAGTTCCTTTGTAAGAAACCAGCATCCACCCCGTCAGGTCTCGGGGCTTTGATGGGGTTCATCCTCATCAGTACTTCCTTTATTTTCTCCTTGCTTGGGGCTCTCCCCATGTATGAGTTATCTTCCTCCTAAAGTGGCAGGAATTGTCCCACATACGCAGCGATAGAACTAGTGTTTGTCCTCTGTCTCTGCTTTGTAAACAAGTCATGAAAGAATTCCCTCACCACTATATTTACTTCTGCTTCATCATCCACCCACGAGCCATCATTATTCTTGAGTTTGGTAATTATGTTCCTTTGTCTTTTGGCCCTCACCAGTGATTGGAAGTATTTTGTATTGGCATCACCGGCCTTCATCCAATAGAACCTCGCCCTTTGCCTCCATTCCTCTCCTTCCTCATGTATGAGTTTGTTGTACTCCATCTGTAGCTCTTCTATCTGATCCACCTCCCATCATTTTCAGTCTGCATTTTGCTTATCTCTGTCAGTAGTGATCTCTTCCTCACTATCAATTTCCTTCACTCCTCCTTGTCCCACTTGATTGATCTCGTCATCAGTTTGTTTACAGCTTCATGAAATGGTATGTTGTTGTCCCAATTATTGTGTAAAAACTCAGGGAATGAGTCTCTGGTGTTCCTTATAGTGCTCATCTTGGGTCTATATGCATATCGTTTGGTTCTATCATCCATTGTGATTAGTATGGGGAAGTGATCAGAGTTGATTCTTGGAAGTACTTCTACCTTGGTTGATGTATGAGCCTCCAACCATTCCTGGTTGTCAACTTCCCTATCACGCCTCTTTGTCATCCATACCCTTCTAAAGGTCATCTTAGGACCCGACGCTCCCAAGTCCTTCAGGCCTGCGTTCATTATCCCCAATGAGAACTCCCTATAGCTACTCAGTGTAATGGGCTCTCCTCCTAACTTCTCCTCTACCCTCAGGATGGCGTTGAAGTCGCCCGCAACCAGCCATGGTGATATCAATGTTGCTGCTATTGTGTGGAGGTGTTCCCAGAGAAGTCTTCTACATGACTGCTTTGTGCTTGCATAAACGAAAGTCAATCTCATTCTCTTATTAACTCTGCAATGTACGAATTGTTTGTGTCCAGCTAGGATCTCCAACTCCCCCACCCTTCTTTTCCACTATACCCAAATGCCTCCAGAGAAGCATGTCGCCTCTACTCGATAGGATCTATCAAATCATAACGTTTTCACAATTCTATCCACATTGTCACCGCTTGTCCTTGTCTCAAAAATGGCAAAAACATCTATCTTGTGTAGCTGGGTTAAATCCCATATAGTATTTTGGGTATCCCTCCCGCATATACCCTGGACATTCCACATTGAAACTATCATTGGGTAACCATTGCAGAAGAGCTCGGGTCCTCCTTGCCCAGTTCGATCATCGCTACCGATCTGTAACTCCTTCTAATCTTTTTCATTGGACCATTCCTCGTAAGATCTTTAGAGTTGAGTATTTTCCAATTCTTGAGACGAACGCCTACCGAAACTCCAAACAACATGGACTTGCTCGGACTTCCCACCAAGGTTGTCCTTGTATGTGTTCCTCCCATGGTGAATCATAACCCCTCACCACTTCCTGTCTCCTCCTCCAGTATGACCATTGTGTTCTCCCCTTCTATAGTTATTGCTTTGTGTTTCTGCATGCTTCCGTCTTTACTCATTAGCCCCTCCTTACTATATCCCATGTTGGTGCTAGGTCGACTGGATTCCTCTACATGTCCTTTTTTCTTGTTTGATGCCTTCCATTATCGCCATTCATATCCCAATTTAGGTCTGACACTCCCAGTAGGTATTTCTCCCTCCGTCTGCTCCTCAATAACTTATAATTCCCCAAATTTGTTGTGCGTTGGTACTCCACTCCTTTTCCCATGTGCTTCCTCCTTCCTCGGACACCTACGGAATGGTTTTGCATGTAATGTCTCTGTAAACTTCCACAGCGGCTTAGGAACCATTTGCGTCCCTTCAGCCTGCTTCCCTGCTTTCACCTGGGCCTCTAGGGCCACCTTCCTTTCATTGCACTCCTCCTCCATGTGCCCAATTTTTCCACAAAACATACAGATACTTGTTAAGTTTTCATATTCGACCATGTACTTTTCCCTTTGTACTATGATTTCTGGCACCAATGGCTTACTAGTGTCCATTTTCACAACTATTCTTGCAAATTTCCCCCCTTCTCTTTTGATCCATGTTTGTGTCCATCTTGATTGTCTTCCCTATTGCGCCTCTAACTTCCTCGAAAAACTGAGTTTGGTAGAGAAAAATAGGCAGACATGGGATCCTTATCCAGATCACCATGTGTTTAGGATTGGCGGAGGATGGTGAGAACGACCGGTCCCAAGGCTGTATACTAAGGTAGGATCCCATTAGTGGCCATGGCCCTCCCGTGAGAGCCATCAGATAATCTTCTTCCCTAGTGAGTTGCATGATTAAGTAATTGTCCTCCAAATCGATGAGTTTAAACACTCCCACTGGTCTCCACAATGTTTTTATTCTATCCTGCAGTGTGAGGAAGCCAACATTTCTAGCGATGACCTTGACTACTACCGCATACATCCATGGTTGTACCAGTTTGTCAAATCTTCCTTCGTCTGTCTCAAATGAAGGTGTTCCATCTACAAGGCTTGTTTGGATGTCCTTCTTGTTTAGTTTTTCATTCGGATCTTCAAACCCTAAGAATGGTAGTCTCCCAGTTCCTTCACCTTCATTGATTATGTCCTTATAGGACATTATCTTTCTAGTTTCTCCCCCTACCACGTGCGTCCCTTTGGCAGTTTTTGTTTGCAGCATCAGAAAGTCCTCTGTTCTCGGAGGAGGGGTTCCCTCTTTGTTTCCCGTAGTGTTTGTCTGGACCTCCTTATTTCTCAAACTACCAAAGTTCAAGGATATTCCCAAATGCCTAAGGATTTTGTTTTAGGATTATTTCTTGCTTGTCCTTGCCGCTTTGGCTAGCATGTTGTTATTCAGGTCTTCCAAACTTCTCGGTCCTCCCTCTTCCTTGGGTGCTTTCTGGTCTGCCGCTCCTGCTCCTGGAGATTTAGTAGTAGTCTCTTCAGACCCCAAAACTCTATCCCCTTCATTCTCCTTGTCGCCTTGCCCCCATCTATCCCTTCCATCGCATCGAACACACTGCCTTCCTCCCCGTTCCCCTCATCCGGTGGTCGCGTGCCACCAAAACGCCCTCTTCCACCTCGGCCTCCATGGCCGCCGTTTCTTCCTCCTCGCATGAAACCCTAGTAGAGTGATCCCTGACTTTTTACTCACACTGGGGGTAGATAAGATTATGGCTAGACTTCAGTTATCTAGATTATATGACATGAATAGATGACTAAATTTTTATTCATTTATCATGTTCTCTAGTATAGGAAAGGACGTTCGAACATACATTAGACTCAGACATATTCCATGGTGGTATAAAAGTAAAATTTATAGAGTATTTAACAACACATGATTAATCACATCATTAGCTATTACATTATATTTCCTAGTAATAAAGAAAAAAGTCATATGATTAAAGTTTGTTCTATTTGTTTTCTATGTATATATTATGGGGCTTGAATTTTTGTGGAACGCCTTCATTCAATCTAAAATTTCCAATTTCTTGAAAAAAATAATATTTCTCCTAGAAACTAGATAATTACATTGCCTTGCACAATTATCTTGCACAAGTAATGTAATTTAGCTTGGCTTCCAGGTCACATGTTGCATGGATAATTTGGCCTTAGTAATGCAATTGTTTGCCTCTACTTCACACTATGTGAATTCTAGTCGAGCAAGACATATAATTGTAGTCATAAGCTCATTCCTCAAAGATTATGAAATCTTTTCTAGCAAGTGGATTTTTTTAAAAGTCAATATTTTATTTAATTACATTTGAATTTTAGACGGGTAGGGATTTAGTAGTTTGAGTCTATTCTTAAATGAACATGGTAAAATATTTTCTAATTTTTCTTATCTAGGTTGAGCAACTTTATTTCTCATTATACAATGATGCCAACATGCAATGGAAGGAGTGGAATAATTGTTAGATTTCTTGATAATGATCTCATGTTCCTCGTCAAATGAGAAACCCAGACGTTAGAGTTTCTTTAGATTGTCAATGCTTGATTTATTGCCATTGAGTTAATTTAGGATTTTTCCTAAGAAATGTTAAACTGAGGGAAGGTATCTATCACGTCCATGTTCCTTATTCTCTATTCCACATTTTTCACCAAGGATCTAAGTAATATCAGCGACAAAAAGATCATAATTCTCTCAACTATTTTGAGCTTACATAGGCCCTGCCACTCGTCTTTCCTTGTATTTCCTTCCTTTCATGAATCTTTATGTATGTTTGTCGAGATGTGTAATTACCATCAAACACCAGGGGCCAATCCCACTTGTCTTATTCAGGCAACAAAGTTGGTGAATGTGTTGTAGATTTTTCTTTAACAAGGTGAATGGTCTTAGATGAAGATCCATTCACATTTTCCTATGAGAGTGACCATATATATATGCTTTTAGGTCCTCCAAGTCTGAAGTAAACATGGTATCGGTGGTGTGTGAAAATCCAACACATATATATCTACAAACCACTTACCATACTAAATGGTATTATGTCGAACATCATTTTTTTTTGGATTTGCATGGGCCGAAGCCCACCCTCTCTCCAAACAGGTGCCAGAGCCCAGATGACCCAAGAGGTTGGTAAATACAGCTGACCCGAGTGGATTCGAACCAGCGACCCTTCATGAGGGGTGCACTGGCTTGACCGCCCGGGCTACACTGGTCGGGTATGTCGAACATCATTGATGATACATCTACTATGAAGCTTTCATATAGGTAAATTCTTCTTGATAAAGGCATAGATACAAGAACATGATCTTGCCTTATTGATTGCATCCTTAAAATATATTTACTTTATAACTTGTACCTAGAGGTCAACTATATGATTAAGATAGTTTGAAACATGGCATGGTTTTGGTCATTGGCATCCTTGACAACCAAGCCACCATAATCATTGTCTAAGGTGAATATTTTTCACAACATAGGGGATAGATTTTTATGGTCCTTGGCCCTAAACTAGATGAATTTCTAACAAGTATTTAATGTCATCACAAAGTGAAGGACATAATAATGTGGATAGCATTATGTGCGATGGAATAGACTCAAGGTCACCTTGGAAAGCATGACAAGCCTAAATTTAAAACAATGATGAAGCAACCAATTTCTCACCTTTGATTTCACTGATTTTTAAATAATTCTATAAGAATTTAAATTTATTATGTCATTAATAATAAGACCTCCTAGGTAGAAACCTATGTCTTCTATGAAATGGATTCCTATTCATCATGTGATCATCATCTTATCACCATCAATAGTATTTGTAGATAAGTAACAACATGTTTTTTCTCCATAAATTATCTAACTAGATACTAGAAGAATGTTTAGAAGCACCTCCTTTATAGTAATCTCTTCTATTATATAAACTTTTCTATGAGTAGAATATTGTTTGTGAATTATATGTAGGTTATAGGAATATCACATCTAGATAATATCATTTGTTTACTTTTAGTTAACTCATCAAATTGGGAATTGCTTGGCTAAGATTCCTTACACATAGCACACTAATATACATACCAATTGAGTCCCCTTTTCTAACCCCTTTGTTCACCATGAATGGAAGAAAAGTAACACTTTCCCACATAATAGAAGTAAAACCTAAGATCATGATTTGTATCATTATATTTATCATTTTCAATAGGATATAAATGTAAGAAAATGTGTCCTGATTAAACTTTAAACTCATTCTGTCAAAATATTTTCACAAATCAAGTATCACTTACATCCACTTTCTTTTTCTATCTTGAATCTCTTTGAGTGCATTGCATCCTATAAGAGAATAATGTTGTCTATGATCTTGTAGCCTGGAATAAAGTTTTATTGAGTTGAAGAAATATAATCATTGAGAAATGGTTTAAATCATTTCACTAGAATTTTTGAGATGAACTTGAAACATATGTTATCAAATATCAATCTCATATCATATTATATTTGCATTGCTCCAATTTTTGTAATAGAATCATTTAATGTTTCACCAGCTCTAAGTCAATACTTTTGCATGAGAAAATGTATGTGACATTTTGAATCACCAAGTCATGTACATGATTCCAGTTGACTTGTAGGAGTTCATTATCTACAAAATTCAGCTTGGGTGCCTTGAATGGATTCATCATGAATATTATGTTCTTAAATTCATCAACATTTGGAAGGGAATCTAGTAGATATCATTGGTTGTTGTCAATGAAAGGTAATCACCCTACATAATCAAAGGAGTTGTTGTAGATAGAAATTTGTTGTTACAGTAAAATATCATTTAAGAAGTCAAAGACATGTTGCTTTTTAGTAACATTTTTGGTGATCTAGTTTCCATTATTATCCTCGAGATGGGTGGTTTTGTTGTAGTGAAGTCTTGCGCAAACATACCATTGGATGAATTTAATGTCTCATTACCCAACTATAGCCATTTAAGATGGAATTTTCTCTTCCATTACTCCTTCTTGTAATTGAGGATACTTTGGACATTATCTTAGAGCTCTATAAACTTGAGTACATTAGCATAATTTCTATTAAGAGCTAGATCTATTAAAAAATGTTCAATCCTCTATTGATATTCTCCTTTTCTTAGTATTGTTGTTCCATACTGGTTGCATCCCACTTTATGATAGAAAGTTAGAAGGTCATGAGAGACTCTTGGAAGGGATGTTTCTTTTTCTAATGATACAACAATTGTTTTTTGGAGTCTGACTTCAATTTCTTGGTAGACCTTATTTTGAAGGGGAAGTTTCAATAGCCTGACAAGGCATATCAAGAGACTAGTAATGTGTTATGATCCAAATATATGCATGGGAGGATTGACATAGTTGTGAATGTGTTTCCATCAAACAATCATTCATTAGCAATCATTTGATCTTATATCTAAGATAAGACTTTTTGTTGGAAGGTAAACCTCTATCCATTTGGCTTAAAGTTTGTGACAGCTATGTTAAGGAGAACTTTGTTAAACTTGAATATTAATCAATAATCATTGTATATTCTTTCATACTTCTCATAAGAGGATACCATAGTATTGAAATCCTCAATAACAACACATGCACCTTTAATGCTGGCCAAAATTTCTGATAAATATATCTAAGGGAGGTTTCAACTTGTGGGATTAGGACTTCCCTATAAAAACTTAAAGTACAATATATGGTCTATTTTATTGTGGATCAACTTTTTTGTGATTCAAAATCACCTCCATAGAGAAATTATTATAATCTCAAAGGATACATATGCCACCTGAGAAGCAAGTTGATTCAAAATGGTTGGAGGATATGTATCCCATCTTGTTTATTATATTCTTAGCTCTAATACCACTATATCAAGGTTTAAGAATGGAAAAGATTGAGAGGTGGCGAGTGTCACGGATCTATTTATTACCCTAAGTTCATAGTACTAATGGCTACATAGCCAAATCCGAGTGGACATAGGTGTCTGTCCCTAGAATGGATCCAATATTTTACATAGGCAATATATATGAAAAAGTAGTAACAACAAGATATAATAAGATACTAGAAGGGGAATAGGAAACATGTACCCATATCTATTTCAACCATAACCCATTGGTGTTTCATTTGAGTCCAGAGTGCAGCAGATCTTTGGCAACTATAAAAACAATAAACAAAACATATTAATGCTAAAGCATTAGTTATGCTATGAAAGCCAAGTAAACACAGTTTAAGAGTATTGTCAAAGTTTTCTTAGATAGAAATATCATATAAAGCAATAAGTAGAAAAAGGTTAGAACTCTTAATGACATTATTGTATACAAAGTGTGTTTTATGTGCATTTCCATTATAGTTAACAACATATTATGGCCATGGACCAACTTCCCATTGGAAGGGTCCATAAGGGTGCTCAAGATTATCTACCCTTTTATCAATGTGAGGGACCTTAAGACCAAAGTCAATGAGCTAACCCTATTTCATTCATGTCTTGTTCCCTTGCCCTGAGAAATTAGGCAGGTACACTAAGTTTGTATAATGGACAAGTTCAATTATGTTCATGGTTTGTTCAACATATTTTGAACAAAATGAACGTACTAATCATAGGGAACAAGTAGCTCAATCAAGTAATTAACTAGCCAAGCATTCATACAAGCATACATACAAGCAAGTCAATATCATAGTAGGGTCAAGAGGAACATTTACCTGGTGAATAGAGCACAAGACTAACCATTCGATTTAGTAAACCATATAAAGGAAGCTTGACTAGATCTTGTCAATTAAGTCATCATAGAGATCCTAACATTACAAATGAATAAATTGGATTATAGTCAACAATATTAGATCTTACCATTCATAATCATGGTGGTTGGATGTGTCATCTAGATCTAGGTATCATATCTACAACATAGGTTTCCACATTTCAACTAGTCATACGAGTTCATTATCGAGCTAAATCATACATCTTAGATTCATATAAAACTTAGGATGACACATCACAACTAAGATTATGGTCAAGATAAGGGTTATTAGATCATTAAATAGGGCTATCTTAATATTTGAACAAGATTAGTCAACATAAGCATCAACATAGCCAAACTAGTCAATATCATGCAAGATTGTCATCATTCGAATATAGTTGAAGTCTACTAGAGTTATGTTTCATAAACATCGTCGAGATACTTTTTTGTATTCATAAAGTATCATAGTTCATCATTAGAGAATTATATTTACAAGGTAGGGGATTAGTTATCAACCTGCATACTAGATCACATTTCAACTCAAGATTCAAGCATTTAGACACATAAGGGAACAAAAACGATCAACATAGCATTTGGGGGTTACAAAGCATGTAAGATTACTGATTTTCAGTGTCCATGATCATCTTAGACATAAAAGGCCCACAATAGGAGCAAGGGTTGAGATTCAACATAAATATATCCATATGAAGCATGTTTGGAGGTTCAATGTCATTATTAAGTCAAAGTAGGGTACAAGAATGAACAAGTTTTAATCTTAGTTAAACATGCATCAAACTTTACTTATTTAGGTCAAGCATGAGTATTTGGGGTACATTCATCAAGGTTTGGTATTCAAGAAGTAGTCTTTAACATTAAAAGCCCATTCTAGGGATTCATTCAACACTAGATCATTTGAGGGTGCAAGGGTGGATAAAGATCAAATCCTAATGTATAAGGTCATTCAAGTTACTGATATAAGGATAACATCAAAGTTCTAGGGAATCAAGGATCAAAAGCATAAAACCATCTTAAAAGACATTAAAAGCATAAATTTTGAGACAATGCTTTTAGGGTCCTCTAGAAGCAAGGTGTTGTGATCCTAACATTTTATTTCTTGTAGAGTGCACCTTCAAAGATCAATCTATAATGAAGCATTAAAAAGGGTCATACTAGTATCAAGGAGTAATTGAGAAGGCTTGAGGAAATGCCCACAAAAGAGTGGAAGGGTTCTATCAAATGCACTATAGCTAGAGGGAAAATCTTGACTTTAGCTATTTGTATGTATTGATAAAATATGGAAGCCACTAATGTCAAGGGAAGAACTACATCACGATAATTAGTAAAAGAAAAATAAAAGTAAGTAGAGGGTCTTATATTGGTTTTTTATTTCACTCCCTAGGACCTACATAAATTTTGTTCTCAGTGACAATACCCAAACATAGGCATTTATGCTAGTATTTAACTATAGTTTTGTGTCTATATCAATCTTGATATGCCCCAAATAACTTTACATACTTAACTTTTCATATTGTATCCCTTTTTGAAGATATAAATGCACAACTAGACAAATTTGGGACTTTTAGGAATCAAATTAAAGAGATATAAGCTTCCTAGACAGTTGGCTCGAACACAGAAGAGACTTGGACAGATTAGGCCAATATTTCCACAAATCCCGCCAGGATTCACACGAACCCCACCAAGTTGTATAAAAAATTAACATGGGTTCATACAAAAATTGATACGGGTTCATCCAACATGATGGATTAACATATGCCAACAAGAAACATACCATCTCCATGAAATTGACTAGAGTTCAATGAAATTGGGTCAGGTTTGTCCTTATACATGGAAGATTTTCTCAATTCTCCATCAACCCTTTTCATTGAAGGATGGTAGATGAAAGTCGCATGATGACCGTAAATTGATGGCCATCTCTTGTGCCAACAAACCTTCTAATGGAGCGCATCATTGACCTAGTTTTGTTTCCATCCTAATCGACCTTTTCACATTAGAAGGTGCTAAAATGTCCACGTTGATGGTTGGCTCTAACGACGTCTTTCGATGGTCAGTACTAATGGAATTGAAACTCTGCCAAATTGATGGTACAAGACCAACCTGATTTTATCCAAATCGATTGATTTATGTCCCTTTTCCATCTATAGTAAGAAATCAACTAGGTTTTATCCAAATAGACTCGGTTTAGTCCCCACTTATAGATATATTTCATCTAACATTAGAAATACCCCTCCTTGTCACCATGACTATGATGACCACTATCAAACTGACAGCCAAATCATGCCTTAATTATGTGGAATAACCATTAGTAGTGGATTACTAAAAATCACTAAAACTTAAAACCATTTATCAAAGAGATTTACTACCAAGAAACTTTTTATAGAAAGAACCAAAGTAATATACACATCATGGTTCACATTGTACATACATTATACCATCTCATCTTGAGGATAACATATACCAGTTGCTTTGCTAAATCACATACTGAAGCATCATAAAACCTTGAGTCATATAAGCCAAAATCTCAGATTATTTATAAAACCATTACGTATTAACTCTCAAGGACCTGAGAGTACAGAGACGACACATAGGACTTCTATCTACAAGACATGACAGCCAGCACACTCAACCTGATTTGTCACTGTTGTCCTAGTTGTTGATGTCCTCCCTCTACAGTACGGTCTCTACCTCCTCATCTGTGTCAACCTAAAAATTATGGGGCCAATGGGGTGAGACACAAGTCCCAGTGAGAGATATAACCCTCCACCAACAATATTATTATCACAGATAAACTATATAAAACTGAGAAGAGGATCTATTATAACAATAAGTAGGACTAATCAATGTTTATAAGCAGGATAGAGCAATATCATCTTTTAGAGCATTACAGCTATATAAGATAGAGAAATATATGTCCATTTATGTGAGCATGGCAGAATAATACCATAACTGAGTACTTCATAAATCTATAACCAAGCATTAGATCATGTAATAATTTAAAAAATCATTTTCAACTTACTTGAGTTTATCAACTTATCTTGTATTAGGGTATCGGCCATCCTAATACTTTATGTACTAACTCACCACATTTGTCATGTAGTGTATTGGACATTAGTCACCACACTTGTCTATTATGTATCGGCCATAGGTCACCACACTTGTCTTGTAGTATATCGTCCATAGGTCACCACACTTGCCTTGTAGTGTATCTTCCATAGGTCACCACACTTGTCTTGTAGTGCATCGTCCTAGCATCAATTCTTGAGTTGCCCAACTATCACCAAGTGATATGGACTCATCTTGATTTAGAGCATTGTTGATATATGGTTGACCATAATCAATCACTTTAGGTGTTTCACCTATCAAAGTATTAGCCACACCATTACTTGGTGCTTTAGCCATCACTTCTAAGAGTGTGTTTCCCTCACCTTTACAAGGTGTGTTGGGTTGAGTCATGTATGTCAAGTTGAACACATGTATTGGGTTAGGGGTATATCGGGCTAGGCATCATCATATCCCTCATACCTTCACCCATCAAGGTATCAACATCACCTATCTTATGGTGTATCACCTTCACCATACTTGGGTGAAAATTCTTCACCTCACTTGGGTGTATCGTCATTACCTCACTTGAGGATATTGGCCACACCATACTTTAGTGTATTAGCCATCACATGTTCTAGGGTATCAACCACCTTACCACTTTTGTCCACTAATGTATTGGGTTACAATCACCATATCATTCAAGAGGTGTGTTCTTACCTCCATATCATCCAACAGGTGTGTGCTTACCACCATATCATTCATGAGGTGTGTGCTTACATCCATATCATTCATGAGGTGTGTGCTTACCTCCATATTGTGCACGAGGTGTGTGCTTACCTCCATATCGTTCATGAGGTGTGTGCTTACCTCCATATCATTCATGAGGTGTGTGCTTACCTCTATATCATTCATCAGGTGTGTTCTTACCTCTATAGCATTCCTCAGGTGTGTGTCAAGTTGACCACATACATATTGGGTTACATAAGTGTATGGTTTTGCATGTCGGATTAGGGACGCTCCAACATGATATTGGTTTGTGCCATGATTATGTCATCATCATCAAGCTCTATATTTTCGTCCCTTACAGTTCTAGTTTGTAGAAAACAGTCCTATGAAACTATTATAACTCATATATACATCAATCATTCAAGGAAAATTGAAATTTAAGTAGATCAACAAGTATAGCAAAATTGAAGGTGAATAATAACATAATTGGGTTCAAGTTATATAACCCGCCTCAAGAAAAACTTCAAAGCTCCAAGCTCCAAAGATTCACATTCCCAAGGTTGAAGATGAACTTTATAAAAGATCCAAGACTTGTTCACAACTCCTCTATTTGCACAGAATCACCATAGATAAGAACTTGGTGAATAAGAAAAGAAAGGAATAACTATAACTCGACAATCATGCTTCAACCAAGGTTGAAGATGACCATGGCTTCACCTTAAGCTTAAAGCTCTAGCTCATCCTTGCTCTAAAACTTATATGGGTGATATCCAAGAGAAATAGAGTTGTAGGATTCGTAAATTTTCACTAGTAGGTGAAAGAAGAGGTATATATAGTTGAGGCTCATGAGAGAGAGTGTATATGAGGTGTCATCACCTTATACTACTAGGTGACACATGTCCATGCATGGGTTGACACGTGTCCATCCATGAACCCATAATTATCACAACATGTAAAACTCTTTTTTGGATAATTCAAGAGTAGATATCGGCCATTGGGTTCCTTGTTTAACAAGATTTCACAACCCAATATCACTTTATTCACAAACTGTTACAACTTTTCCAAGGAACATGTAACTCATCATGGATCACCTCCTTGAGGTGATAATATGATATGAATACTTATAAGAAGTTAAAAAAACAATATGGGGCCTCTTTTATGGCTTCTTGGCTGATAGGAACTCCCATATAAGTTCTACAACTTGTTACAACCCATTATAGGGTTTCAACTACACAACACTTCTTGGTCTTTTCATCACCAAAAATACTACCCCTCAAAAATGATTCAAACATGGTGCCTCCTTCTTTATATCTCCTCTATATGATACTAAGAGAGAGTAGGAACACTCAAGAGGTGGTAATTCTCACATCAACCCTATATTTTGGGTAAATTGCAATTTGCACCTAAAGTTGGTATATAAGGCACAAGCATTATTCAAATAAGCTCAAACTTGGAACTTAGGATTTCCACAAGCCACCACTTAGCATCATTCTCTCTCTTATGATGGTAAAGAACTTAAGGCACGTTCAACATGTGACATATTGCAATATAACCCCTCATCTTGGGTAAATTGCACTTTGGTCCAAAATTAAGGAGCATTGTTCAAACAGCATTCAAATAGGACCAAACTTGAAACATAACTGTGTCACATGATAAAAAAAACACCTTACAAGATTATAATAAAGTTATAAGAAACTTACTTTATCTAAAACAAATAGGGTTATCCCTAAACCCAGGTCAGGGTCCTTACAATGATAAGGGTTCCACAAGTTTTGGTCACTAGACCTTCATCTTAGGCTCAAAGGATGAAGAACGCTAAGGATCTCATTCCTATGTATGTCCCATCAGTTTGCACCCATCCTCCATCAACCTAAACCATATTCCACTAACCATCACTAGCTTCCTCTAACTACCATTGACCGCTGCCTCCATCTATCCACTCTAGTTGTTGTCTGAGACAGAATCAAAGAGAAAGGAGAGAAGGAGTCCACTAGATCAAGAAGGAAGACACAAAGGATGAGATTTTTCCCATCCATAGGATAAGGAGGGAGAGCCACATCTCCTCCACATGTGAACCACTACTCCTATTTTTCTCCTTTGTTTCTATACAAATGACATATTTCTATCTTTGTTTGGTGCCAAAATGCTTATTTATGGCTAGTTAAGCTCTTTCTGGGCTATGTAGCCCATTTTGGGCATGTTTATGTACTATGACTCTATGCAAGTACTTTATACCAGATCTAGACTATCCATGTTCTATCTTCTTTATTTGGTTGTGATTGTTGGTTTGTGTGATCTCTTTCCTTCACGAACTTGCATTTTTCTAACCTCGATTAGATAAGTGGTAAAAATGGGTAGAGAATGTATTTTGGACTGAGATCCAAATGGGTGAGGTCCAAAGGAGTATTTTCATGGATTCCTAAGTTCGAAATATGTGACTCTATTTACATGGAGTCCTAAGTCAGAGAGATGGGACTGTACTACAAAATATGCCCAATTTTATCCAAACTAGGGTGGTTTTACCATGGTTTGGGCTCTCAATCGATCCTCTACCACTCCTAGAGCTCCTAGTTGTTCTGGTATTATAAGGTACTCTGGGACATCTAGGGATGTTCGTCCATGATCCTTGAAAGAGGTATTTGTCTGATGATGGTTTTTTGTTACAATTTGTGAGAGTGAGTGGGATGACCCTTATAGGAGTATCTACCATCATACATGATGGGTTTGGATGATGTTCATTCTAGGGTGTAGGGTGTCGATGTTGTTTATGTCTGAGAATAAGGTATGTAGACTTTCTAATTTGTGGATACATAACCTAGAACTCCTTCTCTTGATTAGTATGATTTGACAAAATCTAATTTCTTTATTTTAATTTTTTTAATTTTTATTTATATTTGACACATTTTAGTTCTAAACATCTATCTACCATCAATTTTTCTTAACTAAGTAAGAATTGAATCTTAGACGAATGAAAGTCCCCACGTCCCTTTGTTCAACTCCAAGTCACTTCTTTGACCTTGTGTGTAGTTGTGGGGGCCCTAAGGGTTTAAGGTTATAAATTTAAGGTATGATCACTCCTTAGGATCGATGTTGGATATTTATACGTGCCTACTGAGGGAATTATCAAATTTTGGCACCATTGTCATGGAAGTGGTTTTTCTACATTTGCACACCCTAAGTTTTTCATGTTAGATTAAGCATGTGTATACATGAATGGTTTTTCATTTTTGTTACACATACTTATCCATATACATTCATGTACCTTTTTGTTTCATCTTTTGTTTTTGTTCTACAACCATGGATATAGCCTCAACAAGATAGATCAAATTGTCCACCTGCCCTCCCCAATTTCTCTATAGTCTTTAATGTTGGTAAATAATCAAAAGTCATGTGCATCAGCTAGTCAATCTATACTTGCCAATCAAAAGTCATGTGCATCAGCTAGTCAATCTATACTCACTTCCAATGTCACTATATATTTAGATAAATGTTATTCATAAGGTAATTGCATCTAGATTGCACGCCTTCTCCTAAACACAAGACCACACTAGATGGTGACCTCTAAACTAGGAAATGTAGACCAACTCTTGTTTATGAAAAACCAAGATCTAAATAGAGCCATTACCCTTGGAAGAGAAAGTGTTGATACAATTTTTCCAGTTGTCGGCTCACTTCCATTATCAAATAAATATGCTTCAAGTTCTACTTGAGAGATAGGATCGTAGACAAAAAGAGGTTATAGATACCATGTCCCACACCAGAGATTCACTTCAAGCTACAGACAAGATTTTCATCAATGTGCAATACATTAATATGGTGAAGCCTCAATAGTTTTACATTGCACCAATGGAGAATCTAGATGATATCTCATTTCAAGTCTAAGAACATGGAAGTCAAGCTATGATACAAAGTAGGAGACTCTAAGATCTCATCATTTTTGTTTTGGCAAACTTATAAGTGTGGTCATACAAACATGAAGTTTTCGATCATCAATCCCACCCACTAGACCCCATGAGGATCTCATCTCACCATTTGACTCAGACCACCAATTAGATTTACCTTGATTTTTTAGTGAAGACTCACCTACTTAGGGTAGCCCTTCAGTCCACCCATCTGATAAAGTTGAGAAACTAATTGAGGAATTGTGACATTCAAATGAAAGGGTTTAGCATGGTGATCATAATCTTGTATAGGGTGGTAAAAAAACGTCTATGTCACGTTAAGCACATCCCACGGGTGTGTTTGGTTGGCCTAAATCAATATTCATTCAATACTAGAGTAACATCTCACAGTTTGAGACTTGTCACTTTGTTACAAATAGTGTTTGTTTGGGCATGACGGTGATGAAAATTTCTCAAAGTGGGATACTTAATCTATTGATGACAGTGATGAGATGAACATGTGTGTGCCAATATCTACCTCCCTATTCCTAAAGGGAGCATTTAGCAAGTAAGGATTAGAATAGATAATCTATGAAACAATGGTTGAAAAAATGAGGATAGTCCAAGCCTTAAAATTTGTGACAAGCTTGGGTGGAAGAATGGAAACAAGACTCACCTAGGGTTGCCTCATGTACACATGATGATTGGATGGTTCATATTTTCAAAGAATTTTTTCAGGTCATCTAATACTAAATTTAGAGATATAGATAAAAGAGAGTTGTCCTCTGAAGATTTTCAAACTCTTCTCCCCATCTCATCCCATGTCAACATCCTAAAATATACCTATTCAAATTCACACCTTGGAGGGTACCTTGAGGATTTTTTGGTGAGTAATCAAATTTTATTTCTCTACTTCAGATTCGATAGGCCCACATCTTCGCCTATTCAAATTCACATAGAGGCCAATCGATAGGACATAGGTGACATTGGTCCCAAAACATAGGATTTGGGGTCCCAATGTCGATATCATGGGGAAATCACCCCCTCTCTCTTATCATAATCTTCTTTTCTTTCCTTTTTAAAATAAATTTTGTCATGCATGGTCTTTTTTATGTAGTTTCCTTCCTCTTTTTTTTTAGATTCATTCATCCCGTCGTTTGTGTTCGAACTCATGACCTCTCGGTCTTACATCATCACTTTTACCACTTGGGTGCCACTTCATTGGTTTACATCTAACTAGTTAAATATATCACTATATACAACATCATTCTAGAACTTTGATAAATTTCTTTCTCTTACATCTATGCTCGCCTTCCCTTCTATCCTAAGTTTAGTTTTGGTCAAGGAAGAGTAAAATTTTAATCTTGGGATGGTATGCTATTTTCCCTTCTATTTCTTCATTTCTTATCATGCATACATATTGACTCACTTATTTTGTACTTAGTATAAAAATTTTCAAATTTTATCCCATCATGCATTCACATCATTTCTATTTTTAGTATTGTAGTTTTACCTTTACTACTTTGTAGTATTTTGTTTCTTAATATGTTTTTGCAATTAAGGCTATGTGGTTCAAATCTAATACTTAATGGTAATCTACATGTTATTACCCAATCTTTGTCTTAAATGCTTGATCTCTTGCTTTGCTGATCTCATTGAATCTTTTCTTGAGTTTAGTGATTGGTCTAAGGTTATGCATTGTTTCATAGTTTGAAATCCTTTGTTGTCTTGATTCACATTGTGAGTGAGAAACCTAGGATTTGGGACTGATTGTATGGATCTAGATTTTGACAAAGCACTGAGCTATGTTTTCACAGATCAAACTATACCCTAAGGAGCATTGAACCATACTAAAGATTTTCACTGAGGTATCAATGATGATGAGTAATGACTTTTAATCAAGTTGTAATGTTTTCCCTTAACGATATGCGCACCCACCCACACAATATTGAGTCAAAAAAATTAAAACATAGAAAATAGGCTTGGCCACCAAAAACCCCTAAAATTTCAATATAATTCAACACCCATGCATATAAATTAGAATGTAGAGAGTAAAAGATTGGGTGTGAATAAAACCCTGAGGTTTTGTTTTCTCTTTTATGATAGTTGAAGTTAGTTCCCAACGGTAATAGGACTGCATTCACAAATGCTGGTATATCTTTCCTGGAAGTGTCACCATAAAAGATAATTAGAGTGTCTTAAGAAAGTTGTAGAGGTCATCCCAATAGTAAGGTTGGTTCGAGAATATTACGAGGTGTTCATTTCACTACTTTGGGCCAATTGTCTCATACTACAAGGACCATTACTCACTTATTGGACCACCTTGATGCATATCGGGATCCTAAGAAATCATTAGAGTTTGTACTTTTTGTTTCTTCTTTTTCAAACACAAATAAGTGGGAGTCGTGTTGTTCTTGATTGGTTTACATGAATACACAATGACAACTCATCGCTCATCTCCAACACTCCCTTGATAATCTAAAGTGGTTGCACCACAATGCTCATGAATATGGTTCAAGATCCCATGAATAGTGTATAATTTCAATGATTTCACTTAACCTTGCATGGATACTCTTTGTCTTAGTGAGATAGGAATTTCCTTGAATGGACAGCGATTGTTCTGAGACAACACAGATCAAGATATATGTAGTTATAAATTTATTTCCTAACCATAGCATTTATATTTAAGCTTTGGATGTTATCTTTTATTCCTTGAGTTTGGTCTTTCTTTAGGAAAAGCATGGGGTTAATCTTGGGGTGGATGAAAAAACTCAAATTTAGTCATTTATGCTAAGTATTTAATAGATTTCATGTCTATATTAGCCTTGATGTGCCCAAAAATACTCAAGATATTTAGATTTTCATAATTTACCCCTCTTTGAAGATAGTTTCTCTTAACTAACATATTTTGGGACTTGCAATCATCAAACTAAAGAAACATCAACTTCCTCGAGATAAGGGTCAAAGACCAGAGAGAATTGAACATATTTGTCAAGTTTTGGCAAGAACCCCATTAGGATTTGTACACCTTGGCTCGTATGAAAATGGCATGGGTGTCACAGAACTGTTTGTTACCCAAATCCTAACTCTAAATGACTACAATGTCAATGGTGATCGAACCTAGGTGTCCATCCCTAGCATGGTAATATAAAAGTGTGAATGTGGAAGTGTAAAGCTTAGCATATATGAACAGATAACAAGACAAAAGCACCAATCATAATATCAACATTCAACAAGTATTTTTAAGAACCATCCTTTACTATAAGATTTTGATTACAATTTGAGAGTACAAATTTACACAAGTTTGTTCATGTATACTAGGGATCTTACAACAAGAAAACCTGACATAGATCGCCAATCCCATAAACTTCTAGTCATATTTGAACCTATAAAATACATGAAACAAGGTGGGTCAAGCACACGAGGTGCTGAGTACATGTATAAAACATGCATATACATAAGCTTTTCATAATTTTAAAATAATTATAGAATTAACGAACAAGAATGAACAAGTTAAGTTTTTAGCAAAATGAGAGCCCATATTTTATATGACTTCACTCCAATTATACTAATAGCATCATGGATTCATAAGTCCTTTGACTACTTCCCATGGGAAGAGTCTAGAAGGGTGATCAAGATTAGCTAACCCTTTTATACATGAGGGACCACAAGGATTGCCAAGATTTAACCCTATTTCAACATTGTATAATGGAGTTTTAATATTATGTTTGCAAGTTATAAAACAACGGTGCAATACAAATATCAAGTACATACTAGAATACTACATGGCAATATATGAGCAAGAAAATAATCATACATATATACCACATTTCAAGAAATAAAGCCATATTCATATAATTATTAAAGCTTGTACCTGATTTCAGAGATTCATAACTTAATCTTGACCATCTAGATCACAAGAAACCACCTGGTTAAGAACAAGATTACATAGATGAATTATATTCTCATCATTAACCCTAACTAGTTCAATTATTAGGGTTTTGTTCAAGTTAGGTTACAAGTTGCTTATTGGTACATTAGATGATCTTAGCTTGATATAGGATCCATCATAAGGGTGTGGTTCAAGTTTCATGTCCTCTTGAGGTTCCATGCATTTTATATGGATATTACAAGATTTGTGTTTCTCATGTACATTCTAGGGTCAAAGACTCATAATATAGCATACAAGGTCAGGATCCAAACAAGACAAGGGATCCAAGCATAAAGCATGATTCAGATCAGGAAAGTTTGGACATAAGAATCACATTATAATATGGGTGGATGTCCCCTAGGGTTTAGGCTTCATATTCCCAACATTGAATATAAACATTTCAATCATGCATGTAATCATCAATATAGTTCATATGAAATTATGGGTCAACATAGAACTTGGGTTCACATCCACATAAAGGGAAAGAATTATTAATAGAGTCAAATCATATTAGATAAGGGTGCTCATAATAACAAGGTATGAGTGATATTTGGGCACAAGAACCCCAATTCAAGGAACAAAGGTCACAATAGGAAAACTAGAGTCACAGACATCACATGACCCACTAGGTGTTTCCTTTATCCATCTCGGTCACAAATATCACAAAGTTACTGATTTCCAAGATCGACTAGGATGGGATGTATAAAAAGGGTCAAACATAGCATTTAAATCAAGTATAACCATTCATTCATCTAGAAGGTGTACATTCAAAGAGATAGGTGTGATAGTACTCAACCATAGAAAAATGAATGCAAGGGTGAAAGTGGGTACCGTAAAGTAGCATAAAACTACTAATTTTAAGTCAAGATGAGACTAGATTTTATATTAGATCCAAAGTTAACAATTTACGGTAGGTTACATGACTAATGTGCAAACAAAAAACATATGTGTGCATTTAGTGTCATTGAGAGTAACAAGGGGTGGTGTGGATCTTCAATAGGCTCAAAGAGGAACTAAGTTACTGATTTGGAGAACTGAAGGTAGATTGAGCATCAAGATCCATGCATTAATCATAATCATGCACTAAACATATTCAAAATAGTCAAAATTTACATATTTAGCAACATTGGGGGATTAGAAGAGGATTCATGGTCTAAAACCATTCCCATTATGCATATATTTTTTAGAGGATCAATTTGGTATATAATTTCATATATATTGGCCATAGGGTGAGGGCGTCATCATTTTTAGAACAATCACATTGAAAATTATATGAAAAAGGGAATGAGGCATTATATATGCATTTGATGGTCAGTCTTGCCCCTTGATGGGCGATCGGACGGCTCTGATCGCCGCATCCCCTTGCACACACGCGACTGTCATTATTGACCCCGATTAATGGTGGCATGTGATGTCGGTTCAATAGAACACCTTGACTACCCCAAGCCAGCTGAGAATAGGGGAGAGGAGATTCAACCGTCGCTCAATGATCCAGTGGCTAAACTATTTCCTTCCCCCATTCAGTAACACCACATGAGGCAAGAAGTCTTTGTTGTGGCCCTCCTCTCTCGAGCCATGAGCATGAGAGAGGTCATGTGCCAGGATGACTCTGAAACATGTTGGTCGGACACGACCAGTCATGATGGAGGAGATGGGGGCCTAAACTAGCACTAGGGTTGTGAGGAGAACGAATGTCTGAGCCCTTTCATGATGAAGGTCCCACTCACAGTTGGAAAAAGAGGGTGTCTCAGAAGGTCGACTATAGGTCACAAAATGCCAAGAGAACAAGGGGGAAATGAAAGGGTAGGAAGAAACATAGGAATGGGAGGTTTAATCATAGTAAGAGGTCAGAATTGGACTGTGGTAGGTGAGATTGGGATGGTGCAATGCCATTAGCGCTGGTGTATTGTACAAATGAAAGAGACAAGATGAGGGTCGTTAGATCTCTGCTTCCGCTATCCAATGGTTGAGCTAGGAGGTGCCTTAGATTTTGGGAGTGGAGGAGGTGGTGGATGAGCCTCGCACCCACCCAAGGAGTCTATTGGGATGACCCAAAGAAGAAACAAGGGATCCAAATTGGAATAAAATCAAATTAAAAATAAGGGAACCTTTGTAAACTCATACTTTTTCTATGAAGGTCCATTTGGGGTGTTTTTTTTACCACTTCATTCAAAATTAAAAGATCTAAAATGGGGTATATAAATAGGAGAAAGAAAATTATTTCTATGGGTTCAAAATTAGACGTAAGAAGGTGGTGTGATAAAGCATAATTCTTAGTTGAATTTCTCAAATTAGATCCACATATTATGAGATTAGTCATCGAGGTGATCAAATTGGGTCATCCACATTCAAGTACTATGAATGAAATTAAATTGAATAATATGGGATTCTTGAAGAGAAATAAGGAGCAAAATAAATGAGAGAGAAATTAGGGTTGTCACATCCTTCACTCCTTAGAAGGAATTTCATCCTCAAAATTATTCCAATATCAAAGTTAAGAGTGAAAGTATAAAAACGTTATATGCCATTAACCATCCCATAGGTTTTCAACTCATCCCCATTATGGGGTGCACACATAGGTTATCACCTTCAAGGGTGTACTCATACCAATCATACATGCCACTTGGTGTTTGATCGAGTTATGACATCATATTATCATAAGGATTCCATAATCTTATCTCTACTACATTAGGTTTTGTTTAATTCTTCATATGAGATCAAGGTATATTATCAAAGACTATGTTTTCAATTTTTTAAACTAGAATTTCCATCATCATTATTTTCAAAAGAGATTATCATTTAATGTGTATTGCATAATTACACTAGATTGCATGCATGTTTTGGTTTCCCCAAAAATTCTACTAAATCTAATAAATTATTTTCATTATTTTTCACTTCAAAACTGAAATTAAGCATTGTATTCATGACTATATAGGCTAATCTCACAGGGAATCATCATATCGAGTTCATGACTTCATATGAATATCTTTTATGCAATGTATGATTTCATATTAGGTATAGCTTATGACAGTGGCTTATCATACATATATCAAGTTTTTCACATAAGTGAGATTATTTCATACATAAACATCAAAGTTTCATGGTCATATCACTTGTATTTCAAAGGCTCTCTACAAGGTCAATCCACTCAGACTACAACCTACATGTGTCCAACAAGACACACTAACCACAACCATTTACCCATAATAAACTTTTTCTTTTATCCAACTTTCAAGAACAAGGGAAACCACTAGATTCCTTTGCATACAACTACTAACCCGAGTATGAGGCTCATCCTGGATATCATATATCATTTACATCATCTTACGTTCTTGGGATATCTCCCTCACCTATAAGCAAGCATCATATTTTCAATTGCCTCTTTCTCTAAGGTTAGATATTTTCATAGGATATCTAGGGTTCAACATTTCTAAGGGAACCATACGAGGTCACTCAAATCATATACTTAGAAGTATTCTAGCTAGGGACTCATCATCATGTATTTCATCATGCATATTTTCCATATTTCACATATTTTGGAGTTTTGGTACTCTAACCTTATCTCGTGGTGGGTCGACTCATATCAAGAGGTCACCCTTTTGTACATTCCATGCTAGAGGTCCTCCTTTATAAAGATATTGAGGCTCATGTTAGTCTCAAACCATATATCACATATCATATCTCAGCATATACAAGACTTGGCATAAGCAAGCATGCCAACCCACTAGCTATGATTAGCACATAAACCAAGTCACATCTATCGTACAAGGTGCTAGGTTTAGTAGGGTTGCATGATCAAACTCATCTCATATCTTCAAACATACTTGAACCTCTTAAAAACAAACTTGGGTCATATTAAAGAAAATCCATATCATCTACATCAACATCATTACTAGCATTATAGTCATCATCATCATCATCATCATCATTATCATCATCATCATCATCATCATCATCATCATCAACAACAAAAATGTAGGTCATCTAGACTACTGAATAGTCTAACCTTTATCATGGATATAGATAACTCTAGAGACTACAACTAGAATTCAAACACTCTCATCTAAACTTGATGTTACATCTCTTTCTCTTAGGTTACATGGACACTCACTGCCATTCTGTGTGTGGTAACAATTTTCATATTTACATATATTAATACTTAAAATAGTTTTCTCCAACGTTAAAATGGGTGATGGAAACCACCATACTGCGTTTGAAAAACCAAAACCAAAACGAGTTACCACACTCATTAGGAAGTCTAGTTTCACAAAACATAGAGAACTAGAAAGAACACGGTGCACGCCTGTGTAGCTACCCTAAGCAAATGCCACAAACATATCTCTAGGGTTGTAATAAGGTCTCCCTTTTCTCACCCTCCTAAACCTACAACCCATATTGCATGATAGAAGGAGGAGAAAAGAAGTATCTAGGGATTACATAGGTCTAACCTAGTTTTATAACCTAGAGGCTAAGTCAACATAGTCCAAAAAGGAAAACTCATTAAGTTTCTAGGGATGAAATGTAACGTGAGTTTAGTTTGTGTTTCATTTGAGTAATGTTAATGTAGTTATTATTCATGCTATGATACTATTTGTCACGAAACTATTTGTTACCCAAATCCTAACTCCAAATGACTATAAAGTCAATGGTGATAGGACCTAGGTGTCCATCCCTAGAATGCTAATATCAAAATGTGAATATGGAAGCGTAAATCTTAGCATACATGAACAGATAACAAGATAAAAGCACTAATCATAATCAAAACATTCAATAAGTATTATTAAGCAACATCCTTTACTACAAGATTTTGATTACAATTTGAGAGTACAAATTTACACGAGTTTGTTCATGTATACTAGGGATCTCACAATAAGAACACCTGCATAGCTCACCAACCCCATCAACTTCTAGTCATCTCTGAACCGATAATATATGTGATACAAGGCGGGTCAAGCACACGAGGTGCTGAGTACAGGGATAAAAGATACATATACATAATCTTGGCACAATTTGAAAAGATTTGTGGAATTAACGAGCAAGAATAAACAAGTGAAGTTCTTACAAAAATGACAACCCATATTTTAGATCACTTCACTCTAATTATACTAACAACATCATGGATTCATAAGGCCTTTGACTACTTCCCATTGGAAAAATCTATAAGAGTGATCAAGATTAGCTAACCCTTTTATACGTGATGGTCCTCAAGGCCATCACCAAAAGCTAACCCTATTTCAACATTGTATAATGGATTTTTCATATTATGTTTGCAAGTTATAAAACAACGATGTGAGACAAACATTGAGTACATACTAGAATACTACATGGCAATATTTGAGCAAGAAAATAAGCAAACATATGTATCATAGTTCAAGAAAGTGATCCATAGTCATATAATTAGTAAATCGTGTACCTGATTTCAGATATTCATAACTTAACCTTGACCATCTAGATAAGAAACCACCTAGTTATGAACAAGATTACATACATGAATTAGATTATCATCATTAACCCTAACTAGTTAAATTATTAGGGTTTTGGCCAAGTTAGGTTACAAGTTGCTTATAGGTGCATTAACTGATCATATCTTGATATAGGATCCATCATACGGGTGTGGTTCAAGTTTCATGTCATCTAGAGGTTCCATTCATTTTATATGACTATTATAAGATTCTTGTTCCTGATATACATTCTAGGGTCAAAGACTCATAATAGGGCATACAAGGTCATGATCCAAATAAGAAAAGGGATCCGAGCACGAAGTATGATTTAGATAAGGAAAGTGTGGAGATAAGAATCAAATTCTAATATGGGTGGATGTCCCTTAGGTTTTAGGCATCATATTCCTAACATTGGATATAAATGTTTTGGTTCATATGACATTATGGGTCAACGTAGAACTTAGGTGGACATCCACATAAAGGGAAAGAATAATTAATAGAGTCAAATCATATTAGAGAAGGGATATCATAATAACAAGGTCCACGTAATATTTGGGGACAAAAACCCCAATTCAAGGCACAAAGGTCACATTAGGCAACCTAGGATCACAGACATCACATAACCCACTAGGGGTTGGCTTTATCCATCTAGGTCACAAATATCATAAAGTTACTGATTTATAAGATCCACTAGGGTGGGATGTACAAAAAGTATTAAAAATAGTATTTGAATAAAGTATAATCATCCATTCATGTAGAAGGTGTACATTCAAAGCGATAGGTGTCATATGACTCAACCATAGCAAAACAAAAGCAACGGTGAAAGTGGGTACCATAAAGTAGCATAAAGCTACTGATTTTAAGTCAAGATGAGACTACAGTTCATATTAGGTGCAAATTTAACAATTTAGGGTTGATAGCATCACTAATGTGCAAACAACAACATATGTGTGCATTTAGTATCACTAAGAGTAACTAGGGGTGATGTGGAGTTTCAATAGGCTCAAAGAGGAACTAAGTTACTAATTTGGAGATCTAAGGGTAGATTAAGCATCAAGATTCAAGAATTAATCATAATCTTTCATTGAACATATTCAAAGTAGTAAAAGGTTACATATTTAGCAACACTGGGGGATTAGAAGAAGATTCAGGGTCTGAAACCATTCCCATTGTGCATATCTTTTCGAGAGGAACAATTTGGTATGCAATTTTGTACATATATGAGACAATCAATTTGGTATATAATTTCGTATATAGTGGCCATAGGATGAGGAAGATATCATTTTTAGAATAATCGCATTGAAAACTATAGGAAAAAGGGATTGAGGTGTTACATGTGCATTTGATGGTCAGTATGGCCCTTGATGGGAGATCGGACGGATGTGATCACTACATCCCCTTGGACGTGCATGGGCATCCTTATTGACCCCAGTCAATGGAGGCCTACGGGGTCGGGTCAGCGGCCCACCTTGACTGCCCCAAGCTAGCTGAGAGTAGGGGAGAGTAGATCTGACTGTCGCTCGTCGATCCAGTGGGTAAAATTATTGTCTTCCCCCATCCAGCAGCACCGTGAGAGGCATGAAGGATTTGCGGTGGCACTCCTCACCAGAGCCATGAGAAGGAGAGAGGGTGAGTGCCATGATGACTCAGAAACATGTTGGATGGCTATGACCGGTCACAAAGAAGGTGATGGGGGGCCAAAATTAGCCCAAGGGTCATGAGGAGAATGAAGGTTTGAGCCCTCTCATGGTGGCAGCATTGCTTGCAGATCGAAAAAGAGGGAGTCGCAAAGGGTCGATTGTAGGTCATGAAATGCCTAGGGAATAAGGGGGAAATGAAAGGGAAGGATGAAATGATGGGAAAGAGAGATTTAATTGTAGTAACGGGCCAAAATCAGACCATGGTAGGTGAGATTGGAATGGTGCAACACCATTAGTGTTGGTGTACTATATGAACATAAGAGACGAGTCTAGGGCTGTTAGATATCCACTCCCACCATCCAACAGTTGATCTAGGATATGCCTTAGGGTTTGGGAGTGGAGGAAGTGGTGGTTGGGCCACGCGCCCACCCAATGACTCTATTGGGCCGACCCAAAGAAGAAAAAAGGGATCAAAATTTGAATAAAATCAAAACAGAACAATGGAATCTTTGTAAACTCATAACTTTTGCTATGAAGATCTGTTTGGAGTGGTTTGTTTACTACTAGATTCAAAATTAAAAGATCTACACAGTGGAATATATATAGTAGCAAGAAAATATTTTCTATGAGGTTCAAAACTAGATGCAAAATGGTGGCATGGTAAAGCGTGATACTTAGTCCAATTTCTCAAATTAGAGCCACATATCATTAGATTAGTCATCAAGATGATCAAATTGGGTCATCCACATTCAATTACTATGAGTGAAATTAAATTTAATGAGATGTGTCTCTTGAAGAGAAAGAACGAGCATAATCAATGAGAGAGAAATTAAGGTTTTCACAATGGGTTCTTCCAATATGATGAATAAACAAATCCCAACAAGCACCACAATAAAATGAAACTGACCAGGGTTCAACCAAACCGGACGAGGTTTGTCTCTATACACAACATATACACACACAAAAATTCACTTGATGACCGTCAACTAATGGCCATCTCTTATGCTACCAAACCTTCTGATGGAGTGCATCATCGATTGATAGAACAAACCTAACCCTATTTTATCCAAACCAACCTAGTTTCATTTCTATCCTCTACAAGTCTTTTTTCATTGGAACACATTCAAAGGTTGTCCTAGATGCTTGGCTCTGGCAATATATTCTAATGGTAAAAAATGATGGAATCCAAACTCATCTAGAGTGATGGTATGAAACTAACCCTATTTTAACCATATAGACCATGTTTCGTCCCTTTTTCCATCCCACATACAAAATTGACAAGGTTTTGTCCAAAAATGGCTGATTTTTTCCCCACTTTCAAATATATCTTGCCAACCTCTATTCATACCCTTCCTTGGTCACCATGCCAAAAGTTCCACAATTTATGGTCCCTCGACATCTTCCTTTGAGATCTATGTCCCTAGAGGGATCAGGATCTTACTCCTACATCCATCCCATCAGTTTGCACCTATCCTCCATTAATGTACACCATGTTCCACCCATCATCTTCACCTTCCACTCACTTCCATCAACCTCTGCCTCCATCCATCCACTCTAATTGTTGTTTGGGACAAAATCAAATAGAATGGAGTCCAAGGAGTCCAGGAGATCAAGAAGAAAGGCGCAAAAGATGAGATCCAACTCATCCAGAGGCTAAGGAGCAAGACCAACCTCTCCTCCATGGGATAGACTCTTTTTCATCATCTTTTCTTCTATTGTTCTCCTTTGTTTCTGCACAAACAATGTATTTCCATCTTTGTTTGGTTCCAACTATGCTTGTATATGGCTAGTTGGGATCTTTCTAGGATATGTAGTGCATTTTGGGCATATTTATGTACATTTACCCTAAGCAAGTAGTTTATATTCATATCTAGATTGTTTCAATTATACATTCTTTATTTGGTTGTGATTGTTGGTTTGCTTGATCTTTTTCCTGCATGAACTTCTATTTTTTCTAATCTCGAAAGATAAATGGTATAAATGGGTAGAGAAGGTAGTTAGGACCAAGATCCAAAAATACAAGGTCCAAGAAAGGATCTTCCTAGAGTCCTAAGTCGGAGAGATCTGACTTTACACTATGAAATCGACCTGATTTCATCCAAATCAGGGTGGTTTTCTTGTGGTTTGCGATCTTGGTTGATCTTCTATCACTCCTAGTGTTCCTAGTGTTCTAGTATTGAGAGGTACTCTGAGATAGTTAGGGGTGTTCATCAATCATCCTTAAAAGTGGTATTGGGTTGATGATGGAACTTTTTTCACGCTTTTCAAGAGCAAGTGGGATACCCCCCATAGAAGTAGCTGCCATAGTACATGTTGGGTTCAGATGTTAGTTTCTTTCTATGGTGTTTAGTGGTTGTCTATGTCTCAGAACGAGGTACATGAACTGTATAATTTGTGGATACATATCATGGAGCTCCTTTTCTTGATTAGTAGGATTTGAAAAAAAAAATGTTTTGTTTTGTTTTATTTGACTCATTCTAGTTCTGAATATTTATGTGCTATCTATTTTGCTTAAATAAGTAAGAATCAAATCATAAGTGACTAAATATCCCCATGTCCTTGTGTTAGATCTTGTCTCACTTCTTCAACTCCATATTTAGTTGTGGGATTTCTAAGGATTTTGAGTTATAAAATTAAGGTCCAATCAGTCGTAGGAGCCATGTTTGATATTTTTACACACATCCCTAGGGAATGATCACTCGGGAAGTGTGAGTGGAAGTAGTTCCTTGCCCACTTACTCTGAAGCTAGAGCTCATCGAATGCGCCACAATTATATACTCTAATGAGTGATTAATCTTCACATGATTTGGGCTTAGTATCATGTTCATGATTCCATTTAACAATTTTAGTGTGTGGGCTTTTTTGATTAGATAACGATGAGGCGAGTGTTGCATGAAAGATCCATAATGGAAAGATGACTCATACAATAGACAATGCATGCAATTGAAACAAGTTGTAAAGTTGGTTTAGTAGTTTATGCAGTAATTACTATGCATCAGGTCTTAGATTCAAACCCTAATTTCAAAAAATGCATTATTTTAACTATATGTCCCTTTGTTTATGTAAAAATCCTTAACGTAAATTTTGGTCCCACAAAGGATCAATTCCTGAATCAGGCCCCTCACTGTGATGATGATTCCTGTTATGATGATGATGCCTATTTGAGTGACACTCTTTTATGTAAGATGGCTTCAATGAGGGTTCCCACTCCAAAATTGATTTGGTCACGCGCAATACAGGTCACGCGCAAGTTACGCTCACGCCCAACGGTGGTTTTGGAAAAAATTGAGAAGTTATGCCTTTTTGAAGGTGGTATCGGTGGGTGGGCAGGCGGTGGCATTTTAGGGTGATTTTGGAGTGACATTGAGGGGTATTTATTGGTTGAGGTGGTTGGTGGAGGTTATGTAATGGAGAAATAAACTTGTTTTACGTATAACTTTTGAACTGCGAGGAATTCTTTAACAAAATAAAAAATATTGGATTCCTTATAAAAAAATACAAGCAAACAAAACCAATGTTGATATATCTTTGAGATAAAAAATAAAAAAGTGTATTTAGAAGTGATGTGATGAGAGAGAAAATTATTTTTTTATAATTTCTAAACCGTGATGAATTTTTGAATGAAATAAAAACCATTAAATTTGTGATAAAAAATACATTCAAACAAGAGTAATGTTGATATACTTTTGAGGAAAGAGGTTAAAAAAGAGGAGGGAAGTGATGATATGCTATTATCTTATTTTGGGTGCCAAATATCTATTTTTGGGCGCAATTATCCATTTGTTGGGTGTCATTGCATGTGTTACTGGACGTTGATTAAGTTCATTATATTTTGGACATCATTAACTTGTTTTGGGTATCAATTACTCATGGTTGGATGCACTTACTCATTAATTGGCTTCATTTAATGTTCTGCTGGATGTTGATTAAATTCATTGAGTTTTGGGTGTCATTATCTTGTTTTGGGTGCCATTATCTTGTTTTGGGCATCAAACATTCATTTTTGGGCGTCGTTATCCATTCAGTGGATGTCATTGCATGTGTTACAGGGTGTTAATTAAATTCATCATGTTTTGGGCGCCCTTAACTTATTCTGGTTGTCGATTACTCATGTTTAGGCGCACTTACTCATTCATTGGTGTCATTTCATGTGCTATTAGACATTGATTAACCATTAAATTTTAGGCGCCAATATCTTATTTTGGGTGTCAATTATCCATTTTATTAAGTTTTGGGCACCATTATCTTATTTTGGGTGTCAAATATTTATTTTTGGGCGCAATTATCCATTCGTTGGGTGTCATTATATGTGTTACTGGACATTGATTAAGTTCATCATGTTTTGGGCATCATTAATTTGAATAGGGTGTAGATTACTCATGTTTGGGCGCACTTACTCATTAACTAGCATCATTTAATGTTCTCCTAAATGTTGATTAAATTTATTGAGTTTTGGGTGTCATTATCTTGTTTTGGGTGTCAAACATCTATTTTTGGGCGCCATTATCTTGTTTTGGGTGTCTATTACTCATGTTTGGGTGCACTTAGTCATTAATTGGCATCATTTAATGTTCTAATAGATATTGGTTAAATTCGTTGAGTTCTGGGTGTCATTATCTTATTTTGGGTGTCAAACATCTATTTTTGGGTGCCATTATGTTATTTTGGATGTCAAATATCTATTTTTGGGTGCAATTATCCATTCATTGGGTGTCATTGCATGTGTTACTAGACATTGACTAAGTTCATCATATTTTGGGCGCCCTTAACTTATTCTGGGTGTCGATTACTCATATTTAGGCACACTTACTCATTCATGGGCGTCATTTCATGTGTTATTGGATATTGATTAACTTCGTTAAATTTTGGGCTCCATTGTCTTGTGTTGGGTGTCAAATATCCATTTTGGATGCACTTATCCATTCATTGGTTGTCATTGCATGTGTTACTGGACGTTGATTAAGTTCATCATGTTTTGGGCGCCATTATCTTATTTTAGGTGTCGATTACTCATGTTTGGGTGCACTTACTCATTAATTGATGTCATGTAATGTTCTACTGGATGTTGGTTAAATTCATTGAGTTATGGGTGCCATTATGTTGTTTTGGGCATCACACATCTATTTTTGGGCATCATTAACTTAATTTGGGTGTCAAATATCCATTTTTGGGCGCAGTTATCCATTCATTGGGTGGCATTGACGCCCATTGTTAGTCTTTTGGCGCCTATATTTGTTGTTTTGATGCCCACTTTTGTCATTCTGATGTGTGAACTTTATTCTCTTTTTCTCTTACTTCTCTCCTCACTTTCCTCTTATTTTGGTTTTTCTCTCATTCAAAAAAGGAAAAAAATACAAGGAATAAGGGAGAAACCGGTGACAGAGATGGTAGGTGGGTCGGTGGAGAGATGGCATGTGGGTAGGTGGGGGATAGGTGGCAAGTGGGTAGGTGGGGGATAGGTGGTTTTGCTGGGTGGTTTGAGTGTGCGTGAGTGAGCGTGAGGGAGCGTGGGCGTCACAGAATTTTAACCCTTATCTTTATGTATAGATTGTAATCCTATCAAGTTGTTGTTCTATTGTAGTGAAAGCACGCAAGTAAACGATATCTACAAATTGTCTAACTTGCATCAAGCAAAAGCTACGTTTTGTTTTCATTTTGTAACAAAAGATCAACGACTTCTGTAAGAATTAATAAACAAATGGTCTGTGAGAATGTGAGCTTATCAGACTTACAGTGCATCCTACTAGAAATACATGTACCTAAGGCTACAAGGCTACCAGCTGAACCAACTGGTTGGCTTGGATACTTCGACATATTGGTACACAAGTGGTGCGACATAGTAGTTATAATGATAAAGCTCCATCTTCCCTCTAGAAAATCTCTTCGGGTAGTCGCCATCCCTGATCGGCGCCACCTACCACACCTGGAGCGCTCCCACCGCCTCTAGCTCCTTCTCAGTCTGTGGCGGCGACGATCATCCTCACCTTACCAGAATTCGACTCTCCCTTTTCAGAGGGAGAAAGCTCCATCTTCTCTCTAGAAAATCTCTTCGGGTCGTTGCCATCCCCGATTGGTGCCTCCTAACACACCCGGCGCACTACCACCGCCTATAGCCCCTGCTCGGCCTGTGGCGGCGATGATCATCCTCACTTTACCGGAGTCTGACTCTACCTTTTCAGGTACCAAAAACCTTTCTCAGGTAACTTCATCCCTCGAACATCTCTGCATGTTGGTGGTGGTTGCCATCATACCTCTTTGCGGCCATTTTTACACCCTCGATGTGCCTGTTCCTTGTCTGGCTTCAGAGTAATTCGAGCTTGCACTTGGAACCACAGGTTTGAAATATCCTCGTCTCTGCTTTTCATGTTTTTAGCTCTCCTGTGTCTCCGACTGAGTGTTATCATCTCCTACCTCCTCATCGTTCAGTCATCAGAACCTTGTTCCTGCTCATGCCTCTTCTCATCTATCTGAAATAAATTCTAAGTATTTCAACATCCTTTGCAACTCACCTCGGGTATCAAAAACGGCTTCTAGATACATGCAGACGATATCTCATTGATTACACCTTTTACACCCTTAGAGATTGAGTTTTTTTACCCTCAAGATCCTTCTAACTCTACAAATCTCCCTCCTTCAAAAATCTTTTTTTTTCTAAAATCAAAAATTATATTCTCTCTGCCGACTACAACATTCCTTCCCAAGAACAACTTTGGCAGTCAGATCAAATCAGCACAACAGTTGGCTCAGAAACCAGCATTAAAGACCCATCATACGATCCGATAACATCATGAGAATAGGAGGTGTGCTCACCCTTGCCTCATGCATAAAATCACCTTGCATGCATAAATCCGGCAAGACAACAACCTTCCGCTGTGCACTAAAGAAGCAAAAACCCTTGGTGTCTAGCAGCATCACAAAAACTCCAACATCCCCAGTCAACATGAACTCCCGTTTCTCCTTCATAGAAATCCCCATCGCAGACCCATCCTATTCTATGAGCATCCCTTTACCGTGAGCCTGGATCTACCATAAATTTGACATCTCTCCTGGCACCAGTATGATCAACATCGGCCACCAATCCTTCCAGGTGAAGATCACATGGTCGTCCCCCACAAAAACAAACTGGGGCAAAAAAAACCCTTCCTCCTCATATCGGATGGCTGGAGTGACATGCGCGAAGATCTAAACCTTAAGCCTGAATGGTCGATCTTCTTACAACCGATGGAAAATCACACCTTCCGTGCCTGGGTGCGCGACTTCGTCCACGACTCTCCTCCAAAGCTTGCCTACCTTTACAAAAAACATGATCAAGACAGCTCCTCATCATCCAACTCGGCGGATCAACTCTTCGTCAGAGATGAATACCAACCCCCCATGGGAGCAAAATCCTGGCCTATCTCCATCTCTTCAAGTTCTGAGGATGACGAAGATGCAGTCACATCACATGTGGATCAACAACAAAGTTCTATCGCCGAAAGGTACAAGATTTTATCCTCCCCATCATCTAAGGGAAAAAAATACAAGATAAATCTGTCATCTTTATATAAAACCGTTCTTCCTCAATCCTCCCTGGTAGAGGATATCATCCCTAAGGACATTGTTCACCTAAACTCTGCTTTTCCAGTCCTGGGCCATGCTAAATCATCCCTCCTCATAAACAATATTCTAGAAAAAAAACCCCACCGCCCATATCTGGACACTGGTCCCCCCAAAAAGACCTTTTTGAGCTCTGCACTGTTCTAGTTGCCACTGGAACAACCACTCAACTTCCAGATGTTTTTCTCACCATTTTTGTTAAGGATGTGGTCATATAGGGCACATAAAAAGGTTTTGCAAAGCCCGCCTCCTCCCAAACCGGGACAAAAACCATGCAGACCCCCCCTCCTCCTTCATGCACTCTCGATCGATCAAAATCTCGCCTTTTCACAAAACCTTCGTTGTCCCAAAAAAGCCCTTTTCATATTTTTGGCATAATGCACATCCCCCCATCATCATTATCATTCAAAAAATTCCTTTGCATGCCTCACAAATCTCCCGCCTGAACATGCAGACGATACACCTCCACGCCATCTGAACACAAGCTCCTGGCCTCCTATATCTAAACCCTTTCACAAGACAAAAAACCAATCTGCTACAAAGCACAAACCACAATCCAAAAACCCTCCTCCTCAAACCCCTTCACAAACTCACAGTGTAAACTATCTTACTACCTCACCAAACATGAAGGTCCCTGACCACCTGGAATATGCGATCGCCCTTGACCTCCCAGCCAACTCAATGTGTTTGCTCAAGGTCTTCTCCCTTAGAAGTATTCGTGTTTCTGTTGAAAACAACCTGGACAACAACCCTATAAACATCCTAGACATTACCCGCGCCTTAGCCCTTCTCCTTCCTGGTCACACAATCCTCAAACCAAAAACCTTCTCTCCCACCCAGCTCATCTACACCATCCCTGAAGGTACGAAGATAAATCACCTTTTCAACCAAGTCCTCACCATACCATGTGGATCGAGCTTCATCATGGCTAGACTATCAAAATGGTCTGCCAATTTTGGATCTTTCCCTGCCCCTGCTGGAGGATCTGACTGGGTTGCCATTTCAAATCTCCCTCCCCATCTTTGGGAGATAGAGATCTTCAGAGGCATTGCACACTCTATCAGGGCTACTCTACAATATATCAGCCCTGAAACCTTACACCCATCTTAATACATCAAAGCATACTGTCTCTTTTCTGTAAAAGCTGCCATCTCCCTACCTCCATCCATCAATATAAGAATTGGTGAGTCCATCTACCATTTAAAACTTTCAGCTGAACATCCCACCATAAACAGCACTGCCTTTTCTGACCTCACTACACATCCACCATCATGGTTTAGCCCAAATAAAGATAAATTACCTACCTTGCATTCCAGGGCTTCAAACGATCGAAACCATGTTTGGATCCAGAAAACCTCAAACCACTCTGAAAACTCTTATCTCCATCCAAGCAAAAAAAGAACCAGATCTCCTGAACCTTCTCTCCATGTAAACAAATTCAAACCTAGAAGCTCCACTTTCCCATCTCCTTCCTCTACTAAGGAAAGCTGCCCATCTCCAAACAAAAATCATCGAACAACTATAAACCAAGCCTCATCTCAGCTCAAGGATGATAATTCTTTGCAGAGTTCGGAGTAGGAGAGCCCTCAACAAAAGCTCACCTCCAGCTACCTCTAGAAGATCTTGTAGCCAAACCACAAAGACCCAAAAGGTTCTATCATCATCAACAGAGTAAAGAAAGGTACTCCTCCACTTCCCCCCCCCCCGCTCTTTTAGTAATGTTTCCACTGCAACTTCTTTAACATCTACTCCAACTTATCAAGACAAAAATAATGACTTAGATTCTATCGAGGATTTCGCTTCTTGGTCAAACATAAATAGCTTCACTTCATTTGCAAATAAGATAGGTTTTCAACTCGAAGATGATGATGATGCTCATAATGTTCTAAATAACCTAGAAACCTTTATGGGTTGGACAAAGAAAAGGCTTGATCCTGCTAGCACCAAAACAGCGACTATCTAATTAGCCTATTTGCTCTTATCTTTCCTTTCTCTTTATGAAAATTTCATCTTGGAATATTTGTGGAGCTGTAAATCTCCATAGAAGAAAAAAAATATGCACTCACATTTATAAAAACAATACCGATATAATTACCATCCAAGAAACAAAAACCTTTCTTACCCCTTTTGCCCTCAAAACTATTGGAGGTAATAAAATCACAAACTGGATCCAACTACCTCCTGAGGGTTTCAAAGGTGGCATCATTGTTGGTTTTAACAACCAGACTCTAGCTTCACAAAACATTTCCATCCTCAACTTCTCCATAACCATTGATTTCAAAAACCTTTCCGATGGATATCTTTGGACTTTCTCAGGTGTCTATGGGGAACTTGGATACAACAAATCCCTCTTCCTTGAGGAACTAAACCACCTCATTACAAATTTCCACATGACTCCCTGGGTTTTGGGTGGTGATTTTAATCTGATCACCCAAACCACATATAGGCTAAATTCAAATCCCTCCACACTATCGATGTCAGCAGCTGATAGAAATTTCTGTCAGATGCTTACAAACCACTCTCTGATCGACATCATACCCTCAAATGCCTTATACACCTGGTCTAGAAACCAGACATTTGCTAGGCTTGACCATTTCATTTGTACAAACCTTTGGGAAGATAAACACCCTCTCTCATCAGTTCATATCTCCCATAGAACCATTTCTGACCACTTCCCTCTAATCCTTGATACATCTTCTTCCTCGTGGGGCACTCGACCCTTCAAATTTGAAAACAGTTGGCTCTCCATAGAAAACTTCTCCAGATCATGTCTTGAAGCTTGGACTCTTGCCGACTCACAAACAACAAACATTGGTCTTCACATCCAAAACAACACAAAAAAAATCAAAACTCACATCAAAAAATGGAATTCACAAAACCCTATGAACTTATTCAAACTTCAAAAAAATCTTGAGGATCAGTTCCTCTTTGTGGACAAGGATCCATATGTTGACCATGCTCTTGTCCTTACCATCAAAGCCAAACTTGACCACATTAACAATTGTATTGACACAAGATGGAGACAAAGGGAGAAAATCACTTGGGCTAAAGAAGGTGATAAAAACACAAAATTCTTTCACAAAATTTGTAACCAAAACTTTCGACATAATGCCATAACCCATTTAACAATTACCGGCAGACTCACATCTCATAAACAATCCATCATAACACACATAAAAAACCATTTTAAGAATATCTTCAATAACAACCACAATCCCATTTGTCTTAATTACTTATCATGGAACACAATTTGTCAAAAAAACATAAAAAATGCTCACGAACTCATCAAACCCTTCACCCTCGAAGAATTACAATCTGCTATCACTGACCTTGGCAAAAATAAATCTCCCAGACCAGATGGACTTAACGTGGAATTCTACTTGGCAAATTGGAACCACTATAAAAATGATTTCACAGCCTTTCTTTCTGCATTCCATGCTAGTACAAACCCACATAATATCATCAAATACATAAATAAAACTTTCATCACCCTGATAAAAAAAATAGTCAACCTGAAAACATTTCTCACTTATGTCCCATCAGCCTCATAAATACCTCATACAAAATCATTGCAAAAACCCTAGCAAACAGGATTAAGCCTCACTTGGAAGACATCATCCCTCTAAACCAATCTGCCTTCCTCAAAAACAGATGTATTCAAGATGCCTTCTTGATGGTAAATGAAATGATTCATCTTTGCCACAAAAATAAATCCCCCCTTCTAGCCATCAAACTTGACTTTGAAAAAGCCTTTGACTTTGTTAATTGGCAATGTCTTTTAAAATCTCTTAAAGGTTTTGGTTTTCCTGACATTTGGATTTCTTGGATCCATGCTTGTATATCAACAAACCATTTCTCCACTATCATTAATGGTGTTCCTTTTGGTTACTTCCATAACTCCAATGGACTTAGACAAGGGAACCCTCTCTCTCCTTACCTTTTTATCATCCTGACTACTATCCTCTCCCGCATGATTCAGCTGGGCAAACAAAATGGTCTTATCTCCTCTCCTGCTGTTTGCAAAGAGAATATCATTCAATTTGTAGATGATACCATTATCTTCTCCTCCCTAGAGGAATCCTCCCTTCAAAATATCTTTAGGATCATTGGTATCTTTTCTTATATCTCTGGGCTAAAAATAAATATACAAAAATCTTCCATCTTTGGGGTAAACATAAATCAATCTACTTTGGAGCACTTTAGAGACCTCCTAAAATGCAAGACTGAAGAATTTGCTATCAAATATCTGGGTCTCCCTGTCACTCCATACAACATTACAAACGCTATATGGACCCCCATCATATCAAAAATAAACACAAAACTCACAAACTGGACAAACAACTTCCTTAACCTCTCAGGTAGGCTTACCCTTTTAAATAGTGTCATCACTCCTATCACTACCCACTTCTTAAGCTGCATTCCCCTGCCCTCAAAAACAAAATCCATTTTAGACAAAATCAGGAGAAATTTTCTTTGGAACAACTTCCATAAACTGGACAAACCAGGGAAACATTACTATCTCGTAAATTGAAAAAGCATATCAGCTCCTCTTGATCAAGGTGGTTGGGGAATCATCAACATTGAAACACACTCTCTCTGCCTTATTGCCAAAATCATTGACAGTCTGCTTCAAAACAAACAAAAAATCTGGACCAATCTCATCAAACACAAATATTATCATAGCTCTCTACCCTGACACCAAATCCCTCAAAAAACAACCTCCCCACTTTGGAAATTCATAAACAAAAACATTCACACGATAACAAAAATCATTAACACTCCACCTCACTCGCACAAAAATATCTCCTTTTGGTTTGATCCATGGTTTGAAAACAACTCTATCATAAATCTCAAACCAACTTGGACTATTCCAAATAAACTCCTCAACATAAGGATTGACAAAGCTCTACCGCTTATCACCACCAATAGATCAAATTCCCTCAAAAGATGTATTCTTTCTCAGATCAGTCAAAATGAATTCAGACATCTAACTCTCTCCCTGGAAAATAACACCTCAAATACTATCACTTGGAAATGGGGCAGAAAATATTCGGTTAAACTTGCCTACACCTTCCTCTCTTACAGAGGTCTTTCCCCATCATCAACAAAGATATAGAAACAGAAATGGCCTCAAAAATACAAAACATTCCTTTGGCTTCTGCTACACAACAAACTTCTCTCAGGTGAAAACATCACAAAAAAGGGTTTCATTGGCCCATTTAGATGTGCACTTTGTGAAAAACATAGTGACTCGATTGACCACATCTTCTTTAAGTGCATTTTTTCCCAAAATATCTTCTCACATTTTACAAGAAACTGCCTTCCTGACGTCAAGGAAGCCACTTTTCCCTTACAAACAACACCAAATAGACTCTACAAGAATTTCAAAAGCAGTGATCTATTCACCACAATCAGTTGGAATCTTTGGAAAGAAAGAAACAACAGAATTTTCAACAACAAGAAAAACTTGGCCAAAAACATTATATCTCAAATAGATGTCGACCTTTACATCCTAACAAAATGCAGGTAAACTAGTTGATGGGGGACAGTACGACTTTGTGGAAGGTGAATCTGAAGCTGCTTTTCTGTGTGATCTCAAAGCCATGGTTGACGATGAGACTGGTGTCAGTTTGGTTCAGCAACAACTGTGATTCCTCTTTCAGGCGACTGTCTTATTTTAACAAAATAGGGTTCTACATCTTCATAACATCAAGAGGCTTGTTATGGGGTGCCTCCCCCTCATTATCAAAACATTGCTTTTTATCTTCTTGCTTTTTTTCAGTTTTTAACTCTGTTGCTTTTCCCAACTTTCTGTAAGTTTTTCACATAAGTAGGTTTTTGCTTGCTTGATGTGCTTACAATATATGACTTTACCTTTCTTCAGAAAAATAGTAGTTATAAGGATACGTGTTGTGACGTCCCCAAATTTTGACTTCTCCAAACCCTATTGGGAATGAGATGTCAGAATCCGAAAACATCATCCAATCATATCAGAAAGCGATGCGGAAGCATAATACGCATACATGAACATACAACCATAACATACTCAACATTCAACATGAATTAATTATAACATGAACTATTACATATTACATTTACACATGGAATAGAAAATTTTACATAAGTCTATGAACATGTATGCTAGCAGGATCTTAACACAAAAGGTACAACCTGGACAACTGCTCACTTCCCATCTTTTATCCCAAGCTAGCTCTGAACCTAAAACATACGTGAAACAATGAATCAATACACAATGTGTTGTGCACGCTGGTAGAAAGATACATACTAATATGTTTGCATAATTGAAATAACTTGAGAAAGAAAGAGTAAAAGAAAACATTGTTTAAAGCGATAATCAAGTAAACGCATATTTTTAGATGTCATTTGATGCGTTTGTACTACCAGTGGGGTCGCATTTCATTTTTCCCCTCCCCTCGGGCTATGGGGACCGAGTGCCGACCTTATATTTAGAGGAGAGAGAGGGAGGTGTCGCACTTCATTTTTCCCCGCCCCTCAGGCTATGGGGACCGAGTGCCGACCTTATATTTAGAGGAAGAGAAAGAGAATTGAGGGAGAGAGAGAGCATATATCCACTCAGTAGCTACAAACCATCTATATTCTTTTATGTTCTTTAATGTTTTGCAGAGCATATACTACTAATACACATCCAAGAATTTATGTGCAAACACAAGCATCCAAAATACATCATATCATTATGCATTCATGAAAACTAGTCTTATACTTAATAAAAACCCACGTACCTGAGTTCAGAGATTTCTAATCATATCCATGATCATCTAGATAATCTGGTCAGCACCGGATTTAAAGAAATTAATCATCATTAATATAGGTACACCATATTCTTGGTATTTAGGTCCATATTAGGATTTTGACCAAATCTAGGTTCCATCTAATCTTAGGATGGTATCTGATATTTTTCTACTGATCATGCGGTCATTTTAGAGGTCTGGTCCCAATTTCATATTTTTCTGATGATTGGTCTATTTTCTAGAATTAATATGAGGTTTAAAGTATCTAATTATACATTAATGTAAAAAAGAGCTAATATTCTAAAATTGTAACTTGATCAGAGTTCATATTTAGTATCCATATAATTTTAAAGTACAAATGTGTTTTCTCAGATTTTATCTCCATCATCTGCTAATTATTTCATTCATAAAAACCCTCAAAAGGAGTATTATTATATTACTTAGATATCATCAATTTATTTGCATAAAAGGTATTATCTAAGTATCACATATTATAGAGGATATTTTTCTAGATCTGAGAATATTTTTAAAATATTTTTAGGCCAGGGGAGCTATTTACTAGGCGTTTTCTAAGTTTTCAAGAAATACTGAAAGGGTAAACTTGCATTTACCTTTAGGAAATATTGGAGCAGCTGGATCCTTCTGGTCCATCCTTAGATCGCTACCACATGGCAGGGGACTGCAGATGGTCAGCCTAGCTGGATCAAGTGAGCCGTCCTGATAATTTTTTATCCGGGCGGGTCCAGGATTCGGACTGGATTCACTCACGCTCTCGCGTTCATAGCACCCGATGTTGTGCGACGCACAGCGGACGTCACCACTGAGCAGGGGCTCCGGCGTGAGGTTGCTGAGGATGGTGTCCCCCCTTCAAATCTTGTAGGCGTCGAGGTGGATCTGGTGGCCTCCCGAGACCCTGGGCGGAGGCGGTCCGTTGGAGCTCCCAGCCAGGGCTCCACCCCGCGGTGGAGCAGTCCACACGGAAGAGGGGTTTCATCGCCTGAGATCTCCTCGCCCTAGGTCCTGTTCAACCGAAACCAAAATTGAGGACTCCTCTATGATTCCCTCAAGGTTGCGGCCTCCTTCCATCACTTCAGGCCCTCCAAGAAGTTGTAGATTGTCGTTGCCAGAGACCCAGGCGAGGCATCATACAAGCTCGCCGCCTCCTCGCAACCTGGGCATGATGGAAAAATTCCTACTCCGGCTCACCGCACATGCCTCCAACCACTCTGTCATCATCAAAGAGGGAGGGATCGGTCAAGTCGTGAACTCGTCAATTGAGCGCCACTGTGCTGAAGATGCTGGTGAGGAGCAGCAGGATGCTCGGAGAGGTATTCTGCATGCTCACGTCCATATCTCTTGTCGGAGGAAGGTCTGGGACTTGGGAGCGATGAGCTCGTCGACCCTGGTTTGTAAAATCTAGGATCTTGTGGCTGTTGTTGTATGGCTCTTCTCGGGGGCAAGAGCGCCGCCGTAAGGTCAGGCTCTGGCATGAACATGACCGAGCAATAGACCTCCAGTAGAAGCTTTCGCCATTGCTCCTTCTTCTAGGTGTGAGGGACGAGCTCATCCGAAAGCTTTGAGTGTAAGGCTGGCTGGATTCCTAGAGTGGAGAGGGTCCTGGTGTGGTGGATGATGGAGATGATGGAGGGGAGGAAGGCTAAAGATCGTAGTACTGCCACCGGAAATGCTAGACTAGGGTCGTCTTCAGAATCTCCAATCAGATCCAAGATTTGGGGTGAGTTGTTGGGATGGGTTGAGACTGCTTCCTCCGTAGAACCAGGAGCAGGGAGATGAAGTCTCGCAGTCAGATTGGGTCACGTTTCCTAGCTTTGGGTCATTCCCAAGAAAAGAGAGTAAGGAAACGTGACACCAAATTAACCACAGCCTCGATATTAAACGATTAAAAGACTAAAACTCCTCAATATAAAACTTAATTGATCATCAAATCTTCATCAATTAAATTCCAACAGACTTTTTATGATCCTCATAACCTCACCATTCATCGAATTTTCACTTGAGTTCATCAAGAGTAATAGATAGGGGCCCTAGCCTCATAAGTACCCAAAAGATAAGTAATATGTATAAATCTCGTCAACATATATTCATGATCTTAGGTAAAACCTTTTTATAACAAAATAGGTATCCATCCCTACATCTAGATCAAATATCATATATGAATCTCACATAATTTGAATATTGAGAATCCTAAAATCTAGGTTATCACATTCACCCCACCATATATGGAATTTTGTCCTCGAAATTCAACTAATCTCATCCTTAAGAGGTTATTTAGGAGTTCAACTTCATATACATCATCATTGCTTAGGTTCTAAGACCACCATAATTATATGCACTCTAAGTTGTCATCTTAGGGTCTACAGATTCTTGGGTGTGTCCACCCCACCTTATATATGTGGAAGTATCACTTAAAATCTTAGCCATAACATGACATTATGATATCTTAGGATTACATCACCCCTAAGGATTCGAGTTTTGTTCATACTTTTAAAGTTCAAGAGGAATTCATTTATATGCCATGGTATTTAGATCGTTCAATCTAGCATCATTAACATCTTATAATGATTTCAGCATTAGAGGAGATTTATCTTCATCCTTGATATTAGGATTTTTCTACATAATAAGGGCTAACATAACATACTTGACCATTAGGGTTTCACCCTATGGTGTGGTATTCATACTCAACTTAGAAGCATACATTGAGAAGGATCAAAGTTATGAACTATATTTCTGATCGCATACCCTATGATCCAAAAATATATTTATATCAAGTTCATGAGTTCAACTTTTTATATCTTGCATGTATTATGTGAAGGGAAAAAAAGAAAGAGAATATACTAAGTTTATCCCATGATCTCAACATCATATCTTTCATGTTTCATATGATGGGGAAGAGAATATTTTAAAGTCAAACTTATCATGATTTCAATCTTGGGTACTACATGTATGATATAGGGAGGGAATTATAGAATAGGTCAAGCTTATACGAGTGACTCCTCATATATAAATCATCTATATAGCTCAAGTGAGGTTTCTATCATCGTATATTAAGAAAGAGAAGAAGAAGGGAGAACATGTATTTTGAGTATCTTTTGCACAAAGCATCATACTCTCATAACTAGAGTTCATATATTACCTCACTTGCAACTAATGATGAGATTCACAAAATATGTCACTCCAGCTAGGACCTAACTCAGCCAAAGGATTGACTTTATCATATGGGTCATCTACCCATCCTTTTATTTTACCCAATTCTACATATAGATTTGAATCATGCATAACGACTCAACTCAACACTCGATAGTAATCTAGTGTAGGATTTTTTTTAACACATATCTCATATATTGGAGGCTAGGTCCTATGACCTTCTCCCTATGGGTCTTACTCTCTTTAGAGTTCACCACATATCTCGTCCTACCACTAGACGTCCTCCTTGTATATGAGCTTGAGGCTCATGCACACTCATCTCTATCTTAACTAAGCTTATCTTGAGTAGGAAAAGGGGATGTACTTTCATCATCACGACTTTTCATAGATTCTCCAAGAGTGGATTCGGTTCATATATAACTCAAATCTTAATAAGGAAACTTACACCATCATAGATCAACTTAGGTAAGATTCTATATACTTATTTCCTTCATCTTTCTTTTGTCTATCTGTCTATCACATAACCTTATGAGGCTCTAGACATCTAATCTAGATCTATTCTCTCTTCTAGACTAATGTCACTCCCTTTCACTTAGATTGCATGAACACTAACTACTCTCCAGTGTGAGGGACACATTTTTATATTTACATATATATAATAAAATATTATATAGTTTTTCTCTTAGAAAGAAGACGTCAGAGAAAACTGTCGAGGCTCGAACCGATTGGAAAACAAAACCAAATCAGCAAAATCGAGTGTCCCACACACAGTAGATAGTCTAGTGCCATGTCATCTAGTGAAATGGTGAGAACGAGATGTAGACTAGTGTAGCTACCCAATACATATGAGCTCTATATGGAAAGGGTTTCTCACACTTGTCTAAACCTAGTTCTCGAACATCTGAGTTCTAACCTAGAGGCTAAGTCAGAACTTATTCCTAAAAAACAACTTGCTAAATTTTTAGGGTTTAAAGTGAAAGGTGAAATTATGTTTTATGTTTCATGGTGAGCAATTGTTAGGCGTAGCTATTGTTCATGCTCTGATACCAACTGTGACGTCCCCTAATTTTGACTTCTCCAAACCCTATTGGGAATGAGATGTCAGAATCCAAAAACATCATCCAATCATATCAGAAAGTGATGCGGAAGCATAATACACATACATGAACACACAACCATAACATACTCAACATCCAACATGAATTAATTATAACATGAACTATTACATATTACATTTACACATGGAATAGAAAATTTTACATAAGTCTATGAACATGTATGCTAGCAGGATCTTAACACAAAAGGTACAACCTGGACAACTTCTCACTTCCCATCTTTTATCCCAAGCTAGCTCTGAACCTAAAACATATGTGAAACAACGAATCAATACACAAGGTGTTGTGCACGTGGGTAGAAAGATACATACTAATATGTTTGCATAATTGAAATAACTTGAGAAAGAAAGAGTAAAAGAAAACATTGTTTAAAGCGATAATCAGGTAAACACATATTTTTAGATGTCATTTGATGTGTTTGTACTACTAGTGGTGTCGCACTTCATTTTTCCCCGCCCCTCGGGCTATGGGGACCGAGTGCCGACCTTATATTTAGAGGAGAGAGAGGGAGGTGTCGCACTTCATTTTTTCCCCGCCTCTCGGGCTATGGGGACCGAGTGCCGACCTTATATTTAGAGGAAGAGAGAGAGAATTGAGGGAGAGGGAGAGAGCATATATCCACTCAGTAGCTACAAACCATCTATATTCTTTTATGTTCTTTAATGTTTTGCAGAGCATATACTACTAATACACATCCAAGAATTTATATGCAAACACAAGCATCCAAAGTACATCATATCATTATGCATTCATGAAAACTAGTCTTATACTTAATAAAAACCCACGTACCTGAGTTCAGAGATTTCTAATCATATCCATGATCATCTAGATAATCTGATCAGCACCGGATTTAAAGAAATTAATCATCATTAATATAGGTACACCATATTCTTGGTATTTAGGTCCATATTAGGATTTTGACCAAATCTAGGTTCCATCTAATCTTAGGATGGTATCTGATATTTTTCTACTGATCATGCGGTCATTTTAGAGGTCTGGTCCCAATTTCATATTTTTCTGATGATTGGTCTATTTTCTAGAATCAATATGAGGTTTAAAGTATCTAATTATACATTAATGCAAAAAGAGCTAATATTCTAAAATTGTAACTTGATCAGAGTTCATATTTAGTATCCATATAATTTTAAAGTACATATGTGTTTTCTCATATTTTATCTCCATCATCTACTAATTATTTCATTCATAAAAACCCTCGAAAGGAGTATTATTATATTACTTAGATATCATCAATTTATATGCATAAAAGGTCTTATCTAAGTATCATATATTATAGAGGATATTTTTCTGGATCTGAGAATATTTTTAAAATATTTTTAGGCCAGGGGAGCTATTTACTAGGCATTTTCTAAGTTTTCAAGAAATACTGAAAGGGTAAACTTGCATTTACCTTTAGGAATTATTGGAGCCGCTGGATCCTTCTGGTCCATCATTAGATCGCTACCACATGGCAGGGGACTACAGATTGTCTGCCTAGCTGGATCAAGCGAGCCGTCCTGATAATTTTTTAGCCGGGCGGGTCCAGGATTTGGACTGGATTCACTCACGTTCTCACGTTCATAGCACCCGATGATGTGTGACGCACAGCGGACGCCGCCACTGAGCAGGGGCTCCGGCGTGAGGTTGCTGAGGATGGCGCCCCCCCTTCAAATGTTGTAGGCGTCGAGGTGGATCTAGTGGCCTCCCGAGACCCTAGGCGGAGGCGGTCCGTTGGAGCTCCCAGCCAGGGCTCCACCCCACGGTGGAGCAGTCCACACGGAAGAGGGGTTTCATCGCCTGAGATCTCCTCGCCCTAGGTCCTGTTCAACCGAAACCAAAATTGAGGACTCCTCTATGATTCCCTCAAGGTTGCGACCTCCTTCCATCACTTCAGGCCCTCCAAGAAGCTGTAGACTGTCGTTGCCAGAGACCCAGGCGAGGCATCATACAAGCTCTCCGCCTCCTCGCAACCTGGGCGTGATGGAAAAATTCCTACTTCGGCTCACCGCGCATGCCTCCAACCACTCTGTCATCATCAAAGAGGGAGGGATCGGTCAAGTCGTGAACTCGTCAATTGAGCGCCACTGTGCTGAAGATGCTGGCGAGGAGCAGCAGGATGCTCGGAGAGGTATTCTGCATGCTCACGTCCATATCTCTTGTCGGAGGAAGGTCTGGGACTTGGGAGCGATGAGCTTGTCGGCCCTAGTTTGTAAAATCTAGGATCTTGTGGTTGTGGTTGTGTGGCTCTTCTCAGGGGCGAGAGCGCCGCCGTAAGGTCAGGCTCTGGCATGAACATGACCGAGCAATAGACCTCCAGTAGAAGCTTTCGCCGTTGCTCCTCCTTCTAGGTGTGAGGGGCGAGCTCATCCGAAAGCTTTGAGCGCAAGGCTGGCTGGATTCCTAGAGTGGAGAGGGTCCTGGTGTGGTGGCTGATGGAGATGATGGAGGGGAGGAAGGCTAAAGATCGTAGTACTGTCGTCTTCAGAATCTCCAATCAGATCCAAGATTTGGGGTGAGTTGTTGGGATGGGTTGAGACTGCTTCCTCCGCAGAACCAGGAGCAGGGAGACGAAGTCTCGCAGTCAGATTGGGTCACGTTTCCTAGCTTTGGGTCGTGCCCAAGAAAAGAGAGTAAGGCAACGTGACACCAAATTAACCATAGCCTAGATATTAAATGATTAAAAGACCAAAACTCCTCAATATAAAATTTAATTGATCATCGAATCTTCATCAATTAAATTCGAACAGACTTTTTAAGAATTTTCACTTGAGTTCATCAAGACTAATAGATAGGGGCCCTAGCCTCATAAGTACCCAAAAGATAAGTAATGTGTATAAATCTCGTCAACATATATTCATGATCTTAGGTAAAACATTTTTATAACAAAATAGGTATCCATCCCTACATCTAAATCAAATATCATATATGAATCTCACATAATTTGAATATTGAGAATCCTAAAATCTAGGTTATCACACGTGCTCAATGTCTCAGAAGGCTTCTTCTCCTTGGGCTTCTTTTCCTCCGGCTTCTTCTCTTCCTTTACCTCCTCGACTGTGGCAAGCTCTATAGGGCCCACTTGATGTTGTGGCCAGAAGCACCCGAGAAACCTAGTCATCTTGCCGCGGCGCAGTGCTTTGGCTACAGCCATCGGATCCACGTCATCACCAGTTATTGTGATCTGGCCCTTGTCCTTGTCCACCGTGGCGGACACCACACCTGATGAAAAATGTAAGGGCATAATATTAGCAGGGACACTGGAGGATGGTGGTTTACGATAATTGAGCAGAAACATGGGTAGCTGTACATACCAGGGACCTTGACTGCCAACATCATGGCACTGCGGCGAGCCTCCTCCTCCCCAAGAGACATCTTCACAACAATCTTCTTCTACAGATTTATTGATGAAATAAATCAGAACACATTGTGGTCCAACTCAACGCATAATTATATATACATGTATGATATACAGAGAGAGGAATCAAGAAGAAAATCAGAGCAGAGATGACAGTTCATGACAAACAGAGGAAAGAACTGATATAGTAGAGGTTTTGTTACCTTCATATTGACCCTGCTTCAGCTGAGAGAGAGAGTGAGAAAAGGGGGGAGAGAGAGAGAGAGAGAGAGAGAGAGAGAGAGAGACGGTTGATGCTGCAAAATGCAAATCTGGGATATAGCAGACTTGTTGCCTAATGCAACGCCTCTGACGCTAAGTTATAGTTCTTCCAGCTTCAGAGGAACTCCAGCCTTGCCACTCTTTCATAGTAACAGAGCTGCTTCTGGCATATGCTGTTACTTCCACCTTAGTTCGTAATATGTTAATTTATTCAGTCCAAAATCTGTTCAACCTTCGACATCATTTGGTTCAACGCGCTATAGTAGCGTCTTCAGTTTGTTGTCGCACTAAAATGATGATAACATTTGATATATAACAATGACCAGAGGTCTTTTATTTTAAGCAGTAGTACGGTCAGAGAATGGATGGTTCTACAAATTGGCTACTTGATGGCGGTACAAGGGGTGAATAAAATATCCATGCCTCAGTCTGACGCGTGGTGGAGGACCGCGCGCTCCTTATTACATGATAAGTTAGGAGAAATAGTAAAGCATTCCACCAAACAGAAATTCCTATCATGTGAATCCTGGCTGGTAAACTGTTCCCACCAGTCTGGCACTCTTACAAGAACCCCGACTCTCATCTGTAAAGATATTTCGAGGAGCTAGAGATAATCTAAGCAAGTTTTCGTACAAATGGAACATGAGATCTATCTCTAAGACTCTAACCATCTTAGCAGCTAACGCCTTCGTTGTACCTGGACCGACAAACAAAGTGCTTGATCGCCTCAATGGAAGCAAGATCGCTCTATCACTTTTGTGTGGTTTATTAAATCCTCTAAAAATGTCGTCATTCACAACTTGTAGATTTCCGCAAATCTGATGTATATAGAGTTTTTATTCGGAAATTTAGCTACTTGGGTCAATTGCACATTGACCCCTCACTATACTTTTTCTTATTTCAGCTGAATTTTCTGTCATAAAAATATTATTGTAGTTCATCTACTAAAAATTTCTAAATGCATACAAAAATTATGAAAATTTTACATGTTGTTTATGATTTAGTTTCAGATCTTCAGTTAAAATTTTAGATCATTTGGAGTTACCAATAAATAATTAAAAATAAAATACTACACTACTGAAAAGTACTCTGTCAGTATTTTAGTCAAAGTATAGTTTGACCGAGAACCACATTCAAAGAACAGTCAAATATTCTAAAAATTTTCTCCGATATGCATGATTGAGTTATCCATATCAGAACCAAAACTCAATAAAATACATAATTTAGAAAATATGAAAAATCAGTTACCACACTGCTATCCTGATCAATTTCCATATTTATGTACTATCAAAACCCTAGTTTTTGCCGATTAGGGTTTACATTTCTCAAACCCTAATTCTTCAAACTAAAAATCAAAGTTGGAGTTTCGTCATAGGTTTGAAACATCACAATTGATCTACTATCATTAATCAAGTCTAAACGATGTTCAATCTAATCAAGCATGTAATCATTTAGGTAAACCCAAATTTACCAATTAAGCAAAAATGTGGTCATTACACTTAACTTGTTCTGGGTGTCGATTACATGTTTGGGCGCACTTACGCATTCATTGGTGTCATTTCATGTGCTATTGGACATTGATTAACTTCCTTAAATTTTGGGCGTCAATATCTTATTTTGGGTGTCAATTATCCATTTTATTAAGTTTTGAGTGTCATTATATTATTTTGGGTGTCAAATATTCATGTTTGGGTGTAATTATCCATTCATTGGGTGTCATTGTATGTGTTACTAGACGTTGATTAAGTTCATAATATTTTGGGTGTCATTAACTTGAACATGGTGTTGATTACTCATGTTTGGGCACATTTCTCATTAACTGGCGTCATTTAATGTTCTCATGAATGTTGATTAAATTCATTGAGTTTGGGTTCCATTATCTTTTTTTGGGTGTCAAACATCCATTTTTGGCTGCCATTATTTTATTTTAGGTGTCGATTACTCATGGTTGGGCACACTTAGTCATTAATTGGCATCATTAAATGTTATATTGGATGTTGGTTAAATTCATTGAGTTTTGGGTGTTATTATCTTATTTTGGGTGTCAAACATCTATTTTTGGGTGCCATTATTTTATTTTGGGTGTCAAATATCAATTTTTTGGTGCAATTATCCATTCATTGGGTGTCATTGCATGTGTTACTAGATGTTGATTAAGTTCATCATGTCTTGGATGCCCTTAACTTATTCTGGGTGTCGATTACTCATGTTTAGACATACTTACTCATTCATTGGTGTCATTTCATGTGTTATTGGACATTGATTAACTTCGTTAAATTTTGGACTTCGTTAAATTTTGGACTCCATTATCTTGTTTTGGGCATCAGATATCCATTTTGGGCGTATTTATCCATTCATTGGGTGTCATTACATGTGTTACTGGGCGTTGATTAAGATCGTCATGTTTTGGGCGTCATTATCTTATTTTGGGTGTCGATTACTCATGTTTGGGCAGACTTACTCATTAATTGGCATCATTTAATGTTCTATTGGATGTTGGTTAAATTCATTGAGTTATGGGTGCCAATATGTTGTTTTGTGCGTCAAATATCCATTATTGGGCGCCATTATCTTATTTTAGGTGTCTAATATTTTGGGCACAGTTATCCATTAATTGAGTGTCATTGGAGCCCTTTGTTGGTCTTTTGACGCCCACTTTTGTCATTCTGACGTGTGAATTTTATTCTCTTTTTCTCTTACTTCTCTCTCCTCACTATCCTCTTCTTTTCCTTTTTCTCACTTTCAAAAAAGAAAAGAAAAACTACAACAAGGGATGAGGGGGGACCGGTGACAGAGATAGTAGGTGGATAGGTGGACAGATGGCAGGTGGGTAGATGAGGGATAGACGGTTTTGTTAGGTGGTTTGGGTGCGTGTGAGCGAGCGTGAGAGAGCGTGAACGTTATAGAATTTTAATCCTTACTTTATGTATGGATTGTAATGCTATCAAGTTGGTTGTTCTATTGTAGTGAAAGCATGCAAGCAAAGGATATCAACAAATTGTCTAACTTGCATAAAAAAAGGTGCGTTGCGTTTTCATTTAGGCCCTGTTTGGTAGGGTGTAAGTTTAGTTCATTGTTTTTAAACTCTACGAGTTAGGACCTGATTTTTATTTGGTTAGCAGTTGAGAAAATGAAAACATTGCTTTTGAACGCACAAAATGATCACTTTCGGGACAAATTCCTAGAATTCGTACCACGCCTAAAACGGGCGTGGTCGGATGCAGTTATGTTTTATACAGCTGTAGCCAGCCTGCTCTTGGGCAAAAAGCTGTCGGCTGCTGGATACCAAACGATTCACAAGAGAACTAGTACAATCACCCGGTGCAATACCAAACGAAACCATTGCAGCCCAAAAGGCATGGTTCTATACACCGTGAATTCTTATACATCAAATAGCACCCGACTTCGACTTCGTCGTAGCAAACAGGCCCTTAGTAACAAAAGATCAAGGACTTCTGTAAAAATTAATAAACAAATGGTATGTGAGAATGCGAACTTATCAGAACTGCAGCGCATCCTACTTGAAATACATGTACTCAAGGCTACAAGGCTACCAGCTGAACCAACTGGTTGGCCTGGAGATTTTGACATATTGGTACATAGGTGGTGCGCCATAGTAGTTATAAGGATACGTGCTCAACGTCTCAGGAGGCTTTCTCCTCGGGCTTCTTTTCCTCCGGCTTCTTCTCTTCCTTTACCTCCTCGACTGTGGCAAGCTCTATAGGGCCCACTTGATGCTGTGGCCAGAAGCACCCGAGAAGCCTACGCGTCTCGCCGCCGCGCAGTGCTTTGGCTACAGCCATCGGATCCACGTCATCACCAGTTATTGTGATCTGGCCCTTGTCCTTGTCCACCGTGGCAGACACCACACCTGATGAAAAATGTAAGGGCATAATATTAGCAGGGACATTGGAGGATGGTGGTTTAGGATAGTTGAGCAGAAACATGGGTAGCTGTACATACCAGGGACCTTGACAGCCAACATCATGGCAGTGCGGCGAGCCTCCTCCTCCCCAAGACACATCTTCACAACAATCTTCCTCTACAGATTTATTGATGAAATAAATCAGTACACATTGCGATCCAATTCAATGCATAATTACATATACATGTATGATATAAAGAGAGAGGAATCAAGAAGAAATCAGAGCAGAGAGGAATCAAGAAGAAATCAGAGCAGAGATGACAGTTCATGACAAACAGAGGAAAGGACTGATATTGTAGAGGTTTTGTTACCTTCATATTGACCCTGCTTCAGCTGAGAGAGAGAGAGTGAGAAAAGGGGAAGAGGAGAGAGAGAGAGAGAGAGAGAGAGAGAGAGAGAGAGAGAGAGAGAGAGAGAGAGACTGTTGATGCTGCAAAATGCAAATCTGGGAGTTTTGTTACCTTCATATTGACCCTGCTTCAGCTGAGAGAGAGAGAGTGAGAAAAGGGGAAGAGGAGGGGGAGAGAGAGAGAGAGAGAGAGAGAGAGAGAGAGAGAGAGAGAGAGAGAGAGAGAGAGAGAGACTGTTGATGCTGCAAAATGCAAATCTGGGATATAGCAGACTTGTTGCCTAATGCAACGCCTCTGACGCCAAGTTATAGTTCTTCCAGCTTGAGAGGAACTCCAGCCTTGCCACTCCTTCATAGTAACAGAGCTGCTTCTGGCATATGTTATTACTTCCACCTTAGTTCGTAATATGTTAATTTATTCAGTCCAAAATCTGTTCAACCTTCGACATCATTTGGTTCATCGCGCTATAGTAGCGTCTTCATCAGTTTGTTGTCGCACTAGAATGATGATAACATTTGATATATAACAATGACCGGAGGTCTTTTATTTTAAGCAGTAGTACGGTCAGAGAATGGATGGTTCTACAAATTGGCTACTTGATGGCGGTACAAGGGGTAAATAAAATATCCATGCTTCAGTCTGACGCGTGGTGGAGGACCGCTCCTTACATGATAAGTTAGGAGAAATAGCAAAACATTCCACCAAATAGAAATTCCTATCATGTGAATCCTGGCTGGTACACTGTTCCCACCAGTCTGGCACTCTTACAAGAACCCCGACTCTCATCTGTAAAGATATTTCGAGGAGCTAGAGATAATCTAAGCAAGTTTTCGCACAAATCGAACATGAAATCTATCTCTAAGACTCTAACCATCTTAGCAGCTAACGCCTTCGTTGTACCTGGACCGACAAACAAAGTGCTTGATCGCCTCAATGGAAGCAAGATCGCTCTATCACTTTTGTGTGGTTTATTAAATCCTCTAAAAATGACGTCATTCACAACTTGTAGATTTCCGCAAATCTGATGTATATAGAGTTTTTATTCGGAAAAATGCCCCCAGTTATGAGGAAATCGTAGCCCCTGCGGAATTATAAAACATAAATACTCCCTTTTTGTTCTTACCAGCTGTCAAAAAAGTTTGCAGTTGCCTTTTTTTTCTTTTTGATTATCTCGCTATACTTCATGTATTATTTAGTAATTAGTTTTAGATATTGATTTGAATGCTTTGTTTATAATTTCCTTAGACACCACAAATAAAATATGAAAATTGTTCGTTTGGGGCACAGAAATATCTGGGTTTGTGTATAGCAGTGTAACCAGGACGACTTCAACCCAGATTATTTGTAAAATGTAAACGCATACAACGTCTCTTCCTAAAAATATATAAATCTGAATTATAATTAATAAAATCTTTTACGAATGTATGACCAGGGTCCTTTTTTATATGTATTAGTACGGTCAGGGGGAATGGATGTAATGACCACGCCTCTCGGTAACCCCCAATTAAGGGAGACCAAAAGGTCAGAGTTGTTATCCCAATTTTCCGGATCAATTGTTCGACAAATAATTAATAATAATTACTAAATTCTACTAAAATTATACCGAAAAACTGGAATAAAATAAAACTTTACATACCTTTTTAAAATCTTGAATTTCTAGACTTCTATCCACGACTGGAATAAAATAAAACTTTACATACCTTTTTAAAATTAGTCCTTTTTAAGGTTAGAGTTGTTTTTTATTCTAACTAATCCTCCTTGTATTTTAATTCATATATTCACAATGTATCACTTTACTATTTGTCATTTTCATATTGTACCTAAAACGCCGACAAACAAAACGTCGGTCAACATAAATGAATATGTCAGTATGTGGGTATAACCAAAATTTCACAAATATTACTAACAACCTAAATATCACAATTAAGTTATTTAACAATCCAAATTACTGACATTCTTCACCGCTTTTGTCCTAACCCTGGAATACCCATTCTAGGATTTTTCCTTTGCACTCACTACTGCAGAACCGACCTTTGGTGTCGGTTATTTAAGGCCTTTGGCGACGGTTAAAAAGTAACACCTATGAGGACGACACTAAAAGGTGAACCCTTAGGCGTCGGTTTGAAAACTGACGCCAAAAACCTTCGCACCACCCAAAATGCGCCAGCAGGGGCACTATAGGCGTCAATTATTAGTGGCGAAACCGACGCCAGAACCCTTCACGCCACAAAAGGGCGTCAACAGGGGCACTATAGGCGTCGGTTGATAGTAGGGAAACCGACGTCCAAACCCTTCGCGCCACAAAAGGGTGCCATCTAGGACACAATCGACGTCAATTTCTTAGTAATAACTGATACAATATCACCTGCCGAGCACGGTCGTATTGTTCGGCCACATTAGACGGAGGTTTTTTTGCTATTAACCGACGATGTAAGCCTTTGTTGTCAGTTTTCAACTAATAACAGACACCTATATTTTGATTTTTTTTCTTATCAGTTTATGGGCATGTTGTGGCTGGTCACAGGATAAAGAACCTACAGTTCAGTGGAACTAAACTGCAGGTTTACGACATCCATTGATATCAGCCAACAACATGCCACAAATTTAATAAGATTCATTTTTACACATTTAGCAACCTACAGTTCCATTCAATTTTCACACATGTAGAAACATTCAGACACATGTATAAACATTCATGTAGCAACCTACAATTCCTTTCATTTTCACATTCACACATGTAGAAACATTTAGACACATGTAGAAATATTCATGTAGCAACCTGTAGTTCCTTTCATTTTCACATTCACACATGTACATATAGAAACATTCATGTAGCAACCTGCAGTTCTATTCATTTTCACATTCACACATGTATAAACATTCAGACACATGTAGAAACATTTAGAGATGTAGAAACATTCACATGTATGACAATTCAGATAAATTCATTTACAAAATATCATTCTTTAGTCATTATCACTATCAACATCCCAATTATATTTTAAAACCCCCACTACTTGTATGGCTTTTGCCATTCTTTTCTTACATCATTTAATTCTTCCGTCGTATAGGAAGCATTTATATCTGATAAGGCCTTACATGTAGTGGGGTCAGTTTTAAACACCTACAAAGAGAATGATGTATAAGAGAATGATGTATATATATAATTAATAATATATAAATAAGATGGATATATTTCATATTATCTAATGAGACTATATATAATACTTCATATATGGTATCGATATCCACTATGACATATTTGATAATCATGTGCATAAATCACATCGCATAGTATACACATGCCCAATCGTTGTCTTGTGTAGCACACTATAAATTGAAACGTACAAAATATCAAAAAATATAACTAAGTAAATAATATATACATTAGAGTCGGGAACTTACATCCACGTTCTCCCACATTATTGGCTGGTCTTTTTTCTGGGGACCTATCCTCCAGCCTTTTTGAACTCATGTAAACCCCTACATGTTAATGTAACATAATAAATTACATAATTAAATAGTAATGTAATAACAGATGTTAACAGATATATAAATGAAATGTTTCTCACCAGAATAATGTCATTTTCATTGCATATCCATATTTTGGATTCAATTTAGTCCCCTTAGGATCTAGATAATAGACAGTGAACGTCCCGGGGACAATAACTAATAGCTCCCAATGTGTACCCCTAGAGGTAAAAAACATAAAAATTAATAACTCGAAATCTACAATAAAAATGTAATTTTCTTAAGTCCAAATTATAAGCAAAGTAAACTTACTCCACATTGAATGGAGTTATTATCACCGTCTTCTTATTTTTACCAAAATTTGTAAAAGCATCACAACAGTATTGTTGAACTGACGTAGGGTGTTTAGCTACTAGACTAATCAAAGATGGAATAAAAAATCCTACATGTTAAAATGAAAAATCTGCACATATCTTGTCTAAGTAGCTGCAAAACATGTATTACATATGCATTAATATATAAGCTGCAAAACATGTATTATAGTTCTTCCAGCTTGAGAGGAACTCCAGCCTTGCCACTCCTTCATAGTAACAGAGCTGCTTCTGGCATATGTTGTTACTTCCACCTTAGTTCGTAATATGTTAATTTATTCAGTCCAAAATCTGTTCAACCTTCGACATCATTTGTTTCAACGCGCTATAGTAGCGTCTTCAGTTTGTTGTCGCACTAGAATGATGATAACATTTGATATATAACAATGACCAGAGGTCTTTTATTTTAAGCACTTCAGCAGTAGTACGGTTAGAGAATGGATGGTTCTACAAATTGGCTACTTGATGGCGGTACAAGGGGTGAATAAAATATCCATGCTTCAGTCTGACGCGTGGTGGAGGACCGCGCGCTCCTTATTACATGATAAGTTAGGAGAAATAGTAAAGCATTCCATCAAACAGAAATTCCTATCATGTGAATCCTGGCTGGTAAACTGTTCCCACCAGTCTGGCACTCTTACAAGAACCCCGACTCTCATCTGTAAAGATATTTCGAGGAGCTAGAGATAATCTAAGCAAGTTTTCGTACAAATGGAACATGAGATCTATCTCTAAGACTCTAACCATCTTAGCAGCTAACGCCTTCGTTGTACCTGGACCGACAAACAAAGTGCTTGATCGCCTCAATGGAAGCAAGATCGCTCTATCACTTTTGTGTGGTTTATTAAATCCTCTAAAAATGACGTCATTCACAACTTGTAGATTTCATTCACAATTTGCAGAGCTCTTCACGGAAGGAAACAGATTCTGCTATGTGCAAACGGGCTGCAGACAGATGGCCCACGTAATCTAGAGTCTGACATTGTGCAAAAGGTTTATACTCCTCGTAGGAAGATTTCAAGATGCAGGCATAAATTCTTCCCCTCCTATCCCATATTCATATTGTGTTAAGCCAGCAAGTGAGGCTCTTAGTTCCTCTTTCTCTCTGCCATCCTCAATTTCTCTCGCTCCTATAAGTAGCCTGTTGGGCCTACGTTTGTCCAGCCGAAGACGAGACAGGCCCATTAGGACTCTCGGCTTTTATTTCCGCAAATCTGATATATATAGAGTTTTTATTCGAAAAAATGCCCCCAATGAGGAAATCTTAGCCCCTGAGGAATTATAAAACATAAATACTCCCTTTTTGTTCTTACCAGCTGTCAAAAAAGCAACTTTGCAGTTGCCTTTTTTTTTTCTTTTTGATTATCTCGCTATACTTCATGTATTATTTAGTAATTAGTTTTGGATATTGATTTGCATGCTTTGTTTATAATTTCCTTAGACATCACAAATAAAATATGAAAAACTGTTAGTTTGGGGCACAGAAATATCTGGGTTTGTGTATAGCAGTGTAACCAGGACGACTTGAACCCAGATTATTTGTAAAATGTAAACTCATACAAAGCCTCTTCCTAAAAATATATAAATCTGAATTATAATTAATAAAATCTTTTACGAATGTATGACCAGGGTCCTTTTTTATATGCATCAGTACGGTCAGGGGGAATGGATGTAATGACTCCTCCTCTCAGTAACCCCCAATTAAGGGAGACCAAAAGGCCAGAGTCGTTATCCCAATTTTCAGGATCAATTGTTCGATAAATAATAAATAATAATTACTAAATTCTACCAAAACTATACCGAAAAGCTGGAATAAAATAAAATTTGCATACCTTTTTAAAATATTGGATTTCTAGACTTGAGTCTATTCTAACTAATCATCCTTATATTTTAATTCATATATTCACAATGTATCACTTTACTGTTTGTCCTTTTCATATTGTACCTAAAACGCCGACAAACAAAACGTCGGTCAACATAAATGAATATACAGGTATGTGGGGATAAACAAAATTTCACAAATATTTCTAACAACCTAAATATCACAATTAAGTTATTTAACAATCCAAATTACATTTTTAATGTGACATTCTTCATCGCTTTTGCCCTAACCCTGGAATACCCGCTCTAGGGTTTTTCCTTTGCACTCACTACTACAGAACTGACCTTTGGTGTCAGTTATTTAAGGCCTTTGGTGACGGTTAAAAAGCGACACCTATGTGGGCGACACTAAAAGGTGAACCCTCGCACCACCCAAAACGTGTCGGCAGGGGCACTATAGGCGTCGGTTATTAGTGGGGAAACCGACGCCAGAACCCTTCACGTCATAAAAGGGCGCCAGCAGGGGCACTATAGGCGTTTGTTATTAGTAGGGAAACTGATAACCAAACCCTTCGTGCCACAACAGGGCACCATCTAGGACACCATTAGCGTCAGTTTCTTAGTAATAACCGACGCCATATCACCTGCCGCCACGGCCGTGCTGGCCAGCACGGCCGTGTTATCTGGTCACATTAGACGGCGGTTTTTTTCTATTAACCGACGTTGTAAGCCGTTGTTGTCAGTTTTCAACTAATAACCGACGCCTATGTTTTGATTTTTTTTCTTATCAGTTTGCATGCCTGTTGCGGCCGGCCGCAGGATAAAGAAACCTACAGTTCAGTGGAACTGAACTGTAGGTTTACGACATACATTGATATCAGCCAACAATAGGCCACAAACATGCAAATTTAACAATATTCATTTTCACACATTTAGCAACCTTCAATTCCATTCAATTTTCACACATGTAGAAACATTCAGACACATGTAGAAACATTCATGTAGCAACCTGCAGTTCCTTTCATTTTCACATTCACACATGTAGAAACATTAAGACACATGTAGAAACATTCATGTAGCAACCTGCAGTTCCTTTCATTTTCACATGCACGCATGCATGTAGAAACATTCATGTAGCAACCTGCAGTTCTATTCATTTTCACATTCACACATGTATAAATATTCAGACACATGTAGAAACATTTAGAGATGTAGAAACATTCACACATATGACAATTCAGAAAAATTCATTTATAAAATATCATTCTTTAGTCATTATCGCTATCAACATCCCAATTATATTTTAAAAACCCCACTACTTGTATGGCTTTTTCCTATTCTTCTCTTACATCATTTAATTCTTCTGTCATATAGGAAGCATGTACATATGATAAGGCCTTACATGTAGTCGGGTCAGTTTTAAACACCTGCAAAGAGAATGATGTATAAGAGAATGATGTATATATATAATTAATAATATATAAATAAGATTGATATATTTCATATTATCTAATGAGACTATATATAATACCTCAGGTATGGTATTGATGTCCATTGCGGCATATTTGATAATCATGTGCATAAATCGCATCACATAGTATGCACATCCCCGGTCGTTGTCTTGTGTAGCACACTATAAATTGAAACATACAAAATATTAAAAAATACAACTAAGCACAGTTCACATAAATAATATATACATTGGAGTCAGGAACTTACTTCCACGTTCTCCCAAATTATTGGCTGGTTCTTTTTCCTGGGGACCTATCCTCCAGCCTTTTTGAACTCATGTAAACCCCTACATGTTAATGTAACACAGTAAATTACATAATTAAATAGTAATGTAATAATAGATGTTAACAGATAGAAAAATGAAATATTTCTCACTGGAATAATGCCATTTTCATTGCATGTCCATATTTTAGATTCAATTTAGTCCCCTTAGGATCTAGATAATAGACATTGAACGTCACAGGGACAATAACTAGTAACTCCCAATGCGTACCTCTAGAGGTAAGAAAGTTAAAAATTAATAACTCGAAGTCCACAATAAAAATGTAATTTTCTTAATCCAAATTATAAGCAAAGTAAACTTACTCCACATTGAATGGAGCTATTATCACCGTCTTCTTATTTTGACCAAAATTTGTAAAAGCATCACAGCAGTATTGTTGAACTGATGTAGGGTCTTTAGCTACTAGAATAATCAAAGATGGAATAAAAAATCCTACATGTTCAAATGAAAAATCTACACATATCTTGTCTAAGTAGCTGCAAAACATGTATTACGTATGCAGTAATATATAAGAAACTAGATCACCGGATCCTACACAAGGTATATGGATGTATAAATAAGATCTCACCTTATCCATAGCTCTATCACAGATGTATTCAGTCAATCATAGCAAAAAAACTCCAAAATATCTTGTATAAATAGTTTATTTTCGTACGATTGACCTACAACATCCGCATCTATAAAAACATTTATAGGACAATTTATATCATGTTCGCCTAACGATACTGCCATACCCCTACAATTAGGACCTATTGGGGCTGGTTGGTCTTGTGGATCTCAACTTGGTAATGTAGGAGGTGGAGGTGGAGGTCTAGATGCTCTGGGTATCTTTGTTTTAACCTGTATATATAATTTCAGATCAATTGACCTCATATATACACACTAACAATTTAACGTAATGTAAATTTACCATACAATTTTAGTATAGACGACATCTGCTTTGGGCCACAACATCACTCCGCCTTCTGCCTCACCAAGTGTTTCACAATCTGAGTGGGCATATGGCAATAGAAGATCCATCCAACTGGGGAATATACGTAGTCGATGCTTGAAGGGTGACCCTACTATTTTGGATGACACTCTTGTCATCTTGGCACTTTGTGTAATATGTGAATCCATTAATGTCATACCCTTCATAAGACATAACATTCAATTTTGGTTTAAAGGTGAGGCATTTGATAGTTTCAGTAATATCATCTGGTGTTTGAGATAGTTGATGTAAGACTTTATCTTCAAACCACTTAATAAATGTCTTGTTATGCAATCTAGAAAGCCACATTGAATGGGCTCGAGGATATTATCTCTTGATGAAATTGGTATGTTCCTTGATATAAACACTCACTTCGTCCATGTTGTGTAAAATATACAAGTGACCTTGTTCCAACTGCTCACGACTGATTACTTTCACCCGTGATCCCAAATTTCCTTTGCCAAATTGCTCCTCAATATTCTTGTCATTACCAGGAGTGTCATTACCACTCAGAAAGTCATTGCAAAAATCCATAACCTCTCTCACCACATAACCCTCAATAATACTCCCTTCAGGATGATAACGGTTTCGAACATCACTTTTAAAAACACTCATGTATCGTTTAAAGGGATACATCCAATGTAAGAAAATTGGTCCCAACATTTTTACTTCCCTAGTCAAGTGGACAAAAAAATATACCATGATACCAAAGAACAAAGGAGGGAAATACATCTCAAGCTGACATAGGGTAACAACCACTTCTCTTTTCAAAGTATCAAGAGTATCAAGGTCAATAACTTTGCTGCACATATTGTTGAAAAAGAAACAAAGTCTGGTGATTGCAAATCTTACATACTTTGCCAATATAGATCAAATTGCCATGGGCAATATTTGTTTGCATTAGAGTGTGACAATCATGAGATTTAAGACCTATCAACTTCAGATCTTTCATTTATATCAATCTACGAATATTGGATGAGTAACCCTGTGGCACCTTAACATTTACCAAGCATTCACAAAAAGCTTTCTTCTCCTTTCTAGACAATGTGTAACAAGCGAGAGGTAAGTATGTTCTCTGATTTCCCATTTCACATAATTCTGTTAATTCTGACCTTATTCCCATTTCACGTAGGTCCAGTCTAGATTTTATCCCATCTTTAGTCTTACCTGATATATTCAACAGAGTACCAATGATGCTATCACAAACATTTTTCTCAACGTGCATGACATCGATACAATGCTTGACTGTCAAAGAACTCCAATAAGGAAGATCCCAAAATATTGACTTCTTCTTGAATAAAGATTTGTCACTCTGTGTGGCCATAGTACATTGTGATCTCTTACCATATTCATTGACAAAGTCTTTTACTCTTTCATAAACAACCTCCCCCAGTATAGGTTTAGGTGCACTCCATTCCTCATTCCATCCATTGAGTGTTTTGTGCTTCCTATGATACAGATGGAATTTTGGAAGAAACCTTTGATGAACAAGATATACAGTGTTTCCGCCATATTTTAGTCTTGTTGAATCAGTATTCTCTTCACATATAGGACACACTTTAGCTCCTTTGACACTATATCCAAAAAAATTCCCATATGATGGAAAGTCATTAATAGTGCAAAACAACATAGCGTGCAAATGAAATGTCTCTCTTTGTGAAGCATCATAGCTCATCACACCTTCACCCCAGAGTTTCTTTAAGTCATCAATCAGAGGTTCAAGATAAACATCGATATCATTTCCAGGTTGTTTAGGGCCCGATATCAACAATGAAAACATAACATACTTATTTTTCATACACAGCCAAGGAGGAAGATTGTATATAACAAGTATGACTGGCCAAGTGCTATATTGGTTTCTCAATGTCCCGTATAGATTCATCCCATCTGTACAAATCTCAAGTCTTAGATTCCTGACTTCTTCACCAAATTTAGGGTACAATAGATCAATGTTCTTCCATTGTGGGGAATCAGATGCATGTTGTAGGATCCCATCATTATTTTTCTTAACATCTGCATGCCTCATCAAATTCTTCACATCTATCATATTGGCAATCAAGCGTTGAAACTGTGATATTATAGGTAGATACCACATCACCTTGGTAGGGGAACTAGTTTTGGACTCCCCCGAAGTCATCAACTTATACTGTGACGTACCATATTTTGGACAATCTTTCAAATCCACATAGTCCTTTTGAAATAATACCCAATCATTTGGGCATGCATGTATCCTCTTGGCCTCCATTCCCATTGGGCACAACAATTTCTTTACCTGGTATGTTGAGATTGGCAGCTTGTTTCCTTCTGGAAGCATTTCTTTCAACAAAGACAACAATGACGTGAAGCTTTTATCACTCCATCTATTGTTAGCTTTCAGCTTATACAATCTCAACACAGTGTTAAGCTTCGTAAACTTAGTACAACCTGTGTATAACAGTATCTCAACATCATGCACAATGTTTTTAAACATGGGAGGTGGATCGGTTTCGGTGTGCTCTACCCCACAACTATCCAGCATCGCATCAACGATGTGTACTGGAACTGGTTCATTCACATCTATGTCATCGGAGGCAATAACTTCTTCCACACAAACACTGCTATCAACATCCACTGGTTTTGGGTTTGAAATCTCTCCATGCCAGTGCCATTCTGTATAGCCTTGTAGAATCCTGTTGCACATGACATGAACTTTTGATTTCGTCACTAGTGTTGATGTAACATCCCTGACCTGGGTTATGCTTTAACCCTAGATGTTTTTCTTAATAAAGTGGATCATATGCTTGCACTTATCTTTTGAAAAGTAATTAAGGCTCAAGAGGAACTCATATTTCAATTTTAGTCCATTTTGAATAATGTTGAAAATAATGTTTTGCTTGTTTTGGACAAAAGTGCAAATTACCCAAGTTGAGGGATTAAATTGTAAATTGTGCATGATAATATGTTCCTCGTGCGTTGAAGCATCATGAGAATGAATATGATGCAGAGGTATGGCTTGTGGTAGCCTGAGTACCAAGAAAGAGCTGATAAAGCAATGTTTGTGCATTAAAACCTAGCTTTGGTGTAATGTGCAATTTACCCAAAACCTAGGGTTCAATATGCAAATTACCACTTCAAAATAGTCCCTAATATTTCTTGGCATCTAATAGAGGCAATAAAATGAGAGGGGCATCTCATTTGATCTACTTTGAAGGAGAGAGAATCTTGATATTAAAATAATCAAGATTTAAGCATAATTGAAGACCTTAATACAATTTAATGCAAAAACAAATAAAATAATTGAAGGGCCTTCAACCAAAAATGATATGTTTGAATTTTCTCAAGTATGAACGTCTGTGTTCCTTCCAAAGGCAAAGAAAATATCTACGTGAGTGGAGAACCCAGTCACATTAAGAAAATAAAAAGAAATATCCACTAACTTATGGATATTACTATTATATGATTAAGGTGCTTAATTTCTTTTCCCTTAATTCATGGATAATGGAAGGGAATTCAGAGGTGAGGAAGATATATTTTCATTCAAGGAATTGAGGGGGGATAGGTGGCACCAATTTTGGAATTAAAGGATTTTTATAAGGCATTTTCTCTCTCATTGATTTTCTTATAAAAACACCTTTTACAACTCAAACCAAAGGCTTTTTCGAATCCACTTCTTATCTTTACTTGAAAAAATGACCAAGGGAGCTAGGAGCAGCTGGAGGACGACCCCCAACCTGTTGGTAAGCTTCTTGACCTTCTTTCACCTTGATTTCATGGTGGAAATCACAAATCAATGCATGATTTCTTCTTATCTCGATCCCATCTTCAATTCTAGCCAATCCTTTTCACTCAAAATCTTGAGGAACGAACCTTGTGGTGTGAAAAATCTTCTTCCACCATTGTTTACATGAAGCTCCAAGATTTGAAGCTCAATTGAAGGCGGGTTATATAACTTGAACCCAGTACATTGTTATTCATTTATCAATCTTGCAATTATATTGATTCCTTCTTCTTCTTGATCAATTGCTTGTTGTAATTGATAATTTTTATGAAATCAGTAGCAATACGAACTATATGAACGAAGGTAGATGATGATGACATCATCTTGGACACTTTTCCCAATGAAATTCTATTCCAATCGGTTTCTACAATTTGATCAATCAGTTTCAACAAAACCGTTTGAAATTAAACGGTTTCATCAAACCGTTAGAAACCAAACGGTTTCAAACCGTTTGGAAGGGTTGACCACAGTTGACCATTTTTTGTTTTGATACTAGTATTGATGGTTGATGACCCATTAAATTTAATTGATTGATTCCAAAGGGTTCATCAGTTGAAGGTTAATCGACTATCAAACTCTAATCGGGTTAAGTGCTGAAATTTCAATTGGTTGATTTAAAATTTTGGGTTGATTAACCCAAATGATCTCAAGACCATTTGGAGATCACCCAAACGGTCTCAAGACCGTTTGGAGGTCAACCAAGACCGTTTGGAGGTCTAGGGTTGTATGATAGAGTAATTGAAGATCCATAGATATCAAATTGAAATGCAATCAATAGCTAATTTGATGATCAATCCAATGATCTAAACCCTAATTTAATTTCACAAAATTTAATGATGGATGAGGCAAATGGTCTCAAGACCATTTGAAGGTCATCCAAATGACCTCAAGACCGTTTGAGGTCAGGTCATATCATAATTTGATGATGATTCATTGATTTCAATTGAATCGATTCCACAATGTTAATCATTGAAGGTTCCTCGAATTCAAAACCCTAATTTATGGTTTCTTGATTATAAATCCTAGTTCAATTGGGTTCAAAATCCTAATTGATAATCCAATTGAACGATGATTCAATAGTTCAATAGATGAATAAATCAAGGATTCAATTGATAGGCGGTTAATTGATGGAAACCTTGAATTGCTTAAGTGTTGAAAGACCTTTTTGGTCATTCGGTTTTGAGAGGGTTTGGGCCAAACGGTCTTAAGACCGTTTGAGTCCAAATGGTCTCAAGACTGTTTGGGTCCAAAAGGTCTCAAACCGTTTGGAGACCCAAGTCCATTCGGTTTCAACACATTTCTTACTTAAACAGTTTCAAGGGAAATTTGCCCAAACGGTTTCAAACCGTTTGAATTCTGAGAGACCAAGACCATTTAAGGTCTAAGTAATCAAAACCATTTGAGGTTCAACATGGTTAATCCATTTGGATATCTAATGTAATTGAATACTCAATTGGTTAATCCACTTGGACACTCAATGTAATTGAAGATTCAATTGGTCAATTCATTTGGATACCTCATGTAATTGAAGGTTCAATTGATCAAATATTTTGGACACATAATGTATTTAGATGGTTGATACCTTTAGAGGGATTAATCATTGATTCATAATAATGCAATAATTCAATACATCATGTTAACCCTAAATGCATGTATTTGAATAAAGAGTAGGATCAATCTAGTCAAGAATTGAGTAGTGAACATCCTGAATAGGATGAGAGAGAGAGATTCATACATGAAATATAATCATGTAGCAATTAAGTCTAACACATTAGAAATAAGTGTAGTATACAATTAGGGTATGATCCTTGATAAAGAGATCATAAAACCCTAATTTAGTTGATTGATGAACTCAAACCCTAATTCAGGGCAATTCTGAGTGAAACCCTAATCTAGGGTAATAGTGAAACCCTAATTGAGGGTGAAGACATGAGTAATCCTAAGTTAGGATTATGTAATGTAAAACCCTAATTTAGATGAATAGTAATCCTTAATTATGGGTAATTGAATATGAAACCCTAATTGGGATGAATAGTAAACTCTAATTGTGGGATATTGAATGTAAACCCTAATCTAGGGTGATATTATGTGGAACCCTAATTTAGGTTGACGTTATGTAAAACCCTTGTGTGTTAATGTGATGTGGAACTCAAATCCATGGTGATGCAATGTAATGCTATATGAAACCCTAATCTTGGGCAATATGGTGATAAACCATAACCCTGATCTGGGTAATGGGATGAGTATCTCCAGTTAACCTGAAATGGGAAACCTTAACCTTAGTGAGGGAATAGTGGTGTTGCCCTTGAATAGTGATACTATATTTGTTTTGCATGGTGCTGATATGAAATGGATGTAACTGTTATCATTTGTACTAACCATGCAGGTACCATGAAATGATGAACATAGCCAGGTATGAGCTATGATATTTTACTTATTAAAATTGTTATTGAGCCTCATGTGCCATAATATACCTTGTTGCCTAGTAAGAGGTAATAAGAGAATTAATGGGCCTTAAGTTCCATGAGAGATGCTTGTGTGACAAGTATCATGCTTACCTTGGTCAGATGACCTGAAGGTGATTGTTACCTGGAAAAGTGATAACAATGCTCAGTGATGAGTTAAGGGTTTGAATACCCAGAACCATTTGATTATGGCATTGAGTTTGTGAAGGGATGAGTATTCCCAGTATTGAAATGAGGGACTGAGATCCCAATGTCTTATAAAGACTGAGAAGTAACTGATGAAAACAATACATGTTTCTTTGTAGCATTTGTCCTAATAAGTATGTTTGAAAACTTGACTGATGCTAAAAGAATATGATAATGTACTTAATTAATCAAGTGCAATCTATTCATGTAGTACTCTGACCATAGATCCATCATCGTCAGTAGCTGGTGATGGTGAAACAGGTTTTCCTACAGGATCTCCTGGAGTTCGCATATTTTTTGAATATGCGGGGGTTAATGGGCGAAAATATTCGTACATCCTAATGGGGGAATTGATGGTAGGTAAACATTAAACCTCTCAATCCTTCATTATATGTGCCGGGATGTATGCATCACGAATCTCCCGATGATGTTAATGCTGAATCGATGGAGGTAAACATGAAATCTCTCGATTGTGAAGAGAGTGCAGCCGCCGTTGTAGCTCTATAGCGAAGATGCCACTATACCCTGGCAAGCTATGTAGCAGAGACACAAGATGTCTTGCATGTGATCTTGCACTGACTGAGATGTGGGAGGTCATGGAAGCCGGCTCTTCCATTGATTTTGTATGGTACCGGTTTCGATTTCGCAATGGTCGGTTGGAGTATGAGCGGTGTACCTCATCTCCTCAGAGCTTAATTTTGATTGTAAAATGTAATCAGCCATGTAGCGTATTTGCTTAAGATTGAAATATGAGAATCATTGGTTGATGTTATCTTGCTTAGTATACTCTTGATGGATAATTATTATATATGTCACTTATTCAATACTCAAGTTGCTTTATCAAGTTATAACTGAAATGCTAGAATAGGAATGTTGCTCTAATCTGCATAGATATTGATTTTTCTGCTATTGAAATATATGATTCCACTGCTCAGTTTATTTCTATTAAACTGCAATAATAATGTTTTCAGCAGAGAGTTATATCTCTCACTGGGGCAATTTACAAATTGTCTCACCCCCGTGGGATCCAACTTTTTAGGTAGACGCAGACAAAGAGGCAGAAACTCTGTAGCAAGGGAAGAATAGTAGCAGCAACAACAGGGACAACAGTAATATCCCAGGTGGGGATACTGGCCGTCAAGCTTTGTATATAAAGTCCTATGTGTCGTATTTGTACTCTCAGGTCCTAGGAGTCAGTAGATAGTGTTTTTATAATCATGAGATTTTGGTTTGATGCCTCGAGGATTTTGTTACTTATGCTTTTTAGCAAAGCAATCATGTATATATATTCCTTGAGAAGAGATGGTACATGGAATGTACAATGTGGACCAGTATGTAATTATAATACTTTGGTTCTCATTTAAAGAGTTTTCTTGAGAATGGATCTCTTTGTAAATGGTTTTAATTTTTAGTAATTTTCAGTAATCCGTTGTTAACAAATGCTTCCACTTAGTTAATGATGTTTTAATCAAACGGTGTGTCACAAATTAGTGGTACCAGAGCTCTAGGTTCGCTGAGTCTACAGAGACATAGGATTAAGGTTGTTGATTCTGTTCTAGTGTCGTCCAGTTTATCTGATAGTGTCTTCTGCTCATATAGGAGAAGAAGAACTTGAATATGTTTGAATCACATGATGAACACGTTGCTGAGAGCAGTGTTGCTGCACCAGGAGGAGGTGCAAGGGATCAAGCTAGGGAGGAACCAGTGCATGCGATTCCTCAACTTGATCAAGATGCATTAGAAAATCCAGCTTTCCATGCCCTATTTGGCTAGTTTATGGCAACTATGACGCACATGGCATATAGGATGCCACCACCTGCACCAAGGGCACCAACCCACAATGAAGGACAAGGAGCTGGAAAGACCTTTGAACGGCTTCACCGGGTGGGAGCCACATACTATGCTGGTACAGCTGATCCAGCAGACACTGATTTGTGGTTGACGGAGTTGGAGAAAGCTTTTAGAATCATCAACATCCCTGAAGTAGAGAAGGTGAGGCATGTTGTATACCTTCTGAAGGGGAGTGCTGGTCATTGGTGGACCATAGAGGAAGGAAAAAGACCAGGTGTTGAAGTCGGATGGGATGAATTCTGACGTGAATTTGTTGCTAGATACTTTCCCAAGACGTATCTAGATGAGAAGATCTCTCAATCTGAGAGGTCAAGGAAAGGACAGATGAACATTAGCGAGTATGAAGCTAGGTTCATGGAACTTTTGTGGTTCTGTCCTCACATGGCATCTACTGATGAAGAGAGGATTTGGCATTTCGAGAAAGGGTTGAACGCTGAATTGACCACTCCTGTGTCTACTCTGGAGAACAGGGAGAGATTTGCCACTTTTGTGAAATCTGTTAGGCGGATAGAGAGATCTGTGTTCGAAAAGCGACTGACCAGTAATAAGAAAGTGTATCCTCAGTTTCAAGGACAAAGGTCCGAGAGTTTCAAGAAGTCGAGGTTCACTGCACCACTACCACTACTAAGGTTTAATACCCCGACGCAGTGGATGTCAAGTAGGGGTAGGGGTCATAGTTTTCCTCCAAGTAGAGCCCCCAGTACAACATCAGCATCAGTGACAGGACCCCCCAGGTAGAGTTTGGGAAGTTACAACTACTTCCAATATGGGAGGTCAGGACACTTGATGAGAGATTGTCCTGAGAAAGTCAGGACTATAACTCAACCCCAGAGGCAGAGTCAGCAAGGCCCACAGAGGAGATAGTTTTCTAATGGTGCTAGAGGATGGGGACAAGCATCCCAAGCTGGATCATCAGCACCCAACAATCGAGCACAGGGTCAACAACAGGCAACGGTGAGGTTCTATGCGATGAACTATCCTAAAGCAGTTGTCAATCCCAGATTTGTGAAAGGTCATATGGAACTATTTCATTCTGATATGTCTTCTTTCTGCTTCATATCTATGTTAATTGATCCGGGTGCTACTCATTCCTTTATCACTCGATAAATGATTCATGAATGCAACATGACTGTCAGTCATAGAGCAGATAGTTTGATGCTAGAAACCCCTTTACTAGGATCTATAGTGTTGTGGGAGGTGTGTTCTCCCTGCACTCTTTCTTTTTCTAAACATTGCATTCAAGTGGATCTTATACCACTTGAGATGCAGGGTTTTGATATAATCCTTGGGATGAACACCTTAGAGAAGTATAAGGTTGTCTTGGATTGCAGTTCCAAACAAGTTGTGTTTACAGATGATGGTGACACATGAATATTTTAGGGAGATAGAAAGATTCTTCCAACCTATTTAGTGTGAACTATGGTAGCTGAGAAGCTGATGAGATAGGGATGCTTTGCATTCTTGGATCATGTGGTAGATACCACAATGGAGAGCCTTCATCCTTCTGAAGTTCCGGTTGTTAGGGAGTTTGAAGATGTTTTCCCTGAGGAACTTCCAGGTGTTCCTCCGTCTTAAGAGATTGATTTTGAGATTAATCTAATCCTGGGCACGCAACCCATAGCACAAACACAATATGGAATGGCACCTGCTGATATGGTAGAGCTCAAGAAACAATTACAGGAATTGCTTGAGAAGGGTTTTATCTGACCGAGTACTTCACCATGGGGTGCTCTGGTCCTCTTTGTTAAGAAGAAAGATGGGTCTATGCGATTATGCATTGACTACAGGTGTAACATCCCTGACCTGGGTTATGAATTAACCCTAGATGTTTTGCTTAATAAGGATGAGTAGATTCTTAATCTTATCTTGGGAAAAGTAATTAGGGCTCATGAGAAACTTATGTTTCAATTTTGGTCCTGTTTGAACAATGTTGAAGCAATATTTTCTTATTTTGGACCAAAGTGCAAATTACCCAAGTTAAGGGGTTAAATTGCAAATGTTGCATGGTAAGATGTTCCTATGATGTTGAGACCCCATGAGAATGAATATGATGTAGTGATAAGGTTTCTACAAGTCTGGACACCAAGATAGAGCTTGTTGGACAATGTTGTGCATTAAAATCCAGTTTTGGTGTAAAGTGCAATTTACCCAAAACCTAGGGTTCAATATGCAAATTACCACTTCAATAAGGTCCCTAATGTTTCTTGTCATCATGTAGAGCAAAGAAAATGATAGGGGTGCCTCATTTGAATTAAGTTGGAGGAAAGAGAATCTTGATATTAAAATAATCAAGATTAATGCCTAATTGAAACCCTAATTTGATTTAGGGCAAAAATGAATAAAAATAATTGAAGGGTTTTCAACAAAAATGTTTTGGTCTGATTTTGAATAAGGATGGACGTTCCTTTGACAAGATAAGGAACGAAAATATCCTAAGTAGGTGAAATTCCACTCACCTTATTATAAGAAAAAGAAAACCCACTCACATATGGATATTAATATAATAAGCATTAAGGTGCTTAATTTGCTTTTCTTTAAATTGAGGATAATGAAGGATAATTAAAGGAAAAGTAAGGTGCCTCGTCCTTAAGGGATTTGAGGGGGGAGAGGCGGCCATATTTTTGGAATTTAATGCATTTTAATAATGCATTTTCTCTCTCATCAATTTCCTTATAAAAGTGCCTTTTTCAAGCCAAATGAAAGGCTATTTCGGATTTTCTTCTTTCCCTTGCTTGTAAAACCGACCAAGGAGATAGGGAGTAGAAGGAGGACGCCTCCCAACCTGTTGGTAAGCTCTTGACCTTCGTTCTCCTTGATTTCATGGTGGAAATAAAAAATAAAGTATAGATTCCTTCTTATTTCGATCTCCTCTTCAACCCTAGCCAACTTTTGCAATCAAAAGCTTGAGGACGAGCCTAGGTGGAGTTGCTAGAGCTTCATCCACCATTAATGGCGTGAGCTTGGAGCTTTGGAGCTCAATTGGAGGCGGGTTTTATAACTCAAACCCTTAAACATTGCTATTGCATCAATTCTTTATGCTTTGTTGATTGATTTCTTCAATTTGATACACTCTTGTTTCTTTGCTGCAATTTCCATCAATAACGGTTGCTGTTCTTGGTTGTTCGAAGGAAGGGGATGATGACATCATCCTATATGCTTATACAAAGAAAATTACCAAGCAAAACCATTTTGATAGCTACTCCAAATCGTTTTAATTTGATTGGCTATGCGGTTTTAGCAAACCGTTTAAGGGCAAACGGTTTGAGACCGTTTGGGAGAAAACGGTTTCAACACCATTTGAGATGGTTGACCAAGCATTGACCGTTTGGGAATTTTGTTCCTAATTATGTAGTCTGATAACCCTCCAAATTCGAGGGATTAACTCCAAAGGAATCGAGAGTTGAAGGCCAATCAATTAGGCAATTGGATTGAATTATGTGCTGATTTTCAACCTGATTAACTTGACCTGGTTGAGAAAACGGTTTCAAGACCGTTTGATATGGTTGACCAAGCGTTGACCGTTTTGGATTCCTGTTCATAATTATGTTTATTAATGACCCTCCAAATTTGAGGGATTAACTCCAAAGGAATCATGAGTTGAAGCCTAATCAATTAGGGAAACCTAATTGGATTAAGTGCTGATTTTCAATATGATTTAATTGAACGTTTTGGGCAAACGGTCTCAAGACCGTTTGAGTGCGTTGACCAAGAGTTGACCGTTTGGTATTACTGTTCCTTATGATGTGATCTAATGACTCACCAAATTTTATGGATTAATTCCAAACGAGTCATGAGTTGAAGGCTAATCAATTGGGCTAACCCTAATTGAAATCAGTGCTGAAATCACAATGAGCTAATTTGAGATTTTGGGTTGATTAGCCCAAACGGTCTCAAGACTGTTTGGGGGATCATCCAAACGGTCTCAAGACCGTTTGGGGTCACCTCAAGACCGTTTGGAGGTCTGGGGTCAAGTATAGTTGACCAATTGAAGGTCCAAAGGTACTAATCATATTGCAATGTAGTGCTGATTTGTTGATCAACTTGATAGACCAATCCATGATGATTTTTCACTAGAATCCAAAGGTTGGATGGGCCAAACGGTCTCAAGACCGTTTGGAGCTCATCCAAACGGTCTCAAGACCGGTTGGTGGTCACCCAAGACCGTTTGGAGGTCTAGGGTTGAGTATGGTTAGGTGTTTGAAGGTCTAAAGGTACCAAGTTGTTATACAATGCAATGCTGATTTGGTGATCAATCCAATGATCCAAACCTTAATTGGATGGCTTGGATTTGAGTGATATTGTAACATCCCTGACCTGGATTATAAACTAACCCTAGGTGTTTTTCATAAATATGTAATTAAATCTTTGTGATTAACTCTGAGCATGTAATTAAGTTTCTCAGAAACATATATTTCAGTATTTGCTCCTTTTTATTTAAAGTTGTAGCATTGTTTTGATATACAGGGACCTATGTGCAATTTACCCAGTTGAAAGGGTTAGCTTGCAATTTTCACATGATGATATGTTCCTATGATGTTGAGACATCATGAGAATCTTCTTGGTAAAGTTTGAGGGATTTCCCAAGCTTGGGCACCAAGGTGCAACTGTGGAAGCAATCCCGGTGCTTGAAACCCTAATTTGGGGTAAAATGCAATTTACCCAAATTAAGGGATGCTATGTGTATAATATATCATCGAATGTATCTTTTAAGACTCTTGCCATCATTTATAGAAGAAATGATGAAGAGGTCACCTCAATTGAATAAACAAGTTATGAAATATACCTTGTGATTGAATAATCAGGGTATATGCGCAATATCCCTTTTATGAATGTACCTTAGTAATAGATTGATCTTCCTTGCCCTATTTTTCTTGACCTTAAGATAAAGTTTGTCCTTAGAATAAAGAGGAAGGGACGAGCAAGTAAAGAAGGAAGGACCTAGTTGGAATTATGGAAAACATATGGACTAATGCTGAAAATCCTACCCCATGTATATAAGCTCTCCTTCCCTTAGTTGCAAGGGAACTTACCCTTCGTTTCCTTACTGTTTCATTTCACCAAGGACTACCAAGGACTGCCTTGGAGCTAAGGGGGACGACCAAGGGAAGCAAGGTAGGTTTGGGACCCTCTTTTTGCCTAAATTCATGGTTAAAACTCAAATTCAAGGTCAATTTCATGGCTAGCTCTCATGGCTCTACCTTTCTAGCCATCTTTTCTTGACCTTCCCTGGAGGTTTTCACCTTGGCCAACCTGTGAGAGCTCAAGGACGCCATTAGAGCTTGTAGCTTGAAAGCTTGGAGCTCAAGGAGCAAGCTTTAGGCGGGTTTTATAACTCTAAACCCATGCTTTACTATATACATCTCTTTTATACGGTTAGATGACAGTTCTTCATGTTCCCTACTTTTCTTTGCTACCTTGCAAGCAAATCCGTGGGATATCTGTACTGTTCTTGAGCTATGAGATGAAGGCGTGATTTCCAAGAAAAACCCACCGCTTTCCACTTTCTTAAACGGTCCCCCTAACTTGCTCTCACGGTCTCAGGACCGTGAGGTGAGCAAACAGTCTCTGGACCGCGAGAGGGCAAACGGTCCCCACGACCGTTTGGACCCGTTGACCGAGCGTGGACCGTATAATAAATCTGTTCCTAATTATGTAGGATAATCACCCTCAAAAATTGATAGGTTAACTCCAAAGGAATTAGGAGATATGGCCTTTTTAAGTAACAACTTTAATTGAATTTATTCCTGCTTTTCAAACGGTCTGAAATTGCCTTTTTGGGCAAACGGTCTCAAGACCGTGTAAGGTCGTTGCCAAGCTTTGACCATATGAAATTACTGTTCAAAATTATGTTAATTAACAACTCACCAAGTTTTATGGTCTAATTCCAAACGAGCTAAGAGTTGAAGGGTGATTACTAGGGTTAACCCTAGATGAAATCAGTACTGAAATTATGGTGACTTAATTAGGGTTTTTAGGGTTGATTGACCTAAACGGTCTCAAGACCATTTGGGGGTCATCCAAACGGTCTCAAGACCGAGAGGACAATCACCCAAGACCGTTTGAAGGTCTAGGGTTAAGCTAATTTTATCAATTAAGGACCCAATAGCAATAAGTTATCAATTAATCAAAATTCTGATTTTGTGACTCAATCATGGTTCAACCCCTATCAAATCACATTAGATTTTGATGAAATCTTGGGCAAACGGTCTCAAGACCATGTGGGGTCCACCCACATGATCCCAAGACCGTTTGGGCCAAGTTTGGGCCCAATTGGAGCTCAATTGAAGGGTTCAACCTTGTGTTGATGCACATTGTTGAGTGTTGATGGTTGAACATTGATAGACCCTAATTGAATCGACTTCAACCCTAATTGATCAACAATTGAGGGTCAATTGAATGACCAATTGGTTAAGCATAATCTTAATTGACCTAATCCATAAGTGGTCACCATGGCTTTGACCTTTTGAGGGCTTCAACATTGGTTGACATCATCAGTTGTAACCATTGAACTTTGTTGATGGTCCAAGCGGTTGAGACCATGTGAGCCTCGCGGTCTCAAGACCGTGAGAGGGCTCGCGGTCTCAAGACCGTGAGGAGCCTCGCGGTCTTGAGTTCGAAGGTGAGCAAACGGTCTTCCAACCCTCGCGGTCTTGAAATCAGATGGAGGGCTCGCGGTCTTGAAATCAGATTAAGGGCTCGCGGTCTTGAAGTCAGATTGAGGGCTCGCGGTCTTGGAAAGTCAAAATAGACTAAACGGTCTACACATCCCTCACGGTCTTGGAAGTCAAAATTGAGCAAACGGTCAACCCATCCAAACGGTCTCAAACCGTTTGGAGGTTGAAGGTTGGGATCATTTAAGGTGTTCTAGGGTTGACTTCATTTAACCAATTGAAGATGTAAATGGTTCAATGAGGAGAGAGAAAGTACTTCTAGAGAGAGAAAGTACTTCTAGAAAGAGAAAGTACCCTTTTTAGGTGGAAACTCAATTAAAGAACCTTCAATACACATGAATGTGCATAATTAGGGTATGATCCACCTGTGTGAGATTATGGAAACCCTAATTATGATATATGATGAATCTTAAGCCAGTCTGAGGGCATCAATGATGATGTTCCACATACATGATGATGTTATGAGTTCAATTCACTTCAATGTGAGTAGTAAACCCTAATTCAAGGGTGATGACATGTAATGTGAATAGTAAACCCTAATTATGATATATGATGAATCTTAAGCCAGTCTGAGGGCATCAATGATGATGTTCCACATACATGATGATGTTATGAGTTCAATTCACTTCAATGTGAGTAGTAAACCCTAATTCAAGGGTGATGACATGTAATGTGAATAGTAAACCCTAATTTAAGGGTAGTGACATGCATTATGAGTATTAAACTCTAATTGATAAGAATCAGAGAACTTAGCTTTTATGATAAGAGTGAGAAGTATATTACTTGTTTTGAATTACCTTTATCAGTTGAATTAACTATGCAGGTCCTGATATGAAGGTGATCATGTCCAGATATGGATGATGATACTGTATCCATTAAAAGCATGTTAAAGGCTTTATGAATAAGTAAAATATCTTGATGCCTTGTCAGTGGCATCCCATGAGTTAATGGGCTGTAAGAGCCATGAATACCACCAAGTCATGCTTTAGAGATGACTTGTGATGAGTATAATGAGAAATGATGATTGATTTTAGTTAGGCTTGTTACATTTAGTATTCTCCTTTCATAGCTGTTATGCTACTATTATTGTTTGAAGAACAATGTGTGATGATTAAATGAATACTAAATGTACCTAACTAATCAAGTGTAATGTAGAGCCCTGATCATAGATCCATCATTGTCAGAGGTTAAATGATGGTGAAATAGGTTTTCCTAAAGGAACTCCTAGAACACATACTGTTGAGTATGTGGGGTATATGGATGTGTAGAACCTTACATCCTAGTGTAGGTGATTGATGTAGAGGTGTAATCCATTAACCCTTCACTATTAAACCCTACCGTATCAGTGGAAGGTAAATATGAAACCTCCTGATGACGAAGAAAACATAGATATCCGTATCAGTGGAGGTAAACATGAAATCTCCTGATGACGAAGAGAGTACAGAACGCCACTGTAACTCTAGAATAACGAAGGACCAGTTTACTCTGGTGAGCTATAACAATAGAGACACAAGATGTCCTACCAGTGATCCTCTTACTGACTGAGGAAGATGAAGGTCATGAGAATCCGACTCTCTTAATGACCTATGTATGATACTGATGTGACTTCTCAGCGATCAGTTGGAGTATGAGTGATATGCCTCATCTCCACAATGCATAATGTTGTTTGTAAAACATAATCAACCCCGTAGTATACTTGTTCTAGATAACTACAAGTTAGTTGATTGATGTTACACTGTGATAGTGCTTATATTTCTTCATACCTCATAAGTGTTGAGTTCTTATTTATAGCTGCAACTGTTATCTAATGCTTTGAAAGTTTTATTGCTTAAGATATTCTTGATTTTATAGTGAAGCTTCTGGTGGAGAGTTATAACTCTCGCTGGGACAATTATGTAAAATTGTCTCACCCCGCAGACTTCAACTTTTTAGGTGGACGTCGTAGACGGAGGAATCGGTCTACAGGTGACCAGTCTCAGTAGCAGCAGCAGCACCAGGAGCAGCAGTAATCTCAGGTGGAGATTTAGCCTGCCATGTGGTGTAGTTAGAGTCAGTCCTATGTGCCCTCTGTACTCTCAGGTCTTGGAGTCTTTTTCTATGTGATCTTGAGATTTTGTATCTTGATGTATATAGTTACTCAAGAAGTAATTATCCTGAGATGTAAACAGCTTATCTCTCTTAATGAAAGAAGCTTTTATGGATCCAAGCTCTTGTCTCAAAAAGTATTAATTTCCCGTGATTTTTGTCTACCGCTGATTATCGAATCGCTTCCGCTAAGTTTTAATCGTGTTTATGTCATGGTTTGGAGATCAGAGCCCACAATTAGTGGTATCAGAGGTCTAGGTCAGTTGAGTCTACAGAGGCATAGGACTTAGGATGTCGAGTCTATCTTTAGTACTCGTTCCTTATCTAATAGAATCTTCTGCTCCTCAGGAGAAGAAGATACATAAGAATGGCTGAGCCACATGATGAGTACGTGGCGGAGAGTAGTGCTAGTGCACCTCGAGGTGGTGCAAGGGTTCCAGAAATAGAACAGCCTGCACCTGAGTCACCAAGAGAGCCACCCCAGTTTGACCCAGCCGACATGGGTAACCCAGCTGTACAGACGATGTTCGGGCAGTTTATGACTGCCATGACACACATAACTAACAGGATGCCCATGCCTGCACCTAGGGCACCTGTCCATCCTGAAGCACAAGGTATTGGTAAGACGTTCGAACGACTTCGTCGTGTCGGAGCTATCGAGTACTTCGGGACTGCCGACCCCGCCGATGCTGACCTTTGGTTGACAGAGTTGGAGAAGGCTTTCAGGATTCTTATCATCCCAGAAGCTGAGAAGGTTAGACATGCTGTCTATCTTCTCAAAGGCAGTGCTGGTCACTGGTGGAACATGGAAGAGCAGAAGAGACCTGGAGTAGAGTTCTCATGGGAAGAGTTTCGTCGGGAATTTATCAATAGATATTTTCCAAAGACCTTCCTAGATGAGAAGATCTCTCAGTTTGAGAGGCTAAGGCAGGGTATGATGAACATTAGCGAGTATGAAGCTAAGTTCATGGAGTTGCTGTGGTTCTGTCCGCACATGGCTGCCACAGAGGAGGAAAGAATTAGAAGATTTGAGAAGGGTTTGAATGCTGATATGTCAACCCCCGTGTCTGCCTTAGAAAATCGAGAGAGATTCTTTACCTTCGTTGAGTCAGTCCGGAGGATAGAGAGATCTGTGGTTGAGAAGAGACAAACTCAGATAAGATATCCACAGTTCCAGGGTTCTTCATCTAGGGATTCCAAGAAACCTAGATTCTCTGCACCTAACCCTCCACCACCCAGATCGAGTTTTCAAACTCAATGGACACCTAGCAGAGGTAGAGGACGGAGTCAACCGCTTCAAGGAACTCACAGTTCTGCATCAGTGTCAGTTACTGGACCACCCCGACCACAACAACAGGAGAGGAGTTGCTACAACTATGGTAAGGTGGGACACTTGATGAAGGATTGTCGTTCTAGGCCTGTCAGTGTGACACAGCTTCCGAGATAGAATCAACAGGGATCTCAGAATAAACAACATCAAGGAGCAGCTCGAGGACGTGGACAAGCATCTCAAGCTGGATCATCAGCACCACCTCAACACCAGGCGACTGCGAGGTTCTATGCTATGAACCCATCTGAAGCAGTGGTCAATCCACGGGTAGTGGCAGGTCAGATGGAACTTTTATATTCTGATATGTCTACATCCTGTGTTGTATCTGTTCTGATTGATCCGGGTTCTACACACTCTTTCATCACTCATAGAGTGATTCGTAACTGCAATATGACTGTTAGTCATAGGGAAGATAGTTTGATGTTGGAGACTCCGTTGAGTGGGTCTGCCATTTTGCAGGAGGTATGTTCTCCCTGCATCCTCTTCTTTTCTGACCATTGCATTCAAGTGGATCTTATACCACTTGATATGCAGGGATTTGATATAATCCTTGGGATGGATACCTTGGAAAGGTATAGAGTTGTCTTGGATTGTGAGTCCAAGTTGGCTGTGTTTGTTGATGAAAGCAACACATGGATCTTTCAAGGTGAGATAAAGATTCTGCCCACCTGCCTTGTGTCAGCTATGGTTGCTGATAAGTTGTTGAGACAAGGATGTTATGCCTTCTTAGCCCGTGTGGTAGATGTTACCAAGGAAAGTTCCAATCCTGCTAAAGTTCCTATAGTTAGGGAATTCAAAGATGTGTTTCCTGATGAACTTCCTGGTATACCACCACCTCGGGAGATTGATTTTGAAATCAATTTGATCCCAGATACGAAACCCATAGCCCAGACTCCGTATAGGATGGCGCCTGCCGAGATGGTAGAACTCAAGAAACAACTTCAAGAGTTACTTGAGAGAGGCATTATCCGACCAAGTACTTCACCTTGGGGTGCTCCGGTCTTGTTTGTTAAAAAGAAAGATGGGTCAATGCGGTTGTGCATCGACTACAGACAACTCAATAAAGTAACAATAAAAAATAAGTATCCTCTACCAAGGATTGATGATCTCTTTGACCAGTTGCGTGGTGCAACCGTCTTTTCTAAAATAGACTTGAGGTCTGGATATCATCAACTCCGTATTAAGGATAGTGACATATCCAAGTCTGCCTTTAGGACAAGGTATGGTCACTATGAGTTCACGGTTATGTCGTTTGGACAAACCAATGCACCAGCTGCATTTATGGAACTCATGAATATAATTTTTCGACCTTTCCTTGATCAGTGTGTTGTCGTCTTCATAGACGACATTCTTATCTATAGTAAGGATGCTCAGCAGCATGAGCAGCATCTTCGACAAGCTTTGACCTTGCTAAGAGAACACAAGTTGTATGCTAAGTTTAGCAAGTGTGAGTTCTGGCTGCCGGAGGTATCTTTTCTTGGACATGTGATATCTGCTTCGGGAATTCGTGTTGACCCTACAAAAGTAGAATTTGTTCTACAATGGGAACAACCAAAGACACCGACGGAGATTCGAAGTTTCCTGGGGTTAGCTGGCTATTATCGAAGGTTTATTAAGAACTTTAGTTCTATATCCTTACCTTTGACCAAGTTGACCCGGAAGGATGTTCCTTTTTCTTGGAGTAATAAGTGTCAACAGTCTTTCCAGCTGTTGAAGGAGAGATTGTCAAGTGCACCTGTGCTAGTGCTACCTGAACAAGGAAAAGGATATGTACTTTTCTGTGATGCTTCCAATAATGGACTAGGATGTGTGTTGATGCAGGATAAACAAGTGATTTCTTTTGCTTCCCGACAGCTTAAGAAACATGAGAAGAATTATCTGACACACGATCTGGAGTTAGCTACTGTGGTTCATGCCTTGAAGATCTGGAGACATTATCTCTATGGAGAAACATTCCAGATTTTCACAGACCACAAAAACCTTAAGTATATCTTCTCTCAGCATGAGCTCAACATGAGGCAACGTCGCTGGATGGAGTTAATCAAGGACTACGACTGTACAATTGATTATCATCCGGGCAAGGCCAATGTTGTTGCAGATGCCTTGAGTAGGAAATCAACAACATCAACCATGGATAGAGCACAACTAAACTCTTTAGTATGCTCTAGGAGAGATATGCTTATCTCCTTAAGGCAAGACAATGTACAATTAAAAGTGTCAGTGATAGCCGGTCTGTTAGCTGAGATGCATATTAAACCTACCCTAAGGGAGCAGATTAAGGAAGCACAGCTAGGTGATGCTGCAGTTCAACATATTAGATCTGAGTATGGAGATGAAAAGCGAGATGGTTTCCATGACTCAGAGGATCAAGTAGCTTGTTATAATGGAAGGATGATAGTGCCGGAGGTGGACAACTTGAGGAAGTTAATCCTGGAAGAAGCTCATTCTTCCATGTATGCTATGCATCCAGGGAGCACCAAGATGTATCGGAATTTGAAAGATCTGTATTGGTGGCCTGGAATGAAGAAGGATGTTGTAGAATTTGTTCTGAGGTGTCCGGTGTGTCAGCAAGTTAAACCTGAACACCAGAAGTCTGCAGGGACAATGCAACCTTTACCCATACCACAGTGGAAGTGGGACCATGTGACCATGGACTTTGTTGTTGGCCTACCCAGGACAAGCAAAGGACATGATTCCATTTGGGTAATTGTTGATAGGTTGACTAAGACAGCACATTTCTTACCTGTCAAAACAACCTATTCTGCTGAAAGGTTATCAGAGTTATATGTTCAAGAGATAGTGCGTTTGCACGGAGTTCCTGTCACAATAGTTTCTGACAGAGGTCCTCAGTTTACGAGTCATTTTTGGGAACAGTTACACCGAGCCTTAGGCACCAAGCTGAGGTTTAGTACGGCCTTTCATCCACAGACTAATGGACAGTCGGAAAGGACCATACAAACCTTAGAAGACCTGTTGAGGGCATGTGTTCTCCAGTTTACTGGAAGTTGGGATCTACACCTAAGCTTAATAGAGTTTGCCTATAACAATAGCTATCAGCATAGTATTGATATGGCACCATATGAGGCCTTGTATGGTAGATGTTGTAGATCACCTCTGTGTTGGTTTGAGACTGGTGAACATCAGTTGTTAGGTCCTGATCTTGTGCAGCAGACTACAGAGAAGATTAAAGTAATACAACAACATATTAAGACTGCACAGGATAGGCAGAAATCTTATGCTGACAAGCATCGTAGACCCTTAGAGTTCCAGGTTGGAGACAGAGTGTATCTCAAGGTCTCGCCTTGGAAAGGGGTCCTTCGTTTTGGAAGGAAAGGGAAGTTATCTCCTAGATTTATGGGACCTTATCCAATCATTGAACGAATTGGAAAGGTAGCATATAGACTAGAGATGCCACCTGAGTTACAAAGGTTACATCCTGTGTTTCACATTTCTATGCTGAAGAAATGTCACCCAGACACCGAGTCAGTTCTACAACCCATGGAAGTATTATTGAATGATGATATATCCTATGAGGAAGGACCAGTGTCAATCCTTGATAAATGAATTAAAAAGTTAAAGAAGAAAGATATAAGTCTTGTAAAAGTCCTCTGGAACCATCGTGGTGTTGAAGAAGCCACTTGGGAGTTAGAGGATGAGATGAGAAGGAAGTATCCTACCCTATTCTTAATATGTCTTACCGATTTCGGGGACGAAATCCTTATAAGGGGTGGATAATTTGTAACATCCCTGACCTGGATTATAAGCTAACCCTAGGTGTTTTGCATAAATATGTAATTAAATCTTTGTGATTAACTCTGAGCATGTAATTAAGTTTCTCAGAAACATATATTTCAGTATTTGCTCCTTTTTATTTAAAGTTGTAGCATTGTTTTGATATACAGGGACCTATGTGCAATTTACCCAGTTGAAAGGGTTAGCTTGCAATTTTCACATGATGAGATGTTCCTCTGATGTTGAGACATCATGAGAATCTTTTTGGTAAAGTTTGAGGGATTTCCCAAGCTTGGGCACCAAGGTGCAACTGTGGAAGCAATCCCGGTGCTTGAAACCCTAATTTGGGGTAAAATGCAATTTACCCAAATTAAGGGATTCTATGTGTAAAATATATCATCTAATGTATCTTTTAATACTCTTGCCATCATTTAGAGAATAAATGATGAAGAGGTCACCTCAATTGAATAAACAAGTTATGAAATATACCTTGTGATTGAATAATCAGGGTATATGCGCAATATCCCTTTTATGAATGTACCTTAGTAATAGATTGATCTTCCTTGCCCTCTTTTTCTTGACCTTAAGATAAAGTTTGTCCTTAGAATAAAGAGTAAGGGACGAGCAAGTAAAGAAGGAAGGACCTAGTTGGAATTATGGAAAACATATGGACTAATGTTGAAAATCCTACCCCATGTATATAAGCTCTCCTTCCCTTAGTTGCAAGGGAACTTACCCTTCGTTTCCTTACTGTTTCATTTCACCAAGGACGACCAAGGACTGCCTTGGAGCTAAGGGGGACGACCAAGGGAAGCAAGGTAGGTTTGGGACCCTCTTTTTGCCTAAATTCATGGTTAAAACTCAAATTCAAGGTCAATTTCATGGCTAGCTCTCATGGCTCTATCTTTCTAGCCATCTTTTCTTGACCTTCCCTGGAGGTTTTCACCTTGGCCAACCTGTGAGAGCTCAAGGACACCATTAGAGCTTGGAGCTTGAAAGCTTGGAGCTCAAGGAGCAAGCTTTAGGCGGGTTTTATAACTCTAAACCCATGCTTTACTATATACATCTCTTTTATACGATTAGATGATAGTTCTTCATGTTCCCTACTTTTCTTTGCTACCTTGCAAGCAAATCCGTGGGATATCTGTACTGTTCTTGAGCTAGGAGATGAAGGCGTGATTTCCAAGAAAAACCCACCGCTTTCCACTTTCTTAAACGGTCCCCCTAACTTGCTCTCACGGTCTCAGGACCGCGAGGTGAGCAAACGGTCTCTGGACCACGAGAGGGAAAACGGTCCTCACGACCGTTTGGACCCGTTGACCGAGCGTGGACCGTATAATAAATATGTTCATAATTATGTAGGCTAATCACCCTCAAAAATTGAGAGGTTAACTCCAAATGAATTAGGAGATATGGCCTTTTTAAGTAACAACTTTAATGGAATTTATTCCTGATTTTCAAACGGTCTGAAATTGCCTTTTTGGGCACACGGTCTCAAGACCGTGTAAGATCATTGAACAAGCTTTGACCATATGAAATTACTGTTCAAAATTATGTTAATTAACAACTCACCAAGTTTGATGGTCTAATTCCAAACGAGCTAAGAGTTGAAGGGTGATTACTAGGGTTAACCCTAGATGAAATCAGTACTGAAATTATGGTGACTTAATTAGGGTTTTTAGGGTTGATTGACCTAAACGGTCTCAAGACCGTTTGGGGGTCATCCAAACGGTCTCAAGACCTAGAGGACAATCACCCAAGACCGTTTGAAGGTCTAGGGTTAAGCTAATTTGATCAATTAAGGACCCAATTGCAATAAGTTATCAATTAATCAAAATTCTGATTTTGTGACTCAATCATGGTTCAACCCCTATCAAATCGCATTAGATTTTGATGAAATCTTAGGAAAAAGGTCTCAAGACCATGCGGGGTCCACCCACATGACCCCAAGACCGTTTGGGCCAAGTTTGGGCCCAATTGGAGCTCAATTGAAGGGTTCAACCTTGTGTTGATGCACATTGTTGAGTGTTGATGGTTGAACATTGATAGACCCTAATTGAATCGACTTCAACCCTAATTGATCAACAATTGAGGGTCAATTGAATGACCAATTGGTTAAGAATAATCTTAATTGACCTAATCCATAAGTGGTCACCATGGCTTTGACCTTTTGAGGGCTTCAACATTGGTGCGACATCATCGGTTGTAACCATTGAACTTTGTTGATGGTCCAAGCGGTTGAGACCATGTGAGCCTCGCGGTCTCAAGACCGTGAGAGGGCTCACAGTCTCAAGACCGTGAGAGGGCTCGCGGTCTCAAGACCGTGATGAGCCTCACGGTCTTGAGGTCAAAGGTGAGCAAACGGTCTTCCAACCCTCACGGTCTTGAAATCATATGGAGGGCTCGCGGTCTTGAAATCAGATTAAGGGCTCGCGGTCTTGAAGTCAGATTGAGGGCTCGCGGTCTTGGAAAGTCAAAATAGACTAAACGGTCTACACATCCCTCACAGTCTTGGAAGTCAAAATTGAGCAAATGGTCAACCCATCCAAACGGTCTCAAACCGTTTGGAGGTTGAAGGTTGGGATCGTTTAAGGTGTTCTAGGGTTGACTTCATTTAACTAATTGAAGATGTAAATGGTTCAATGATGCTCTAACCTAAACCCTAATGATAACCTAGGACATTAAGGGATTAATTGACTAATGATTTGACCCATGATGGTGATCAATGGGGTGAATTACCAAAATACCCTTGAAGGGTCAATTGAGTAATACCTTGATCAAATCAAATCCTAATCACATGATAGTGATGTTTTTGGCTATGTTAGCCCATGATGACTTAACCCAACCTGATCTAGACTGGTGTTATCACCATCTACTAGTATGAGGAGAGAGAAAGTACTTATAGAGAGAGAAAGTACTTCTAGAAAGAGAAAGTACCCTTTTCAGGTGGAAACTCAATTAAAGAACCTTCAATACACATGAATGTGCATAATTAGGGTGTGATCCACCTGTGTGAGATTATGGAAACCCTAATTATGATATATGATGAATCTTAAGCCAGTCTGAGGGCATCAATGATGATGTTCCACATACATGATGATGTTATGAGTTCAATTCACTTCAATGTGAGTAGTAAACCCTAATTCAAGGGTGATGACATGTAATGTGAATAGTAAACCCTAATTATGATATATGATGAATCTTAAGCCAGTCTGAGGGCATCAATGATGATGTTCCACATACATGATGATGTTATGAGTTCAATTCACTTCAATGTGAGTAGTAAACCCTAATTCAAGGGTGATGACATGTAATGTGAATAGTAAACCCTAATTTAAGGGTAGTGACATGCATTATGAGTATTAAACTCTAATTGATAAGAATCAGAGAACTTAGCTTTTATGATAAGAGTGAGAAGTATATTACTTGTTTTGAATTACCTTTATCAGTTGAATTAACTATGCAGGTCCTGATACGAAGGTGATCATGTCCAGGTATGGATGATGATACTGTATCCATTAAAAGCATGTTAAAGGCTTTATGAATAAGTAAAATATCTTGATGCCTTGTCAGTGGCATCCCATGAGTTAATGGGTTGTAAGAGCCATGAATACCACCAAGTCATGCTTTAGAGATGACTTGTGATGAGTATAATGAGAAATGATGATTGATTTGAGTTAGGCTTGTTACTTTTAGTATTCTCCTTTCATAGCTGTTATGCTACTATTATTGTTTGAAGAACAATGTGTGATGATTAAATGAATACTAAATGTACCTAACTAATCAAGTGTAATGTAGAGCCCTGATCATAGATCCATCATTGTCAGAGGTTAAATGATGGTGAAACAAGTTTTCCTAAAGGAACTCCTGGAACACATACTGTTGAGTATGTGGGGTATATGGATGTGTAGAACCTTACATCCTAGTGTAGGTGATTGATGTAGATGTGTAATCCATTAACCCTTCACTATTAAACCCTACCGTATCAGTGGAAGGTAAATACGAAACCTCCTGATGACGAAGAAAACATAGATATCCGTATCAGTGGAGGTAAACATGAAATCTCCTGATGACAAAGAGAGTACAGAACGCCACTGTAACTCTAGAATAGCGAAGGACCAGTTTACCCTAGTGAGCTATAACAGTAGAGACACAAGATGTCCTACCAGTGATCCTCTTACTGACTGAGGAAGATGAAGGTCATGAGAATCCGGCTCTCTTACTGACCTATGTATGATACTGATGTGACTTCTCAGCGATCAGTTGGAGTATGAGTAGTATGCCTCATCTCCACAGGGCATAATGTTGTTTGTAAAACATAATCAACCCCGTAGTATACTTGTTATAGATAACTACAAGTTAGTTGATTGATGTTACACTGTGATAGTGCTTATATTTCTTCATACCTCATAAGTGTTGAGTTCTTGTTTATAGCTGAAATTGTTATCTAATGCTTTGAAAGTTTTATTGCTTAAGATATTCTTGATTTTATAGTGAAGCTTCTGGTGGAGATTTATAACTCTCGCTGGGACAATTATGTAAAATTGTCTCACCCCACAGACTTCAACTTTTTAGGTGGACGTCATAGACGAAGGAATCGGTCTACAGGTGACCAGTCTCAGCAGCAGCAGCAGCACCAGGAGCAGCAGTAATCTCAGGTGGAGATTTAGCCTGCCATGTGGTGTAGTTAGAGTCAGTCCTATGTGCCCTCTGTACTCTCAGGTCTTGGAGTCTTTTGTTATGTGATCTTGAGATTTTGTATCTTGATGTATATAGTTACTCAAGAAGTAATTATCCTGAGATGTAAACAGCTTATCTCTCTTAATGAAAGAAGCTTTTATGGATCCAAGCTCTTGTCTCAAAAAGTTTTAATTTCCTGTGATTTTTGTCTACCGCTGATTATCGAATCGCTTCCGCTAAGTTTTAATCGTGTTTATGTCATGGTTTGGAGATCAGAGCCCACAGATATGATGGGAAAACGGTCTCAAGACCGTTTGGAGGTCATCCAAACGACCTCAATACCGTTTGGTGGTCACCCAAGACCGTTTGGAGGTCTAGGGTTGGGTATAGTTCAGTGGTTGAAGGTCTAAAGATATCAAGTTGATCTGCAATAAATTGCTGATTTGGTGAGCACTTCAATGAACCAAACCCTAATTGGATTACTTGGTTTTGAGTGATTTGATGGGCAAACGGTCTCAAGACCGTTTGGAGGTCATCCAAACGACCTCAAGACCGTTTGGGGTCAGGTCATACCCCATTTGAATGGTGGTTCAATAGTTATGAAGTAACTAGTTACACATTGATGAATATTGAAGGTTCATTGATTCTAAACCCTAATTCAATTGATTCCAACCCCAATTGATGATCAATTGTGGGTCAATTGAGGGTCAAATCAGTTGAAGGTTGACCTATTAAACTCAATTGAAGTATGGGTGAAGGTCCAATTGATGATTGGTTCCATGAATTCAATGGTTGAAGGAATCAACATTGAAAACCCTAATTCATTTGGATACCTTATGTAATGGAGGTCCAATGTAATTCAATCTTTGGGAAGTAAGATGATGAATGTACTATTGATCCAATGATGATTAATAATGATAATCAATGAAAGTACAGAGGTTGAAACCCTAATAGTACTTAAGTGATTATGTGCCAATTAAGGGATGAATCTCTAATTGCTTATAGGATCAATGACTTGATACACTATGTTAATCATAGTTGTATGTACTCGACTGAAGAGTTGATATGACCTAATAAAGTTAAGAAGTTGATAGCATGAATTCATACATGAATATGATTCATGTGGTGATTAAGGGTTATGATCCTTAAGCAAAGAGATCATGAAACCCTAAACATGAACATAAACCCTAATTGACAGGGTTATTGAATTCAATCCTAGTTGAGGGTGATTCCATGTGAAACCCTAGTTGAGGGTGATTCCAAGTGAAACCCTAATTGAGGGTGCATCCATGTGGAACCCTAATTGTGGGTGATTTCATGAGAAACCCTAATTGGGAATGCATCCCTAATTGCTTATAGGACCAATGACTTGGTACACTATGTTAATCATAGTTGTATGCATTTGATTGAAGGGTTGATGTGACCTAATCAAGTTGAAAGGATCAAATAATAGAATTCATATATATAAATATGATTCATATGATGATCCAATGTAGCATGACCGTGCAAGGCAGCACGGCCGTGGCGACTTTACTTTGCACGACCGTGCAAGGTAGCACGGTCGTGGTAGCTTCATTCTGCACGGCCGTGCAAGGTAGCACGGCCGTGGTGGTCTATGCTTGACTTAGAGCTGAATTGAAAGTGACCTAACATGGTCGTTTTGTTAATTATCAACTTAAGGATGAGAGAGATACTCATACCTTGTGATGATAATCATTTAATGATAATTGGTGAGAATAAACAAGTATGATTGAATACTTATGGTATAAATGTTGACTCCTAGATGTGGGGAGCAATGAACTAGGGTTTGATCATTGATAATATGATCTTGAAAACCTAAATGGTTAAAAATGGAAAACCCTATTCTTAATGAAGGGTAATGATATGTGAAAGAAAGCCTAATTGATGGTAAACCCTAACCCTGGTAAGGGAATAGTGGTGTTACCCTGTATTGCATGATGTGTTGTGAACTTGATAAGTCTATTATCATGTGTGACAATCATGCAGGTCTCATGAGGTGATGATCATAGCCAGGTATGAGCTATGATGTTTATTTGATAAGAACTGATTGGCCATATGTGCCATTATGTTTTTGTTACTTAGAAAGAAGTAACAAGATGAGTTGGGCATGTAAGCCTTTGTTTTAAGTTGTTGCCTAGTGAGAGGTGACAAGATGTGAATGGCCTTGTGCGCCATGTGAATAAAGTTGTTGCCTAGTGAGAGGTGATAAGATGTGAATGGTTTTGTGAGCCATGTGTGATGGAAACCCAAATCCTGGTAAAGGATTAAGGGTAATACCCTTAAATTATTAATACATTGTTTTTGCATGGTATTGATAGATAATTGGTGTACTGCTATTATATGTGCTAACCATGAAGGTATCATGAGATGATGAGCATAGCCAGGTATGAGCTATGATGTGTTATTAGTTTGAATTTGTTTATTGGGCCTTGTGTGCTATAATATACCTTGTGCCTGGTAAGAGGTGGCAAGAGAGTTAATGTGCATCAAGCGCCATGATGGATGCTTGTGTAGCAAGTATCATACTTACCTTGGTCAAATGACCTAAAGGTGTTAGTTACCTGAGAAAGAGGTAACAGTGCTTAAGTGATGAACAAAGGGTTTGAATACCCATGATTTCATGGTTATAGTATTGAAATTGTGAAAGGATGAGAAAAACCCAATGGTGAAGTGAGGGATTAAGATCCCAACACTTATGAAAAGAGTATGGCTACGGGCCATGGCTCCACATTGATAATGCCAGGCTTTAGATATATGATCTAAGCCTGAAGAAAGTTAATGCAGTGGTAATGATTCTGTTGTTTGAATAGATGTTATACATGTTCTTCCTATTCATTAAAGGATAAGTGACATGTTAATTCTATCAAGTAATAACTGCAATGCTTCTGATATAGAATAATGTTCTAATTTGTTAGACATTAAAATATTTGCTGTCAAATAAATGTGATTCTCATGTTCATATTCATCTTCTCAAGTTGCAATAATAATGTTTCTGGCAGAGAGTTATATCTCTCGCTGGGGCAATTTTTATAATTGTCTCACCCCCGTGGGAACCACATTTTTAGGTGGACGCGGACGAGGAGACAGGAATCCTTCAGGAGGTGAAGGACAACAACAGCAGTAGAAGGGACAGCAGTAAAGTCTCAGGTGGAGACATTGACTGTCATGTCATGTTCAGATGTATATAGAAGTCCTATGTGTCATCTCTGTACTCTCAGGTCATCGGAGTAGTAGTTAGTGATTTTGAGATTTTGGCTTAGAGCCTCGAGGGTTTTATACTACCTGCGTATAGTTAAAACAAAGTAGTTAATGTTTGTTTTCCTCGAGAAGAAAAAGTACACGAGATGTATATATATGAACCAGGATGTAAAGTTTTACTTTGGTTCTGAATGAAAGAGTTTTCCAGTGAATGGATCTCTTTACAAAAAGTTTTAATTTTTAGTGATTTTTGCTAATCCGCTGTTAGTGATTGCTTCCGCTTAGTTAATAACATTTTTCCGATCGACGTTGTAACAATTGTGGTATCAGAGCTCTAGGTTCGCTGAGTCTACAGAGACATAGGACTAAGGTTGTAGAGTCTGTTCTAAGTGTCTTCCAGTTTATCTGATAGTATCTTCTACTCACATAGGAGAAGAAGAACTTGAAAATGACTGGAGAACACGAGGAACACATTGCTAAGGGAAATGTTGTTGCACCAGGAGAGGGTGCATGGGACCAGGCAAGAGGAGAACAAGTGCCTGAGAATCCCCATTAAGACCTGATCAGGATAGAGAATCCTATGATCATGCTCTTATTGGGTAGACTAGGGCAACAGTATTGCTTATAGGGGACTGGATACTAGCCTTACAACCTAGATTATCAGTCCTTAGTACAGAAATCTTGAGCTTTAAAAGAGTTCCTAAATGACTTAGTCATGTTGGAACAAGGGAAAATATGGAAAAGATTAACTTATGGCAAGAAAGTAGACTCTGCCATGAGTTTAGACAAACAGTATATCTGTGATGGTAGTGCCCAAGGAGGGGCCATAAGATGAGATTTAGAAAGTGATGCCTGAAGAAAATTCAAGAATGGAAAATCATGTGTGTATAATGATATGAAAAGTGAGGAATGTGATAGCAAATAAAGTGCATACTACCTAATCTCAATAGTTATATACCCTGGCCAGGTATATGATCATTGAAGATAAGGCAAGTATGAAACTCTTAGATTGTTATCTTTTTTATTACTCTGATCAAGTAGTCATTCTGAAACAATCTAGAGAGTATAATGAGACGAAGGAAAAGCTATGTGAACATTCCCAACTAAAAGGAAAAGCTATGTGAACATTCCCAAATAAAAGGAAAAGCTATGTGAACATTCCCAACTAAAAGGAAAAGCTATGTGAACATTCCCAACTAAAAGGAAAAGCTATGTGAACATTCCCAACAAAAAAGGAAAAGCTATGTGAACATTCCCAACTAAAAGGAAAAGCTATGTGAACATTCCCAACCAAAAGGAAAAGCTATGTGAACATTCCCAACTAAAAGGAAAAGCTATGTGAACATTCCCAACTAAAAGGAAAAGCTATGTGAACATTCCCAACTAAAAGGAAAAGCTATGTGAACATTCCCAATTAAAAGGAAAAGCTATGTGAACATTCCCAACAAAAAGGAAAAGCTATGTGAACATTCTCAATTAAAAGGAAAAGCTATGTGAACATTCCCAACAAAAAGGAAAAGCTATGTGAACATTCCCAATTACATAGAGTTTGCTAAGTGAATTATCTTTTTTAGATATATATGTTTTTCCTTTTGATAAGTATTCTTGAGTGATTATTGAAGTATGTTCTTTTATGCTTCTTCCTTTCAATGATATGGACATCATATGTTAGGGGTTTATGCCTTGATAAACATAAACAGTTTGAAAAGCTATGTGAACATTCCCAACTAAAAGGAAAAGCTATGTGAACATTCCCAACAAAAAAGGAAAAGCTATGTGAACATTCCCAACTAAAAGGAAAAGCTATGTGAACATTCCCAACCAAAAGGAAAAGCTATGTGAACATTCCCAACTAAAAGGAAAAGCTATGTGAACATTCCCAACTAAAAGGAAAAGCTATGTGAACATTCCCAACTAAAAGGAAAAGCTATGTGAACATTCCCAATTAAAAGGAAAAGCTATGTGAACATTCCCAACAAAAAGGAAAAGCTATGTGAACATTCTCAATTAAAAGGAAAAGCTATGTGAACATTCCCAACAAAAAGGAAAAGCTATGTGAACATTCCCAATTACATAGAGTTTGCTAAGTGAATGATCTTTGTTAGATATATATGTTTTTCCTTTTGATAAGTATTCTTGAGTGATTATTGAAGTATGTTCTTTTATGCTTCTTCCTTTCAATGATATGGACATCATATGTTAGGGGTTTATGCCTTGATAAACATAAACAGTGATAAGGAGGAATTAATGAAAGGAACTGTGTGTGAATTACAGAATCCATGATATCTTCATGATATTAAGGTATTATTTGGGGACTTGAGGGCATGATTAATGAACAATCTATCCCTTCTTTTCTTGGGATTTCGAGGACGAAATCCTTGTTAGGGGTTTATAATTTGTAACATCCCTGACCTGGGTTATGAATTAACCCTAGATGTTTTGCTTAATAAGGATGAGTAGATTCTTAATCTTATCTTGGGAAAAGTAATTAGGGCTCATGAGAAACTTATGTTTCAATTTTGGTCCTATTTGAACAATGTTGAAGCAATATTTGCTTATTTTGGACCAAAGTGCAAATTACCCAAGTTAAGGGGTTAAATTGCAAATGTTGCATGGTAAGATGTTCCTCTGATGTTGAGACCCTATGAGAATGAATATGATGTAGTGGTAAGGTTTCTACAAGTCTGGACACCAAGATAGAGCTTGTTGGACAATGTTGTGCATTAAAATCCAGTTTTGGTGTAAAGTGCAATTTACCCAAAACCTAGGGTTCAATATGCAAATTACCACTTCAATAAGGTCCCTAATGTTTCTTGTCATCATGTAGAGAAAAGAAAATGAGAGGGGTGCCTCATTTGAATTAAGTTGGAGGAAAGAGAATCTTGATATTAAAATAATCAAGATTAATGCCTAATTGAAACCCTAATTTGATTTAGGGCAAAAATGAATAAAAATAATTGAAGGGTTTTCAACCAAAATGTTTTGGGCTGATTTTGAATAAGGATGTACGTTCCTTTGACAAGATAAGGAACGAAAATATCCTAAGTAGGTGAAATTCCACTAACCTTATTATAAGAAAAAGAAAACCCACTCACATATGGATATTAATATAATAAGCATTAAGGTGCTTAATTTGCTTTTCTTTAAATTGAGGATAATGAAGGATAATTAAAGGCAAAGGAAGGTGCCTCGTTCTTAAGGGATTTGAGGGGGGAGAGGCGGCCATATTTTTGGAATTTAATGCATTTTAATAATGCATTTTCTCTCTAATCAGTTTCCTTATAAAAGTGCCTTTTTCAAGCCAAATGAAAGGCTATTTCGGATTTTCTTCTTTCCCTTGCTTGTAAAACCGACCAAGGAGATAGGGAATAGAAAGAGGACGCCTCCCAACCTGTTGGTAATCTCTTGACCTTCGTTCTCCTTGATTTCATGGTGGAAATAAAAAATAAAGTATGGATTCCTTCTTATTTCGATCTCCTCTTCAACCCTAGCCAACTTTTGCAATCAAAAGCTTGAGGACGAGCCTAGGGGGAGTTGCTAGAGCTTCATCCACCATTAATGGCGTGAGCTTGGAGCTTTGGAGCTCAATTGGAGGCGGGTTTTATAACTCAAACCCTTAAACATTGCTATTGCATCAATTCTCTATGCTTTGTTGATTGATTTCTTCAATTTGATACACTCTTGTTTCTTTGCTGCAATTTCCATCAAGAACGGTTGCTGTTCTTGGTTGTTCGAAGGAAGGGGATGATGAAATCATCCTAGATGCTTATCCAAAGAAAATTACCAAGCAAAACCGTTTTGATAGCTACTCCAAATCGTTTTAATTTGATTGGCTATGCGGTTTCAGCAAACCGTTTAAGGGAAAACGGTTTGAGACCGTTTGGGAGAAAACGGTTTCAAGACCGTTTGAGATGGTTGACCAAGCGTTGACCGTTTGGGAATTTTGTTCCTAATTATGTAGGATGATAACCCTCCAAATTTGAGGGATTAACGCCAAAGGAATCGAGAGTTGAAGGCCAATCAATTAGGCAATTGGATTGAATTATGTGCTGATTTTCAACCTGATTAACTTGACCTGGTTGAGAAAACGGTTTCAAGACCGTTTGAGATGGTTGACCAAGCGTTGCCCGTTTGGGATTCCTGTTCATAATTATGTTTATTAATGACCCTCCAAATTTGAGGGATTAACTCCAAAGGAATCGTGAGTTGAAGCCTAATCAATTAGGGAAACCTAATTGGATTAAGTGCTGATTTTCAATCTGATTTAATTGAACTTTTTGGGAAAACGGTCTCAAGACCGTTTGAGTGCGTTGACCAAGCGTTGACCGTTTGGGATTACTGTTCCTTATTATGTGATCTAGTGACTCACCAAATTTTATGGATTAATTCCAAACGAGTCATGAGTTGAAGGCTAATCAATTGGGATAACCCTAATTGAAATCAGTGCTGAAATCACAATGAGCTAATTTGAGATTTTGGGTAGATTAGCCCAAACGGTCTCAAGACCGTTTGGGGGATCATCCAAACGGTCTCAAGACCGTTTGGGGTCACCTCAAGACCGTTTGGAGGTCTGGGGTCAAGTATATTTGACCAATTGAAGGTCCAAAGGTACTAATCATATTGCAATGTAGTGCTGATTTGTTGATCAACTTGATAGACCAATCCATGATGATTTTTCACTAGAATCCAAAGGTTGGATGGGCCAAACGGTCTCAAGAACGTTTGGAGCTCATCCAAACGGTCTCAATACCGTTTGGTGGTCACCCAAGACCGTTTGGAGGTCTAGGGTTGAGTATGGTTAGGTGTTTGAAGGTCTAAAGGTACCAAGATGTTATACAATGCAATGCTGATTTGGTGATCAATCCAATGATCCAAACCTTAATTGGATGGCTTGGATTTGAGTGATATGATGGGAAAACGGTCTCAAGACCGTTTGGAGGTCATCCAAACGACCTCAAGACCGTTTGGTGGTCACCCAAGACTGTTTGGAGGTCTAGGGTTGGGTATAGTTCAGTGGTTGAAGGTCTAAAGATATCAAGTTGATCTGCAATAAATTGCTGATTTGGTGAGCACTTCAATGAACCAAACCCTAATTGGATTACTTGGTTTTGAGTGATTTGATGGGAAAACGGTCTCAAGACCGTTTGTAGGTCATCCAAACGACCTCAAGACCGTTTGGGGTCAGGTCATACCCCATTTGAATGGTGGTTCAATAGTTATGAAGTAACTAGTTACACATTGATGAATATTGAAGGTTCATTGATTCTAAACCCTAATTCAATTGATTCCAACCCCAATTGATGATCAATTGAGGGTCAATTGAAGGTCAAATCAGTTGAAGGTTGACCTATTAAACTCAATTGAAGTATGGGTGAAGGTCCAATTGATGATTGGTTCCATGAATTCAATGATTGAAGGAATCAACATTGAAAACCCTAATTCATTTGGATACCTTATGTAATGGAGGTCCAATGTAATTCAATCTTTGGGAAGTAAGATGATGAATGTACTATTGATCCAATGATGATTAATAATGATAATCAATGAAAGTACAGAGGTTGAAACCCTAATAGTACTTAAGTGATTATGTGCCAATTAAGGGATGAATCTCTAATTGCTTATAGGATCAATGACTTGATACACTATGTTAATCATAGTTGTATGTACTTGACTGAAGAGTTGATATGACCTAATAAAGTTAAGAAGTTGATAGCATGAATTCATACATGAATATGATTCATGTGGTGATTAAGGGTTATGATCCTTAAGCAAAGAGATCATGAAACCCTAAACATGAACATAAACCCTAATTGACAGGGTTATTGAATTCAATCCTAGTTGAGGGTGATTCCATGTGAAACCCTAGTTGAGGGTGATTCCAAGTGAAACCCTAATTGAGGGTGCATCCATGTGGAACCCTAATTGTGGGTGATTTCATGAGAAACCCTAATTGGGAATGCATCCCTAATTGCTTATAGGACCAATGACTTGGTACACTATGTTAATCATAGTTGTATGCATTTGATTGAAGGGTTGATGTGACCTAATCAAGTTGAAAGGATCAAATAATAGAATTCATATATATAAATATGATTCATGTGATGATCCTATGTAGCACGATCGTGCAAGGCAGCACGGCCGTGGGGACTTTACTTTGCACGACCGTGCAGGGTAGCACGGACGTGGTAGCTTCACTCTGCACGACCGTGCAAGGTAGCACGGCCGTGGTGGTCTATGCTTGACTTAGAGCTGAATTGAAAGTGACCTAACATGGTCGTTTTGTTAATTCTCAACTTAAGGATGAGAGAGATACTCATACCTTGTGATGATAATCATTTAATGATAATTGGTGAGAATAAATAAGTATGATTGAATACTTATGGTATAAATGTTGACTCCTAGATGTGGGGAGCAATGAACTAGGGTTTGATCATTGATAATATGATCTTGAAAACCTAAATGGTTAAAAATGGAAAACCCTATTCTTAATGAAGGGTAATGATATGTGAAAGAAAGCCTAATTGATGGTAAACCCTAACCCTGGTAAGGGAATAGTGGTGTTACCCTGTATTGCATGATGTGTTGTGAACTTGATAAGTCTATTATCATGTGTGACAATCATGCAGGTCATATGAGGTGATGATCATAGCCAGGTATGAGCTATGATATTTATTTGATAAGAACTGATTGGCCATATGTTCCATTATGTTTTTGTTACTTAGAAAGAAGTAACAAGATGAGTTGGGCTTGTAAGCCTTTGTTTTAAGTTGTTGCCTAGTGAGAGGTGACAAGATGCGAATGGCCTTGTGCGCCATGTGAATAAAGTTGTTGCCTAGTGAGAGGTGATAAGATGTGAATGGTTTTGTGAGCCATGTGTGATGGAAACCCAAATCCTGGTAAAGGATTAAGGGTAATACCCTTAAATTATTAATACATTGTTTTTGTGTGGTATTGATAGATAATTGGTGTACTGCTATTATATGTGCTAACCATGCAGGTATCATGAGATGATGAGCATAGCCAGGTATGAGCTATGATGTGTTATTAGTTTGAATTTGTTTATTGGGCCTTGTGTGCTATAATATACCTTGTGCCTGGTAAGAGGTGGCAAGAGAGTTAATGTGCATCAAGCGCCATGATGGATTCTTGTGTAGCAAGTATCATACTTACCTTGGTCAAATGACCTAAAGGTGTTAGTTACCTGAGAAAGAGGTAACAATGCTCAAGTGATGAACAAAGGGTTTGAATACCCATGATTTCATGGTTATAGTATTGAAATTGTGAAAGGATGAGAAAAACCCAGTGGTGAAGTGAGGGATTAAGATCCCAACACTTATGAAAAGAGTATGGCTACGGGCCATGACTCCACATTGATAATGCCAGGCTTTAGATATATGATCTAAGCCTGAAGAAAGTTAATGCAGTGGTAATGATTCTGTTGTTTGAATAGATGTTATACATGTTCTTCCTATTCATTAAAGGATAAGTGACATGTTAATTCTATCAAGTAATAACTGCAATGCTTCTGATATAGAATAATGTTCTAATCTGTTAGACATTAAAATATTTGCTGTCAAATAAATGTGATTCTCATGTTCATATTCATCTTCTCAAGTTGCAATAATAATGTTTCTGGCGGAGAGTTATATCTCTCGCTGGGGCAATTTTTATAATTTGTCTCACCCCCGTGGGAACCACATTTTTAGGTGGATGCAGACGAGGAGACAGGAATCCTTCAGGAGGTGAAGGACAACAGCAGCAGTAGCAGGGACAGCAGTAAAGTCTCAGGTGGAGACATTGATTGTCATGTCATGTTCAGATGTATATAGAAGTCCTATGTGTTGTCTCTGTACTCTCAGGTCCTCGGAGTAGTAGTTAGTGATTTTGAGATTTTGGCTTAGAGCCTTGAGGGTTTTATACTACCTGTGTTTAGTTAAAACAGAGTAGTTAATGTTTTTTTTCCTCGAGAAGAAAAAGTACATGAGATGTATATATATGAACCAGGATGTAAAGTTTTACTTTGGTTCTGAATGAAAGAGTTTTCCAGTGAATGGATCTCTTTACAAAAAGTTTTAATTTTTAGTGATTTTTGCTAATCCGCTGTTAGTGATTGCTTCCGCTTAGTTAATAACGTTTGTCCAATCGACGTTGTAACAACAGGCAGTTAAATAAAGTAACTATAAAGAACAAGTATCCTCTACCAAGGATTGATGACTTGTTTGATCAGTTGTGTGGTGCAACTATTTTCTCTAAGATATATCTGAGGTCGGGATACCATCAGTTGCGTATTAAGGAGAGTGACATACCTAAGTCTTCCTTTAGGACAATGTATGGTCACTATGAGTTCATAGTTATGTCGTTTGGACTAACTAATGCACCAGCTGCATTCATGGAACTCATGAATATGATCTTTGGACATTTTCTTGATCAATTTATAGTCATTTTCATAGATGACATTTTGATCTACAATAGAGATGCTCAACAGCATGAGCAGCACCTCCGTCAGGCTTTGATCTTGCTAAGAGAGCATAAGTTGTATGCTAAGTTTAGCAAATGTGAGTTCTGGTTACCAGAAGTTTCTTTTCTAGGACACGTAATATCTGCCTCAGGTATTCGTGTTGATCCTAAGAAGGTAGAATCTGTCCTGCAATGGGAAAAGCCAAAGACACCGATAGAAATTCACAGTTTTCTAGGATTGGCATTCTATTACATGAGGTTCATCAAGAACTTTAGTTCTATAGCTTTACCCCTGACCAAGTTGACCAGAAAGGAGGTTCCTTTTGTCTGGAATGACAAGTACCAACATTCTTTCCAGTTGCTAAAAGAAAGGTTAACAAGTGCACCTGTGTTGGTGTTACCTGAATAGGGAAAGAGGTACATAGTATTTTGCGATGCATCTAAGAATGGCTTAGGATGTGTGTTGATGCAAGATAAACAAGTGATTTCTTTTGCTTCTCGACAGCTTAAGAAACACGAGGAGAGTTATCCAACACATGATCTAGAGCTAGCTGTTGTGGTCCATGCTTTGAAGATCTGGAGACATTATCTCTATGGAGAAACATTCCAGATTTTCACAGACCATAAGAATCTAAAGTATATTTTCTCACAGCATGAACTGAACATGAGGCAACGCTACTGGATGGAATTAATCAAGGACTACGATTGTAAAATTGATTATCATCCAGGGAAGGATAATGTAGTGGCTGATGCACTGAGTAGAAAATCATCATCACCAGCCCTAGATAAAGCACAATTGAACTCCTTAGTTTTCTCTAAGAGAGATATGCTTATCTCCTTAAGGCAAGACAATATAGAACTTAAAGTATCGTTGTTAGCCAGGTTGTTAGCTGAGATGCAAGTAAAACCTACTCTGAGGTAGTAGATTAAAGAATCACAATAGAATGATACTCTGATTCAACAGATTAGATCAGAGTATGGTAGTGAGAAACGAGATGGCTTCCATGATTCAGATGATCAGGTAGTCTGTTACTATAGTAGGATGGTAGTACCTGATGTTGATAACTTAAGAGAGTTAGTTCTTGAAGAAGCGCATTCTTCAATGTATGTCATGCATCCAAGGAGCACCAAGATGTATCATAACTTAAAAGATATGTATTGGTGGCCTGGATTGAAGAAAGATGTAGCTGAGTTTGTTATGTGATGTCCGGTGTGTCAGTAGGTTAAAGTTGAACATCAAAAGCCCGCAGGAACAATGCAACCTCTGCCTATACCGCAGTGGAAATAGGATCATGTAACCATGGACTTTGTAGTTGGTTTGCCAAGAACAACCAAATGTCATGATTCCATATGGGTGATAGTTGATAGGTTGACAAAGACAACACATTTCCTTCCTGTCAAAATAGCCTACACAGCTGAGAAGCTTGCATAGATATACATATATGAGATAGTGTGTTTGCATGGGGTTTTAGCTACAATTGTATCTGATAGAGGTCCCCAATTCACGAGTCATTTTTGGGAGCGACTCCATAAAGCTTTGGGTACGCAGTAAAGGTTTAGTACAACCTTTCACCCATAGACAGATGGACAATCTGAGAGGACCATACAAACCTTGGAGGACTTGCTTAGAGCATGTTTCCTTCAGTTTGTAGGAAGTTGGGATCTACACCTGAGCTTGATAGAATTTGTTTATAATAATAACTATCAACACAGTATTGATATGGAACCATATGAGGCATTATATGGTAGACGTTGTAGATCTCCTTTATGTTGGTATGAAATAGGAAAATATCAACTTTTGCGTCCTGAGCTAGTATAGCAAACAACTGAGAAGATTAAAGTAATACTACAACAGTTGAAAGCTGCTCAAGATAGACAGAAATCTTATGCTGACAAATGATGTAGACCCTTAGAATTCCAGGTTGGAGACAGAGTATACCTCAAGGTCTCACCTTGGAAAGGTATCCTGAGATTTGGAAAGAAAGGGAAGTTAACTCCTAGATTTATGGGGCCTTATCCAATCATTGAAAGGATGGGAAAGGTAGACTATAAGCTGGTTACCACCTGAGTTGCATAGATTGCACCTAGTGTTTCATATCTCTATGCTGAGAAAGTGTCATCCTGACATAGAGTTAGTTCTGCAACCTGTAGAGGTAGAACTAAATGATGATATATCTTATGTTGAAGGACCTGTGTTGGTTCTTGATAGAAGAATTAAAAAGTTGAAAAGGAAAGACATATGTCTTGTAAATGTTATCTGGGATCACTGTGGCATTGAAGAAGCTATGGATCTAGAGGAAGAAATGAGAAGGAAGTACCCTACTCTTTTCTCTTAACGATTTTGGGGACGAAATCCTTATAAGGGGTGGATAACTTATAACATCCCTGACCTGGGTTATGCTTTAACCCTAGATGTTTTGCTTAATAAAGTGGATCATATTCTTGCTCTTATCTTTTGAAAAGTAATTAAGGCTCAAGAGGAACTCATATTTCAATTTTAGTCCATTTTGAATAATGTTGAAAATAATGTTTTGCTTGTTTTGGACTAAAGTGCAAATTACCTAAGTTGAGGGATTAAATTGCAAATTGTGTATGATAATATGTTCCTCATATGTTGAAGAATCATGAGAATGAAGATGATGCATATGTATGGCTTGTGGTAGCCTGAGTACCAAGAAAGAGCTGATAAAGCAATGTTTGTGCATTAAAACCCAATTTTGGTGTAATGTGCAATTCACCCAAAACCTAGGGTTCAATATGAAAATTACCACTTCAAAATGGTCCCTAATGTTTCTTGGAAACTTGTAGAGGCAATAAAATGAGAGGGGTATCTCATTTGAGCTACTTTGAAGGAGAGAGAATCTTGATATTAAAATAATCAAGATTTAAGCATAATTGAAGACCTTAATTCAATTTAATGCAAAAATAAATAAAATAATTGAAGGGCCTTCAACCAAAAACGAGATGGTTTAATTTTCTCAAGTATGAACGTCCTTGTGACTTGCAAAGGCAAAGGAAATATCTACGTGCGTGGAGAACCCACTCACATTAAGAAAATAAAAAGAAATATCCACTAACTTATGGATATTACTATTATATGATTAAGGTGCTTAATTTCTTTTCCCTTAATTCATGGATAATGGAAGGGAATTCGGAGGTGAGGAAGATATCTTTGCATGCAAGGAATTGAGGGGGGAGAGGTGGCACCAATTTTGGAATTAAAGGATTTTTATAATGCATTTTCTCTCTCATTGATTTTCTTATAAAAACACCTTTTACAACTCAAACCAAAGGCTTTTTCGAATCCACTTCTTATCTTTGCTTGAAAAAATGACCAAGGGAGCTAGGATAAGCAGCAGGATGACCCCCAACCTGTTGGTAACCTTATTGACCTTCATTCACCTTGATTTCATGGTGGCAATCACAAATCAATGCATGATTTCTTCTTATCTCGATCCCATCTTCAGTTCTAGCCAATCCTTTTCACTCAAAAGCTTGAGGAACGAACCTTGTGGTGTGAAAAAGCTTCTTCCACCATTTTTTACGTGAATCTCCAAGGTTTGAAGCTCAATTGGAGGTGGGTTATATAACTTGAACCCATTACATTGTTATTCATTTATCAATCTTGCAATTATATTGATTCCTTCTTCTTCTTGATCAATTGCTTGTTGTAATTGATATTTTTTATGAAATCAGTAGCAATATGAACTATATGAACGAAGGTAGATGATGATGACATCATCTTGGACACTTTTTCCAAATAAATTCTATTCCAATCAGTTTCAACAATTTGATCAACCGGTTTCAACAAAACTGTTTGAAATTAAACAGTTTCATCAAACTGTTAGAAACCAAACAGTTTCAAACCATTTGGAAGGGTTGTCCATAGTTGAACGTTTGGAGTTTTGATGCTAGTATTGATGGTTGATGACCCATTAAATTTAATTGATTGATTCCAAAGGGTTCATCAGTTGAAGGTTAATCGACTATCAAACTCTAATCGGGTTAAGTGCTAAAATTTCAATTGGTTGATTTAAAATTTTGGGTTGATTAACGCAAACGGTCTGGACCGTTTGGAGATCACCCAAACGGTCTCAAGACCGTTTGGATGTCAACCAAGACCGTTTGGAGGTCTAGGGTTGAGTATGATTGAGTAATTGAAGATCCAGAGATATCAAACTGAAATGCAATCAATAACTAATTTGATGATCAATCCAATGATCTAAACCCTAATTGAATTTCAAAAAATTTAATGATGGACGAGGCAAATGGTCTCAAGACCATTTGAAGGTCATCCAAATGACCTCAAGACCGTTTGAGGTCAGGTCATATCATAATTTGATGATGATTCATTTATTTCAATTGAATCGATTCCATAATGTTAATCATTGAAGGTTCCTCGTATTCAAAACCCTAATTGATGGTTTCTTGATTATAAATCCTAGTTCAATTGGGTTCAAAATCCTAATTTATGGTCCAATTAAAGGATGATTCAATATTTCAATTTATGAATAAATCAAGGATTCAATTGATAGGCGGTTAATTGATGGAAACCTTGAATTGGTTAAGTGTTGAAAGACCTTTTTGGTCCATTCAATTTCAAGAGGGTTTGGACCAAACGGTCTTAAGACCATTTGGGTCCAAATGCTCTCAAACCGTTTGGATACCAAAGTGCATTCAGTTTCAACACATTTCTTGCTTAAACGGTTTCAAGGGCAATTTGCCCAAACAGTTTCAAACCGTTTGAATTTTGAGAGACCAAGACCGTTTAAGGTCTAAGTAATCAAAACCATTTGAGGTTCAACATGGTTAATCCATTTGGATATCTAATGTAATTGAATACTCAATTGGTTAATCCACTTGGACACCCAATGTAATTGAATATTCAATTTGTCAATTCATTTGGATACCTCATGTAATTGAAGGTTCAATTGATCAAAACTTTTGGACACCTAATGTATTTAGATGGTTGATACCCTTAGAGGGATTAATCATTGATGCATAATAATGCAAAAATTCAATACATCATGTTAACCCTAAATGCATGCATTTGAATAAAGAGTAGGCTCAATCTAGTCAAGAATTGAGTAGTGAACATCCTGAATAGGATGAGAGAGAGAGAGATTCATACATGTAAGATAATCATGTAGCAATCAAGTCTAACACGTTCGAAATAAATGTAGTATACAATTATGGTATGATCCTTGTTAGAGAGATCATAAAACCCTAATTGAGTTGATTGATGAACTCAAACCCTAATTCAGGGCAATTCTGAGTGAAACGCTAATCTAGGGTAATAGTGAAACCCTAATTGAGGGTGAAGACATGAGTAATCCTAAGTTAGGATTATGAAATGTAAAACCCTAATTTAGATGAATAGTAATCCTTAATTATGGGTAATTGAATATGAAACCCTAACTGGGATGAATAGTAAACTCTAATTGTGGGATATTGAATGTAAACCCTAATCTAGGGTGATATTATGTGGAACCCTAATTTAGGTTGACGTTATGTAAAACCCTGGTATATTAATGTGATGTGGAACTCAAATCCAGGGTGATGCAATGTAATGCTATATGAAACCCTAATCTTGGGCAATATGGTGATAAACCATAACCCTGATCTGGGTAATGGGATGAGTATCTCCAATTAACCTGAAATGGGAAACCTTAACCCTAGTGAGGGAATAGTGGTGTTGCCCTTGAATAGTGATACTATGTTTGTTTTGCATGGTGCTGATATGAAATTGATGTAACTGTTATCATCTGTACTAACCATGCAGGTATCATGAAATGATGAACATAGCCAGATATGAGCTATGATTTTTTACTTATTAAAATTGTTATTTGGCCTCATGTGCCATAATATACCTTGTTGCCTAGTAAGAGGTAATAAGAGAATTAATGGGCCTTAAGTGCCATGAGAGATGCTTGTGTGACAAGTATCATGCTTACCTTGGTCAGATGACCTGAAGGTGATAGTTACCTGGAAAAGTGATAACAATGCTCAGTGACGAGTTAAGGGTTTGAATACCCATAACCATTTGATTATGGCATTGAGTTTGTGAAGGGATGAGTATTCCCAGTATTGAAATGAGGGACTGAGATCCCAATGTCTTATGAAGACAGAGAAGTAACTGATGAAAATAGTGCATGTTTCTTTGTAGCATTTGTCCTAATAAGTATGTTTGAAAACTTGACTTATGCTAAAAGAATATGATAATGTACTTAATTAATCAAGTGCAATCTATTCATGTAGTGATCTGACCATAGATCCATCATCATCAGTAGCTGGTGATGGTGAAATAGGTTTTCCTATAGGATCTCCTGGAGTTTGCATATTTTTGGAATATGTGGGGGTTGATGGGTGAAAATATCTATACGTCCTAATGGGGTAATTGATGGAAGGTAAACATCAAACCTCTCAATCCTTCATTATATGTGTCGGGATAGATGTATCACGAATCTCCTGATGATGTTAATGCTGGATCAATGGAGGTAAACATGAAATATCTCAATTGTGAAGAGAGTGCAGCCGCCGCTATAGCTCTATAGCGAAGATGCCACTATACCCTGGCAAGCTATGTAGCAGAGACACAAGATGTCCTACATGTGATCTCGCACTGACCGAGATGTGGGAGGTTATGGAAGTTGTCTCTTCCATTGACTTTGTATGGTACCGATTTCGATTTTGCAATGGTCGGTTGGAGTATGAGCGGTATACCTCATCTCCTCAGAGCTTAAGTTTGATTGTAAAATATAATCAACCTTGAAGCGTATTTGCTTAAGATTGAAATACAAGAATCACTGGTTGATGTTATCTTGCTTAATATACTCTTGATGGATAATTATTATATATGTCACTTATTCAATACTTAAGTTGCTTTATCAAGTTATAACTGAAATGCTAGAATATGAATGTTTCTCTAATCTGCATAGATATTAATTTTTCTACTGTTGAAATATATGATTTCACTGCTCAGTTTATTTCTATTAAACTGCAATAATAATGTTTTCGGCGGAGAGTTATATCTCTCGCTGGGGCAATTTACAAATTGTCTCACCACCGTGGGATCCATCTTTTTAGGTAGACGTAGACAAAGAGGCAGAAACTCTGTAGCAAGGGAAGAACAGTAGCAGCAACAACAGGGACAACAGTGATATCCCAGGTGGGGATACTGGCTGTCAAGCTTTGTATATAAAGTCCTATGTTTCTTCTCTATACTCTCAGGTCCTAGGAGTAAGTAGATAATGTTTTTATAATCGATCTGAGATTTTGATTTGATGCCTCAAGGATTTTTGTTAGTTGTGCTTTTTAGCAAAGCAATGATGTATATATATTCCTCGAGAAGAGATGGTACATGGAATGTACAATGTGGACTAGTATGTAATTATAATACTTTGGTTCTTGTTTAAAGAGTTTTCTTGAGAATGGATCTCTTTGTAAATGGTTTTAATTTTTAGTATTTTTCAGTAATCCGCGGTTAACAAATGCTTCCGCTTTGTTAATGATGTTTTGATCGAACGGTGTGTCACAGTTGACTTTCAAGTTGTTACCGCAATGCCTACATGGACTGTAGAACCTATCTCCAGGTTGTTTCCTATGTTCCTCGGCAAATCTAATAAACTGATCAAGACCAGAAATAAACTTTGGGGTGTAGCGATTGCAAATGGACATCCATGATCTATCCATTCTATGATCAAAGAGAAAAGAAGTATATATTACAACAAGATTAGGGTCTAGGGTTAACATATTAGAGTTTAAGCATGGTTAAAACTTTAGGGTTTAAGGTCTTATATATAATTAATGGTTAAAATATCCTAAGTGAGATTAGGTGTTCAAGAATAGTCCCAAATCGGAGACTATCCAAGATTTACTCCTATTGAGTAAATCTTGGATGAGTTTCTAGGCTAACAAATACATGCGCTGTCATTCTTATATATAATAAATTTGTACCACCTATCCCATTCTTGAACACCTAATCTCACTAGTAAGTGTATAATGTGTATTGGGTTTTCAAGAAAATTTCAACATCATTTCCCCACTATTCTCCAAGTACATATGTACTTAGAGAACAAACGGGGAAATGCTATAAAAAATTTCTTGAAAACCCAATACACATTATACACTACAAATATAGATGTTGGGATCTATAATTAGCTGACTTTGTAGGGTTTAGATGTTGGTTTTTGGTAATAATCGATGTCTCTAAATGTGACGTTATAAGCTATTTTTGTAGTAGTGACTAGACATAAGGCCACCTTCTCCATCCTGAGCTTGGTGCCTGGGGTCACCTCTCATGGTGCCCAATAGTCGTGCAAGAAACATAAGGCCACCTTCTCCATCCTGAGCTTGGTGCCTGGGGTCACCTATCATAGTGCCCAATGGTCTTCCCTCTTGGGCTTGACCTAATTGACCTTCCCTCCACGGCTTGGTCACACATCATACATCAGGGTGGCATGTAGGTGTGAGAATGCACATTTATAATTAATTGTGATAATCGTAGTGACTTTAAATATTTGCATAAATGAACATCCAACAGTTAGGTTGCATCCAATTCGATCAATTCGAGAAACCTCTATGAAACAAAAGTGTGTACTCATAAACCTTTGCTCCTTGATCTAGGGACATCTCGTCCCACATCCATTCAAAAACAAAGACACGCATCAGTAAGGGGCACTATACATTTTTTAAGAACTAATAAATAAACATATATACTTGGCTTGAGAGAAAATCTTGATATGAATTAAACTTAAGCATTCTTAATTACATGATTCTTATAACATGAAGAATTAAGCAACAAAGAGTCTTGACGGTGGTCATGTGAAAAATTGGAGTAAATATTTCTTCATGGTTTATCCCATACCCCTAAGTGAAGGCTTTACCAACTAGATGTGCTTTGTATCTGTTAATCATGCCATCAACCTTGTGCTTGATTTTGTAAAGCCACTTACAACTGACATGTGAAGTACCTATAGGTAAAGGAATAAGATCCCAATTGTGGGTTTATTCAAAGGCCTGGAGCTCTTCTTGTATAGCCTTCTTCTAGTTTATAGAGCTAGAAGTTTCCTTATATGAAGATGGAACAAGATCTGTATGAAGAGAAGTTGGGAAACATTCATATTTTGAAGAGTAACATGTGTCTGTTGAATGAGAAAAACACAAATTTGGCCAGTATCCATGTGGAGATCTTCTTAGACCCACATTAATGTCAATAGAAGAAAGATTTTGTGTAGAATTAGGATTATAATCATGTGTTGTGTCATCTAATGATGTATGAGGGTCAACTGGGTAGCCTCAATGCCTACTAGTGCTGATATGATAGGAGGATCAACATGGGTAGCCTCAATCCCAATGGAAGGCTAAACAAGGGTAGCCTCAATCTCATAGTTTTAGTCTTAGAGTTTGTGGTGGAAGTTGTTATGTCAGTGGATTCCTTAGGACGAATGCTGATGAATTCATTAAGCAATGAGTGATATGTGTTGGTGGAAGTACAATATGTTGTATCCTTAAAAAATGTAACATGCCTTGCTATGCGCAGACCATGGGCAACAAGGTCAAAACAATGAGACAGTTTGTTTTCATCGTTGTTTCTGAGAAGAATACAACATACAAATCGTGCTTCAAGTTTGTTTTTCTCATTTTAGGGAAGAAGGACAAAGTGAGTACAACCAAAAACATGTAGGTGTGTGTAGGTTGGTGATTTATTGTAGAGTTTTTCATGTGTTGAGACCCTCTTAAGATTTGAGTGGGTATGAGATTAATGAGATAAGTAGATGTGAGGACGTCTTCAGCCCAGAAGCATTGTAAATTCCAAAGCTAATGAGCAAAGCACAAATGGTTTCAAGAATGTGTCTGTGCTTCCTCTCTGCAACACAATTTTGTTCATGGGTGTAAGGACGACATTTTTGAAAAATATTTCCTTGAGAATCGAGGATCTCACCCATAATAGTAGAGGTGTACTCCTTTGCATCATTTGCATGGAACAACAAATGAATTTATCATGTTGGGTCTTAATTCTATTGGTAAATCTTTGGTATATGTGTGGAATTTAAGACTTGTTGTTCATGAAGTATATCCATATATATCTTGTGAAATCATCAATTAAAATTACATAAATATTGGAATCCCTTCCATAGGTGATAAGTGTAAACCCCCAAATATTAAAATAAACTAGATCAAAAATATTACTACTTTTATTGATTGAGTTTGAAAAAGGAAAGATGTAGATTTAGTAAGTTTACAACTAATGCACTCTTGTAATTGAGTGGAACTACATATCAAATCAAGAATTCCAGACTTAAAAAGACTACTAAGACAACTTGGAGATATATGCCATGATCTATAATGTCATAAATTTAGTAAGAGCATTATTCCAGTGGAGGCAATGTGGGTGGTGTTTAGGATGTGAAGACTAGACACATGATATAGATCACCAACTCTAATTGCAGTCCTAATTCCTTGGACTGAGTATGGGTCCTACACAAATTACAAAATTTATTAAAAAATCACTTGGAAGCCAGAATAATTTTTTTGCAATAGATACGAGATTCATATGAAAGTTAGGAACATGCAAAACTTTACGTAAAGTAAGATTTTAACAAATTGAGGATTGATACATGATGTATTCAGTAACTGAGTCATATGCTATTTCTATTTGTGGTTGTTGTAGAGAATAATAATTTCTTAAAATAGAAAATTTTGGGTCATATGATGTGTGTCACATGAATCATTGATCCAGGTGTCAGAATGTAAACTTGTAGTTAAGGAAGATGAAGATGAAGTCACACATCCAATTTTTGATGATGTGGATGTACCATCACTATCCATCTTCATGATTTGGCAAAGCTGACTGCAATCTTTGTGGAAGAGAGAGTTGCTTTTTCAGTCCCACTTGCTATGACAACAGTGTTTGTTCTAGTCAGAGAAGTAGCACACTTGTTTTTTTCCTTATATTTTTGAAAGAGATTTGGGTGAAGTTTGAAACATCCTATGACCAAATGGCCCCTTCTATGACAATGAGTACACATTAGATGATCACAAGATTTAATCCTTGCAGTAGCAGTGGTTGTAAGAGCCATGTCAGTGCACACGTGGAAGGAGGTAGATTGTCATTGGTGTTGTAGTTCTTATAAGTCTGAGATGCATTTCATCTACCATGAATTCAGGGATGATGGATTTTATAGAATGTGTCATCGGTCATTGATTGATGTTGGTATCACGTGATTAAAAATCTGGACAATGTCATAACAAATTGATACATCTAAAACTTCTTATTGTGTGGTGCGTATGGAGAGAATGCATGCCTTTCGATGTTGCCAATATGTCAAAGGCTACACCTGTGGTAATAGAATTTGGAGATGAAAAGATCACCTTCTATTACTCATCCTGCCTACATTGCAAGTTGAAATTTGTTAGTGTCATTTGATTGAGTGAATTACCTCTCAAGACTAGCCCATATGAAAGCAGCGGTGGTGTTTTCTTCAAGGATGTCATCTTGAAATTTTATGTGAACTGAATTGATGAGGTAGAACATAATTCATTTGTCACAAATCTATCACTTTGTAAATTCATGATTGACGAGAGAATTCTCATTAGATAAAAAGTGTTGAGAAAGAGTTTCAAAAGGATCCAAATGAGAGAAACGTAGTTCCTAAGAAGGTCACTCAGAATAAAAGTGTGTAAAATAATTCCCAATGCATGATGTGAAAGGAAGTTATTGTTGGTGTTGTTTGCTTCTGTTGTAAAATAATATAAAAGAAAATGAGCAACATCAGATTTTTGATGGGAGATGGAGGGTTAAACCAACCTTACTTTGGTACCATGTGAATGGATTGAAACTTAAAAATATAGATATGTTTCAATACATTAGTTACAAGGAGTATGCCCCTTTATATTAGGGAAGGAAATTCTCATTACAATAATATATACAATAAATATGTGAAAGAAACTGATAGTCAATAATATAAGTACAATTAATGTTCAACAATATACATATGTCAATGTTAATATTGACTAACAATCAATCTATAAATTAATTGATAATCAATTAATATTAACAAATAATAAGCATGAAAGAAAGCAATAGGGTGGGATGCGGCCGATGTGCGTGTTATTTGTGTTGAATGATAAAGATTAACTAAAAAAGTTGTGTGCTCCTCAGTAGTCGAAATTTTGAACAGTTGCAAATAGCCATATTAAAGGAATAGTAGAAGTGTGAGCCACAACGAATGATTACAATGACATATATAAACTTTCTTGTGATGCATACCCATAATGTATAATATTTGTGTAAGTTCCTTTGATGACATATGCAACAAAAAATGATCCCAAGTTTCTAATGATAAAGGATTCATGATCCAACAACTATTCACATGCCGCTAGAAGGAACCCCGCGCAGACGACTATAGTTGGTGTATGTTTTCTGCTGAGGAGTTGTAATATGAACATATTAAGGAGAATGAGATGATGTTAGAGAATTATTGTAGTGAGCGTATTACTCCAGCGGAGGCAATGCGGATGGTGTTTGGAATGTGAATACTAGACACATGATATAGATTACCAACTCTAATTACAATCCCAATCTCTGGACTAAATGTGGGCCCAACACAAAATATAAAGTTTTATTAATTTCACTTGGAAGAGAAATAGTTTTTCTACAATAGAATCGAGATTCATATGCAAGTTAGGAACATGAAAAACTTTGGGCAAATTAAGATTTCTACAAATTAAGGATTGAGATGTGGTGTATCAAATCTGAGATATATCAATAAATGAGCCATCTACTATTTCTATTGGTGGTTGTTGTAGAGAATAATAATTTCCTAAAATTGAAAATTTTGGAGCCATATGATGTGTGACACTTGAATTCATGGTTCAGGTGTCATAATTTATACATGTAGTTGAGGAAGATGAAGATGAAGCCACACCTCCAGTGCTTGAAGAAGTGGATGTGCCATCACTACCCATCTTCATGATTTGGCAAAGTATGGCTGCAATCTCTGTGGGAGAGAAAGTTGCTTTTTCAGTCCCACTTGCTACGACAACAATGCATGTTGTAGTCGGGGAAGTAGCACATCTATTTTTTTCCCTTGTATTCTCGATAGAGATTTGGTGAAGCTTGAAACATCCTATGACCAGATGACCCCTTCTATGACAATGAGTACACATTAGATGATCACGAGATTTTATCCATACAGTAGCAATGGTTGCTAGAGCCATGACAGTGCCGCACATGGCAGGACGCAGATTGTGCATTGATGTTGTAGTGTTCATGAGTCTGAGACGAGTTTCATCTATCATGAGTTCATGGATGATATCTATAGAAGGCCTCATAGGTCGTTGTATGATGTTGGTCACACACAAATGAAATTCTAGATGAAGTGACATAAGAAATTGATACATCTAAAACTCCTTATTGTGTGGTGTACATGCGTAACATGCATGCCTTTCGATGTTGCTAAGATGTGAAAAGCTACACATGCAGTCATAGAATTTAGAGATGGAAAGGTCACCTTGAATTGCTCGTCCTACCTCTATTACAAGTTAAAATTTGTGAGTATCGTTTGATTGAGTGAATTGGCTCTCAAGACTAGTGCATATGGAAGCAGCGTTGGTGTGTTCTTCAAGGATGCCAACTTGAAGATTTATGTGAAAAAAATAGATGAGGTGGGACATAATTCATTCGTCACAAATTTTCCACCTTGTAAATTTGAGATTGAGGAGAGCACCTTATTTTTCATTGGATGAAAGGTATTGAGAAAGAGTTTTGGAAGGATCCATGTAAGAGAGAACTCCATGCCCGAGGAGTTCATCCTGAACAATTGTCCACCACAGCCGCCAATCTTTGATAGTGTGTAAAAGAATTCACAATGCATGTTGTGAGAAGAAGTTATTGTTGGCGTTGTTAGCTTCCATTGTGAAATAGTGGAAAAGAAAATGAGCAGCGCCAGATTTTTTATAGGAGATGAAGGATTAAACCAAATCCTAACCTTGTTATTGTACCATCTAAATGGATAGAAACTTAAAAATATAAGTATCTTTCAATATATTAGTTACAAGGAGTATGTCACTTTATATATAGGAAATGAGATTCTCTTCACAATCATATATACAATGAATATGTGAAGGAAACTGAAAGTCGACAATATATATACAATTAACGTCAACAATCCGTCGACGTTTTCTTGTCAGCTTTGAAATACAATGCCTAATTAATGTTAATACTACAGCTCCACAATAGAAATAGACACCAACTATAGTCGTCCGCACGGGGTTCCTTCCAGCGGTATGAGAATAGTTGTTGAATCATGAATCGTTTGTTATTAACAACTTGGGATCATTTGTTGTTGCATATGTCATCGACGGAACCTGCACTGATATTGTACATAATGGGCCAGCATCACAAGAAATTTTCTATATGTCATTGAAATCATACGTTGTGGCTCACGCTTCTACGATTCCTTTATTATGATTGTTTAATTCCGTTCAAAATCTTCGGCGCCAAACAACTTTTTTTGTCAATCTTTATTACTCGACACAAATAACACCCACATGGGTCGCATCCCATCCGATCACTTGCTTTCAAGCTTATTATATGTTAATATTAATTGATTATCAATTATATAATTAGATCTAACCATGAGAGAAAATTTCCAATCATAGTCTTTCTCAAAAACTTGACAGAACATAATAGGTGGTAATATGTTCAATTCAGAGATCACATCACACGGCAAGGAGAATGAGATGATGGTACAGATTTATTGGAGTGATCACAGGTTGACATATATGGCTAACTAATTGGGTTACGAGGTGATTTTTTATAAACCCAACTAGTAACCGACATAGAGACTAGTGGGATGTGATGAAGAGGTGTTGTTGGATAAGCATAAAAGAAAAAAAACCAATCTGGTGGGGCTGTGGGCGGATTCACGTTGAAACCAAGTACGAATCAAGAGTGGCATGGCTAATTAATTTTATTATGACGTGATTTAGTATGAAAACATCTAGAAACAGACAAAGTATATATACAAGGGAATCCGGAGGGACGATGTGTAATCAGGTGCATCTAGATAAGGTTAAAGAAGCAGTCAGTTGGGACGTGGATTTGTATAGTCACAAAGTTTGACGAAAGAAGCTGCAGGCGGCCCGAAGATTTTGAATGGGAATTAAACAACCCAAATGGGAAGGGCAGATGCATGAATCATGTACATAATGTGTGATTACAGCAACATGTATATAAAAAGTTTTATTTAATAGTGTGCCATATGGTTTAGTATATGCACCGATTGGCTCGATGGCAATACTAGTAGCCCCACCATGGCAATCACAAGCATCGATAAAACCAACTAATCTCAACTAAAAGAAACCATGATTTTCAATAATAAATTTATTCTTTTTCAGGATTTTGGGAAATGGTGTAGTACAAAAAGGGTTGCATATAGAGGAAATTCTGAGAGGTATTTTCGAAATAATCTTCCTGAATAAATTGAGACGATATATTACAGACGTCCGATAGTCGGTTGTGTGTGCAACTAAAAATAGCAATAAGGACATTGAGTTGATGATGGTGGAGATTAGTTGAAGCAATGCCGAAACATACAAAATTAAGGAAAGGAAAAAAACGTATATGACATTTTAGGAGGAATTCAACACGATTGGACAATACTCTTTTGAATAGAGGCAGAAGTATAGATGGCATCAGAAGATAATCTTTGTTTTGTCTTTGGAGTAGACACATTGGCAATTACGAATTGGAGAGGGACATGGATAGTTGATCAAGGCAGAACGAGATATGCTATAAAAACAAGTAGAAACGGACATAGAGGTGGGTACAAGGGAATCCGGAGGGGTGTCATGACGAGGAGCTCCAAAATAAGCATAAAAGAAATCAATCATGTGGGATGTTGCCGTTGTTTGCAGCAGTACTAATAAAGATTTACGAAAGAAGTTATCTGCATCAGCCAATTTTTTTTTAAAGGAATTAAACAACTGAATATGAATATTAGTAGAAGCATGAGCGATTACGTATGATTACAATGACTTATAGATAGATAATTTTTTTGATGCTGACCCATAGTGTTTGGAATATATATTAGTATAGAGATTGCCCGGATGAAATATGGATCAGTTCACAAAGTAGCCCAAACTGCCAATCACAAACGATTCATGAACCAACTGTTCTCATGCCGCTAGAAGAAACCGCGGACTGACTGTACACTTGGTTTCTGTTTTCTATCGAGCTGTATAATTAACATTAATTAAGCACCCTATATGGAAGCCGACAAAAAAGTCCACCGTGGCTCAGTAATTGGATTAAATAATGATATAAAAATTTCAGTTATAATATATTAAATAGTTTGAAAGAACATGTAAAAGATGCCCAACAGTTGGTAATGTGTTGGATTGAGAGAACATATTAGGGAGAATGAGACGATGCTTGAGATTTATTGTAGTGATGCGCAGCTATAAAACAGACACAAACACAGAGGCTGATAGCACTTTTCTCCACTGTCCAATGTAGAATAACCGTGTGTCATTCTACTCCCCACTATAGATGGCGGGTATCTTTTGTCGTCTCTTTCGAGCAGACAGGGATGACATATGAAACGCAGTTAGGAATTGAAGAGGGGCATATATGGCTAATTAATCGGATCATGCTGTGATTTCGTAGAAATTTTGTATAAAGAAACATGGTAATCTAGTGGGATGTGATGACTAGGCGTGTTGTTCTATAAGCATAAAGAAACCAAGTCGGGGTGCGGGTGTATGGCATCCTCATCTATATAATAATCTGGGATAATTTGCCGAAGTTATTTAAAGGAATTAAACAACTCAATAGTAATAATAGGAGCATGAGCTATAACGTATGATTACAGTGACCTCTGTATATATAATCTGTTTGATGCACAGCCATAATATATATAATATATGTACAGATTGTTTCGATGACATGTGCAACAAAAAAGTAGCCCCAACCTGCCAATCACAAACGTCGATGAACCAACTAGTCTTATGCTACTAGAAGAGACCGTGGACAATGTTCTTGCATTTGACTAATGTATATATTCTTTAAATAATTCATCTAATACTATCAAGGACCCGATTTTCAAACCCACCCAAAAAGTCCATTCCCTCGCTCCGCCGCCGTGACGGCATCCTGGCGCAAGAACGGTGGTTCCATCCGCATCTACCTACCAGTCCCACCAGCCTCTGCTAGGCTGGGAGACTTCGACCCACTGGTACCCTGGAGGAGCCGGCGCGCCGCCGTACTGACCAGCATACCCACCGCCATACCCACCTCCATACCCACCACCATACCCACCGTAGTAGTAAGGGTAAGGGTACCCTTGCGGCCAGGCGGGGGCAGAAGCACCTTTGTCGCCGTCTTTCTTCTTCTTCTCCTCTTCCTCTTTTTTCTTCTTCTCATCTTCTTTTTTCTTCTCTTCCTCTTTCTTCTTCTTCTCCTCTTCTTCCTTCTTCTTGTCGACCGGCTTGACCTCCTCGACGGACACGAGCTGGACGGACCCGGAGTCGCTGTGTGGGAACACGCAGCTGAAGAGCTTGCCGAACACCCCGTGGCCGCCACGCAGCGCCTTGGTGATCGAGATTGCGTCGATGTCGTCGCCTACGACCGTCACCAGACCCTTTTCCTTGTCGACCTGCGCGGATGAGACGCCTGCAGAAGGAAAGGTGGGGAATTGGATGTATCCGAGGATTTTGGACAACGGGTTTATTTGCATAAAGAAACTGCGATACGAGGAGAGACAGAAGAGATGGGCGAAGGACAAACAGGTGGGAAGCTTACCGAGGACTTTGACGACATTTGTCATGGCGTCCCGGCGGACGTCTTCGTCGCCAACGGCCAACTTCACCACGATCTTCTTCTGCAGAGATGGATTAGAGATCGTGAATCAGCAAGGGGGAGAGGAGGAAGGTATTTCAGTGAACACCATGATAACAGAGGGATAACAGAGTATCATTGAAGCAGCAACTGAAAATCAAGGAGGCTCTTACCTTCATGCTGTCGATTGAGCTAGCAGCCCTCCCTTGAAACACGGCAGTCGGTAGACGAGAGGATTTCGAAGAATCCCGGAATCCAACTGATCACTCTCCTACTTCAGAGTACTACTGACGAGTTCTCCCAGATACTGTAACCAGACCTCACAAACAACCGAATGACGACGAGCAAAACCGCTCAGGGCCGGCTATTTCAAGACCCAGCCACGGAACGCGCACGCCCACCGTCTCGATTTTCTTAGCAATAAAATAGCGAACCGGCTCCGTTAAGAGTCAACCGACCTGTTGTCTTATTCAATATTCGTCACTCAACCCCTTTCCAGTTACTTACTGGCCTGTCCAACCATCCTGTACCCGTCGGTCCAGGACGGCGGCTTATAATCTTTGATCAACCCGCTGGGCACGCCATGCCGGCCAGCCGTTGAGTGATTTTTTTCCTCAAAACGAGTCGCTTTCAAGTTCAATTCAGGGTCGCAGTCACCGTCACAACTACATATTAGATATCACCGATCGGCCGATGAATCAGACTTCCCCACTAAGTTTCAGCTATTGCCAAACGGTCAGTCTTGGATTTCTATAACACGTCGCATTCGGGCCCAACCAAACAACACGCCCCGGATTTCGATTTTCCACATAGACAGTAAGTAACCAATGGTGTTTCAATGTCGAGGTTCTAGTGGTGGAGTAAGAAGAGATCGTCTTAGTCGTCAACAACTGGTAGATGTGTGTACACGACTGGCACAGACGTGATAGTTTTGCCCATGCTAGATTCAGACAAACCTGACCTGACCTCTGTCTAACTCAAGATATCAAATGTCCAACAGTACCCCATGCTAGTAGTCTGTTTTTCGCCCTTAAACACTCACCAATATAGAATCCGAAAGTTACGTACTGACTACTTACCTACTCTGTTTTATCTTCGTTCTGTTCAATCTTTTCTATTCGCTGACGGTCATTAAATGTAACATTATTAAAACAACACAACCCCAACTGCCAAACAACAACTCTCTACCATTTCAAAGCCCATACGCTATCATGTATCTTTTCAGCGACAACTCATCGTCAACCAGTCAGCCTATAAATTGCCGCTCGGACTGTTGCTATTTATAAGCCCTCGTTTGGCACAAGGCTAAGATCCCGCTAACTGTGCTAAGCTGGTCAGGAGGTTGAGATCAGTCGCTCTTGATTGGATACAGTCAAAATATGCTTGGGTAGAAGTTTGAATTGCAGGGTTGAGTTAGGATGCAATTTGATTTTTGTTTAGTTAGCAGTCTGAATTATAGGGTTCCACTGTAGATGTAGACTGATTCAGTTTGGCTAGCAGTCTGAATTGAAGGGTTGAGTCTGACGCAATACAATTGTGGTCTAATTTTGTTTGGCTTGCATTTTGAATTGTGGTTTTCAATCAAGTTGAAGTTTGATTCTCTGCGTGACTGCAAATTGAACATGGCAATGATTTTGTATCCACGTCACACAACTATAAAAGAATCAACCTTTATGTTGTGTATATATAAATTTTGGTTATGGTTCTACATTTATAGAAGCTAGACTGTTTTGTCTCGTACAACTACTGGTGCTAGTTTGTATTATTAGCTAAAATAGTAAAAAAATTATTGCAATGCATATATACAACTTGTAGGCTGGAATAAATGGCGTATAATGAAATTTTACTTAGAAATAAATCATGTATTTGGCAATCAACACACACATAAGTGATACAAAAGATAATTAACAAGATCGTGTTAGTATTAGGTGCCTTCACAGTAACATATCACGTGTCATACATAACTTTTCACATTGTCATAAAATATTGTCACCTAGTATGTGTCATGAATTCTAGCTCAGGTTAAATTCAATTGAATCTTGTCTCATTCGTTCAAAATGTGGCATTGGTCTACAACAACGGTTGCACAAGAACACCATCGACCTCTAGAATTTCTCCATGCTAGTAGAACTTGGGTTTCATCTGACCAACTAGAACTTTGCACATTTAAGTTTTACTATGATATCGAATTATGTTGTAATGCCTGATCCCACTGCCCAAGGCTCCAGTAGAGTTTCAGGAATGACGATTGTCCCCACAGACCACCACTAGCCTTAACTGCACGCTTTATCCTCACTCACGCGCATGCCAGAATCAACTTCCCGATAGGTCATCCACCCCAGTACTACTCCAAGCAGAGCACACTTAACTATGGAGTTCTTTAGTGATGGGTTCCCGGAAAAGGAGGTGCACCTTGGTGATATGGGTAGTCCAATCATTCCTTTTAAGATCATGTTATCCGAGGCCTCAAATCCTGAGATGTTACGATCTCCCCCACTTAGGCTCTTGACGTCCTCGTCAAGGCTCAACTGTAAGGCCTCGTAATCTCTTCCCCATTTCAGTGCAGACCCACAATGGCCCATAGAAACTCAGCTCCCGATCACGGAATACCAACGCAAGGGTGGCTACGTCAATCATGGACAACCCTTTCCTACATGTATGGACCGCACGGCTCAAGACTGGCATGCCATGCCCATGTGGGCCCCACTTACTGGAGGGGAATTGGCTCTGATACCATATGTAATGCCCGATTCCACTGCCAAAGGCTCCAGTAGAGTTTCAGGAATGACGACTGTCCCCACAGACCACCACTAGCCTTAACTGTACACTTTATTCTCACACACGCACATGCCAGAATCAACTTTCCGACAGCTCACCCATCCCAATACTACTCCAAGCAGAGCACGTTAACTATGAAGTTCTTTAGTGATGGGTTCCCGAAAAAGGAGGTGCACCTTGGTGATATGGGTAGTCCAATCATTCCTTTTAAGATCATGTTTTCCGAGGCCTCAAATCCTGGGATGTTACATATGTTTTCATTATAATAATGTATGCCCACTCAGGTTTGAAAGGGTCATGAAATATCATACATCCTTGTAATATTGTCTAAACATCGCTTGAATGAGTTATTTTGATCATTATGTATGTCCACATGGTACATATAACCTACATAAAGTAATGTATTGTCACATAAACCATCATAAATTAGATGTATCATCAAGGACCAAAAAGGATACAATAAGACACAAATAATTAGATAAAACTTCATTCCAACATCCTTAATACGAACTATGAAATTGTCAGAGTGTTATAAGTGTATTACCATTTGAGCTACATGGAAGCCTAGAGTTCATCACTGCAGTGACTAAAACATAATGGATATCATGGAATTGTTTGAAGACTATAACAACTAAGCTCTTCTAGTTTGGTAACTTCATTAAATAGGATAGAGTACATGCCAATGTATGTTTTATACTCTATTTCAACATCCATGTTGATGTCTATAACATCATAAAAGTTCATCACTTGATGCTATATAATATTTCACTTTTTAGAAATGAACTTAATACCTACCTACAACAATTCTATTGTAGCGTAATGGCGGTTTCCCACTAGACATTTCTGAAATATAAGACATATATTGTATGTTGGTGCGAGTGATATTTTTAATGTTACATTAAATTTTTTTTTTATAAAAATGTAATATTATTTGTCAGGCCTCTCACTTAAGTCATCTAATTTAGAATTGGTTGCATCTTCTATGTTAATCCTAAGTGCCAAAATATCTTCCGCAGTTGCATTGTTGATAATGTGAGGCCATATTAAATTATTAATGATAATAGATTACTACATTCTATTAAAATACTTGTCAAACCTAACTTAGAAAACACATATAAGAACAATTAATATTTCAAAATGTTATATATCAACAAAATACAACACATACTTGTTCCATACAACATTGACATATGAATTGGGAATAAATTCTATGGCACATGGCAATAAGAGAATATTGTTTGACGAACACTCAACCGATCGTTATCACTAGACTATGCACTATCGGTAGTAAATTTCATTTTGTTATGGAGAAAATCATGCCTTCTAAGCAACTGAACTATATCAGCTAGAAACCTTGTAGTATGTGCCTTTGCAAATGTAAGGCGACTGGAAAATGCCAACCAATTTGACCTAATGCTCCTTGAGAACAATAACTGATCCATCGTCGCCTCCCTTGAAAACCTCAGTGTTGCAATATTGTGATGATAGCAAGACATCAGTAGCTTCTTTTTGTAATTGTTTTGAACTAATCTTCTACTGCAAGTATAATATGGTAAAAGATGATTGTGGTCTTTGACCTACCATTGCTTACATATGCTTCATCCATGTCCACCCAAATATTGCAAATGACATGTTGGCATTCTATTAGACATCACCTAAGATCATTCATGGGAAGATAATATGAAGTAATATGATAGTCATCACCTAAAATATACATGGGACATTAATATGAAGTACTACAATAGTCATCACCTAAAATTATTCATGGGACGATAGTATGAAGTAATTTAGTAGTTATAAAGTTCATGACATATAAACACAAATATGTAAAATAAGATTGTTCTTATGAACACACTACAAAATATGTCATCAAGAAAAGGAATAGATTGTTTAACTCACAAATAGAAGCATCCATAATGTATCCTAGGGTCCGGAGGCCAGATCATCCCTTAGCTTGTCCCAGGCTCTAAGTTCCCCTTGAATACTAAGGTATTCAGGAAGTTTATCATCTCTCTATCTATAAACTTTGTTAATTACGCCTTCATCTTGGATAATTTGATCTACTACTCAATGTCTCTTAACAAAATCATGTAATACACAACACAAATAATACTATGAGATGGTTGGGTTATGTTGAATGTTGGTTGTCTTTGAAGTATGACAGACCTCCTCCTTAACATGTTGAATTCCCTCTAAACCATAATTTTTTGTTGCATGTATTTGTGGTTTAACATCTCAAGTTTGTTATTGTATGCACATCGTGCCAGTATAACGTCCTGGGTCTTGAGGCCTCAGATAAAATGATTTAAAAAGGAATGATTTGACTATCCATATCTCTAAAGTGGCCTCCTTTTTAGGGTGCCCATCACTAAGAACTCTATGGTTAAGCATGCTCAGCCCAAAGTACTACTTCGATGTGTGACCTATCAGGAAGCTTAACTGGTGTTGTGTGTGGGTTAGGATGAAACACACAACCAAAGTATGTGGTGGCCTATGGGGCTAGTCATCATTCCTGAAACTCTATTTTGAACCTTGGACGTAAGCCTAGGTATTACAAATGGTATCAGAGCATAACCCATCAAGTAGGTGGGGCCCACATGGGTATGTCACTGATGTGATTTGTTTGTGCACCAATTACTAGAAAAAGTCCTAGAGTTTAACCTTATGGTAGTAAGATATTTATCTAAGGGACAACACAAGAAAATGGTTGAGATTCAAAACTAATCACGAGAATAAGAAAGTAAATTCTGGTTATGAGAGTTTGGTTATGTTAAGAATAATAATAAAAGTGCAAGAGTAAACTTAACTAATCAAGATAGAAAGAATTGGGGGTTTGAAAGATCACTACTATAAACCACTTTCCTATATTAACTGATCCAACTCCATTTTTTAATGAGCGAATCAAGATTATGTGGATTTGTGTCCCTCGGGATCACAAATTGCACAAAAGCCATACTTTTGTCAAATTTGAGGCCATGACATTTAAGAATCCTTGTCTGTCCATCCAACAAAGATTCTTCCAGGTGATCACTTCAAGAATTTCTAAATCTCATTCTGATGTTCGAGCCTATGGATCAAGTGATCGCGTCACCATAGGTTATAACAGTCAAGGTAACTAGACAAAAAGGATCACAACCTAAATCAATTATGTTGGATCTATGGGTGATTGTCTCTAGAGGAGGGTGGGTCGAGCTATAAAAACTTAAACTAAATTCATTAGACCTTCAAGATATATCATAGGAAAAGGTTTCCAATATGAAATTTGATGTGAAACTAAACATACATAGCAAGGATGAGAGATATTGAATGAGATCAAGAACAAGATGTGTAGAGTGGTTCCAATCTCCAAACTAAGAGATAGTCAATCCACTACCTAGAGAGGTCAAACTCTAGGATCTTACAACCATCACACCTTCCTTATATTCCATTATAAGAGATACAATATATGACCTTCCTTTTCTAGACAAGGATACCCAACCTTCCCTTTAATGCGAAGGAAGTCAACAACCTACCAAAGGACTTACCTATCTAAGACCAAGAGTATTTAACCTCACCAAGGACCTACACACTTTTCCATCGAGTCTTCTTCCTTCAACGAGTAGTTACCCACTCTTGCAAAAAGTCTTCTGCCTTGAAGGAATTTGTAATGACCCTGACCTGGGTTATGAGTTAACCCTAATTGTTTTGCCTAAGTTAGTTGCTTAGAACTTTAATGTAACATCCCTGACCTGAGTTATGGTTTAACCCTAGAAGTTTTGCCTAAATAAGTTATTTACACACTTGTTCTAATCTTTTGAAAAGTAATTAAGACTCTTTGTGAAAGTTATTTTTAAGATTAAGCTTATTTGCACACTGTGTGTGTATTATATGATAGTCTAAGTGTAAAGTGAAATTTACCCAAGATGAGGGGTTATATTGCAAATGTCACATGTTGAATGTATTCTAAGTGTTTTAACATCATAAGAGAGAGTATGATGCTAAGTGGTGGCTTGTGGAAAGCCTAAACTCTAAAGTAAGAACTTGTTGAATAATGCTAAGTGCTTTGTGCATCAATTTTGGTACGAAATGTAATTTATCCTAAATAAAGGGTTGATGTGCAAATTACCACTTTAGAGTGTCCTTACTCCTTCCTAGTATCATCTAGAGGAGAGATAAAGAAGGAGAGACTATGTTTGAATCAGTTTTAGAATGGTAGCACTCTTGGTGATAAAAAGACCAAGGAAGTTGTATAGTTGAAGCTTTATATGAGCTATATCAAGTTGAAGACTTAAAATAGGAGTCCCTATCAGCCAAAGAGCCATATAAGGAGTCTCCTATTGGTTTGTTGAACTCTTGGATTTTTCCATGACGGGCTAGGCACCTCAATAAAGTCATATGTATCGGTTTGCAATTTTTCTTTGGAAAAAGGTTGTGTTGAATATAATAATAATGTGAGTGGAAGTAACTTGCCCTAGAAGATAACTAAGGAGCCCAACCCTTATACCTTGCATTATCCTTAAGCTTTTATTTTTGCATCGCAAGATAAATATGGGATGCATGCAAATACATGTGTCAATCCATGCATGTCTATGTGGCACTTAGTAGCTTAAGACAATGACAACTCTTACACTCTTTTTCATAAACCACAAGTATAAATACCCTTCTCTTCACCTATTAGTAGAATTTTTGAAACCTTGTTACCATCCCTCTCTTAGATATCATTCATACCACTCTAGTATTGTGCATGTGTGAAGGAGTATCGAGTTGTAGAGCTTGGTATTGGCCAAAGACAAGGGATATTGTCCAAGTAGGGGATATCAACCTAGCAAGGTGATATCGACCATAAGGAGGGAAGATATCATGCAAAAGCTAAGGAGATCGAGTCTTAGATCTTAGAGAAGATCATCTTCAACCTTTAGAACATCAAGAGTTGGATATTGAAGCTTGGAAATTGCTTTAGAGGTGGGTTATATAACTTGAACCCAACCATGTTATTATTATTTTCCAATATTGTTGAACTTATTGGTTTACTTTCAATTTTGAATTCCTTTGATAAATTGATGTTCCTTTAAGTTCCAATAAGTAGTTAGGACTGTTTTCCATGGTTTATAATTGATAAACAAGGGTCTTGAGGTTGATGATGATGACATCATCATGGAACAACCCGATATGGGGTTGAAGTATCTTAAACAACCGATATGGAACCCAAGATGGTGGTTCACCCGATATAGAAGTGGGAGACACCTCATTCATGATATGAGGACTGTCTTATGAATGATATGGGAAGTACCTACTTATACCTTATACACGATACAAAGTTGAGATTTTTTCTTTTACATGATATGGTACCATTATCTGATATGAAGATTGAAACCCTAGTTGAAGAAGTGGAAATCCGATATGTCTTTGAAAACCCGACATGTCTCTATCACTTTGTAATGGATTGAAAAGTTCAACTATATCCCCAGCTTGTTATTTAATCATATGTTATAACTAATCCTTGGAAAGGAATGAAAAGGATATGAGTATAATGGGTTGCCCAATATACTAACTCGATAGGTTAGCCAATATGCCAACATGATATGAAAATCCAATATGGGAACCTGATATGAGGATCCAACATGGTGACCCGATATGTCATGATGTATAGAATGATACAATGATGAATTATCTACCCTATGCACGATATGATGAACATTTGGTGCACAATATGGCAGTAGGTATATTCCTATGCTCGATATGGTGAACCCTTGTACACGATATAGGAACTCAATATAACCCATACACGATATGAGGTTGATTTGATATGATAAGAACTAAGTGATAGCTAATCCGAGATGGTTATATGATATGGTGTTAGGGGATACACCCTATACGATATGATGATGTGGTTACACCACATGCTCGACATGGATACACAATAGGATGTGAAGGTTGTGCCTCAAACACAATATGATAACATATATACACCATGATGCCCGATATGGTCGGTATGCTGTCATCCAATTCAACTAAGTGATATATGTTGTAGGTTATGTTAAATGCTATATTAAGAAGTAACAAGTTTAGTGCAATTTGATAATTGTGAGTTAAGGTACCTTTAAGAGGAGGATTAAGTCAAACATAATAAAGTAAGGTGTGGTCAATACCTTCAAGAGAGGTAAGAATGTACACCCATGTATGGTAAAGGTGATACACCATATGTAAGATTAATACCTTAATGAGTAAGTGATGAGAGAAATGATGATGCCTAGCTTGATATACACCTAACCCAATACATGATTCAACCCGATACACCATGTAAAGGTGAGGACAAGACACTCTTAGTAGTGATGAGTGTAATACCAAGTCATGGTGTGGCTAATACCTTGTTAGGTAAAATACCTAAATTATTTGATAATGTTCAAACCTATATCAATAATTCCATAACCCAGGATGAGTTCATATTACTTGATGATAGATGAGTAATTTAACTGTGTGACTTATGACCAATACGCTACAAGGTAAATGTGATGAGTTAGTGCATAAAGTATTAGGATGGGAAATACCCTAATACAAGATAAGCTGATGAACTTAAATAAGTTAAAAGTAACAAGGGAAGTGATACACCAAGGCATGTTAAATATCACATCTAGTACTTCAAGGTTGATACACTTGATGCACCTCAAATCCAATATACTTGGATGAGTAACACATGGAGTATGTCATGACAATTGTTACATTAAGATGTAATGGGTTGAATGCTCTTGGATAAAAGAAGGCTAACATACCTTAAGAAAGGGTTAAGCCAAGATAATAAAGTACAATGTAATCAATATCCTAGTAAGGATGAGAGAGAAACTCATACTTTGTGTTGATAATCAATTATTGACAAATGATGAGAATAAATAAGTATCATTGAATACTTATGATATCAATGTATACTCCTAGATGTGTGAAGCAATGAATTAGGGTTTGGATTGATAATATGAACTTGAAACCCTATTCGACTATATAGGGAAACCTTAACCCTAATAATGGGAAGGTTGTATTTCTCTTATTGAAAGGGCTTTGTGAGCTATATGAAATACATGTACAACAAGTATAATGTTCATATAATCTGATATCTTAAAAGATGGTTGTTTCCTAGTGAGAGGTGACAAGATGTTTAAATGGACTTTGTGAGCTATGTGAACTATGTGAATTAATACCTTGGTCTGATGACCTAGAGGTAATGGTTATCTGCTAAGTGGCGACAATAATCAATTATGAACTAAGGGTTTGAATACCCAAGCATGATGATGATAAGAGATTGAGACTCTAAGAGATCTATGTGTTCTAACAACATGAAAGTACTTCATAAACATATTTATGCCTTTCTTTGTAGCATCTAATATAATTCTTATTTGTAACTTGATTGATGCTAAAAGATATTGGAATGCACTTGATTAAGCAAGTTAAATATTATCATGTAGTTTCCCAGACCATAGATCCATTCGGTGTTAGGATTTGCTGAATGGTGAAATGAGTTTAACTCAGTATGCATATTTTTGAATATGTAAGCATTATATCAGGGTTCTCAGTGGACTCCCCAACTAAACGAGGGTGCTCAGTGGACTCCCCAACTAAACAAGGGTGCTCAGTGGACTCCCCAAATACACCAGGTTGCTCAGTGGTCTTCCTGATGAAAAATAATCTGGGAAAGGTTAGGGGTCTTGTCCCAAACACTACCACAGAAATGACTTATAAGGTCACATTTATAGGCGTCATTTGTATAAAAAAACCGACACCTAATCCATACAATGTCAGTTAAATAAAATAACTGACATCTATCTGTGAAGGGCGACCACATGTAGGTATCACATTTTATTTAGCGTTGGTTTCTGAATAAGGAACCGACGCCTAAAATTGACTGCCAAATCCAAAATTTCCAATGAAAATATTTACCTCCAAAATTTAACATACATCGCCAATTTTTAACAAAGAAACCGACGACTAAAGGTTTTCCGCGAGACAAAAATTTGACCAATTTTTATCATTATTTGTCTTACAATTACTGACGCCGATGTGTTTTCGCGCGCTTAACTGTGAAAATTTTCACCTCCCTTCAGCGTCGGTTTTTGTTGGTATGTATGCCCTGAGAGCCAATCATGGGATGATTGATGGGATACATTAAGATTGATTTGATAAAGATCAAAGGCAGGCTTCCAATTCTTTCTGGTTCAGTCATATGAGATAGTGATAGAATAGATTGAATGTCTAGAGAATGACAGTACTCAATGATGTATGCTTTCAGGTTGAGGACCTGAACAGTGAGATCACACAAATGCTAAGAGTTTGTACATTCTTATTATGTCCCTAGTCGGATGTCATTGTGGAAGGTAGATAGACAACAGTGACACACAAGACTAGATTGTGGTGTTGGTTGATGACAGAATCTCATTAGTCAGGATATGGAGATATCAAACCAAACACATAGGTACTTGTTAGAGAACAAGTTTACCAAACAGACCCACCGTGAGTTTGACACATGGAACCATGACATGGTAGTCACAGTCAGTTCTCACAGTGATGGTAGTGAGTGTGTTTCTTAGACCTAAAATCACTACAGTCAACACATGTCGTTGGGTACACTTTGACATCATCAAACGCAGTCCTGAAACATGGGTTGTTATAAAGGTGATGATTGGGTGGCTTTGACATAGGGGGCTTTTGAAGGGTGAGTGATAGATAAGGGATTTGTCCCTCCTGAGGGAGTTTGATATCCATGGCCACTTGATGAGTAGGATTGAGATAGGCGTGCAAATACATGTGTGAATCAGTATGTTATGACCTATTCCAAAGTTTATTGGTAAGCTTTATAATTTGAGCCTAATTAAAGTTATTTGAGTTAACATATGTGCTTATGATGTGGTTAGTAAATCATTAACTAGATTTAGTTGAATCAAGCACATAAAATCAATTGGTGCTTAATTAAGATAATTAAGTAAAGCTAAGTGATCACATATGTGATTAGAGTTTTGATTAGCTGAGACAAGATAAATAGCATGATTTCTTGCACTAAGGGTGTAGAGGATCTCACGCTTGAAATTTTGCAAGAGAAATCATCTCAATCGGATACTCGAGGTGAGAGTTATACCATTTCTTAGAAACTTGGACCTAGGATGCAATTTTTTCCAGTATTTGGCTATATTATCTTTTCCCTTTTCCATTTCTTCTTTATCTCTTCTTCAGCGATTATTTCCAGAACCGACTGAGCGGCCGACGCCCAATCTACCCGATAGAACAGCAGAACAAGGCGAACGGTTGGGCGATTTTTCTCTCGAGCTTCGGATGGATTCGACGGCGCCACCTCCGTCCATCCTTCTTCTCCTTCCTCCCCTACCTCGCCCAGCTCGCGCCACCCCTGTAGCTGACCAACTTGAGTCATCCAGTAGTTGTAGCGCCGCACAACGGCCTTGAGGCGGCCGGCCAGGAGCTCGTGTGGGTGTGAAGGGCATCACCCAATCGCTCGTCTCGAGCTCGACTTTATGTAAGGCTCTAGAATCCAAATCTTTCTACCTTGTTGCGCTCACCTGTGCCCCAAGCAGCTGGGGCAACGCCTTAACCTAGTAACAACAGCAACTGACAACAGCAACTGCACGTAGCAGGGATCATGGGCTGCTAGGGCTTGAGCAGCAGCAGCATAGCTACGCCATAAGCTCATATTTGAGGACCTTTCTCGAATCCACAACTTTAGCAACAAAAGACGCCAAAATCAAGTAGTTTTGTGTGTGTTTCGTTCAACCCAGGCTGAACCCAAGTTGAAGACGACCTGACTATACCCAGAAATTGGTCTCTAGACGCAATTCCGGACGAACCCGGGCAGTTCGAAACGCGGTGAGTAGGATTTCATTTAGTTATCATCATTTAACTCCTTAGTTGGAATTTTTCGGTAAACTGTGCATTTTTCGCTGATACTTGGCTTTTGGACAGTATTTGGCGTTACTCGAATTTTATTTCATAAACTGCTTCCTTATGCCGTTATATGATTTAGTTTAGCATCTGATCAGTGTGGATTGAATTAATGAATTTATATGGTTCATTGGAACTTGAAATACGTAATATGATTGATGAAAATGATAGAATTTCCTGTATTACAACTGCAATGTATACGTTGAGCATAAAATGGATGTTTAGCATCGAAACTGGATAAGTTGATACTGAGTCATGTTTATAGATGACAAATGATGTTTATGTATATGTGGGTAATAGAGATTACTCGGATGCCGAGCATAGTTAGCATCCTTAGACTTTTAATTTGCATAGTTCAAATGAAATGAAATTACTAGTAAAATAAATGTGTATGCTTTACGAGTAATTCCAGTAAGATGCGAATAAATGTGATAAAGTATTTCAAGTTGAGTATTCCTTTCAATATAGTATATTTGAATGTTCAGTAATATGAAATCAATATAGAGACGTGGAATAGATATGAAATTTATTTATAGTGAACGAATCTGTTTGCATGAAACCATAGCTAAGTTATGAGTTATTGCGATATAAGTGAATAGTTGTTGTACTATATATATAGAAATGTTATGAAAGTCGAATTTCTGGTTTCAGCTAGTGAATTGCAGAATTACAATATATTCCAGTAGTCGAATATGTGCGAGAGAGACACAATGTTATAAGAGTTTTCTTGTTATAATAAAATGTGTTAGACTTAGATGCCCTGACACCGTAGAACCCCTTTTGGAGGTCTGTGCCTTAGGGGTGAAATGACCTACCTAGCGTGTGTCTAGATGGTCTGTGGCTCGTGTTCAACAATAATCCGTGCGTGTGTCACGGTGGCACGAGGACAGAGAGACAGTGTTCAACAATAATCCGTGCGTGTCTCACGGTGGCACTGGAGTAAATAGGGGTTATTCAACAATAATCTGTGCGTGTGTCACAGTGGTAACCCAGACTCTCCGCCTGTGTGCTCAGGTTAGAGGAGGAGTCTAGAGTACACTCTTTGAGAGTGCAGTGAGGCCGTGTGAGCCTGAGAGTCCTGACGCAGACCAGGACGGCAGTCAGACTTAGCATTTCCCGGGTGTGTCGCTAAGTCTTGTACGGTGGGTTCGTAGTTCGCTACGAGACTTTATATGCAGAGTACACTGCATATGATCAGGGCATAAGTTAAAAGATGATTACTTAGAATTAAGGTAGATTAATATGAAACTTGTGTATGTTCAGATTTAGAATTTATAATACTTGTTCTTTAAATGTTCATTATACTTTTCTGCGATAATTGCACTGTTTAATTAGAACTGCTCAATTTGTTATTTTATTCACATATTCATGTTAAAGGTAAAATATGGAGTTATCCGATGATGGCTAAGTGAAATATTATTCACTGAGCGAGTAGGCTCATTTCTCTACTCAAACATTTTCAGGTCAGCGACAATTCCAGAAATCAGAAGGATCTTTTCATCCTAACGCTTAATTTGTAGAAGGTATATGTAGTTAGTTTAGTTAGATAGTGGTCTCTTAGTCCTTTCCCCTCGGTCCTTGGGACATGGCGTGGGTGAGAGAGTGTGTGTATGTGGAATGTGTATAAAGATGTAAATTAACTGTTATGTTTACTTTCTGTTAAACAATGTTACATGTTGTAAACTCTGTTTATGTTCTCTAGCCAGTTTAATTGAAATGCTTCCGCAATAGTTATTTATGTTTTAGTTTACAGCAATAATCCGGATATCATTACGAGGTTTTAAATAGGAAAAGTTCTCAGTGATTTGTTTATGTGATAATCCCTCCGTCGCGCCCTAATCTCGTGATTAGTGGTTAGTGTGAGATCGGGGTGTGACAACTTGGTATCAGAGCATAGGTTGAGTATATGGTTACTCTAAGTCAAGGTCAGGGGACGACAAGAGACCAATAGGATTAGGATTTAGGTGTCTTCCTTCTAACTGCAATTTTCAAACAGGAAGTATTCTGTTATACTATTGCAGATGGCAGGAAGAGGATGTGGTTACGAGAACCAAGTAAAGAGCTTATGTTGAATCGTTAAGGATCATTAGGATCGAAAGATTAAGTGAGGTACATAAAAAGTGACATGTTTTTAGCTCTGGGAGGTCTGAGTGTTTAGATACCCTAGCAAGGTGTCTGAGTACTTAGATTGACCGATATCAAGCTACTCTGTCTATTCTTCTCTGGATGCCCTGGCCAGGTATGCAGAGGAAGGATAGGCTAGAGAGAAACCCTAGAAATCTTAGGATTATGAGATAAGAGACTAATGTATGAATAAGAGATTACATATAAGATGCGATTCAACTCTTATCTATTATTGCTTATTTGGTTTAAAGATCACTAGAAATGCTTTTATATGCATGAAATGAAATTTTCAGTTTGTAAAGTAAACATGATTCTTTTATATTGTTGTGTCATGAAGTGAATTGTTAAGTGTTTGTTTTCTTAGTACTAAAGTAGACCCGAAATTACGTTTAAATAAGTTTGCCCTAAGTGGATATTCTTTCCACATGTTTAATATTAATAGGGGTTGATTAATCTCGAGTAGCTCTTGGCTTCAGGACTACAGGTTCGGCCTGGTCCGGCTGGCAGGATGCGTTACTGGGATCTAATGACTCCTATTAACAGTAAAATAAGAATAGACTCTGGATGATTTAGACCCGTAACATAGTGAGAATGTATATACACTAGGATTTTTTAACTGTGATAAGAAGTCTAAACGTTCTTTTGTCTTCAGATTTAGGGTTTGAGAAGCATAGACCCTAATCGGCCCAAAATAGGATTTTGATGATACACAAACACAAAAATTTGATAAGTAAAGTGTCGCAGTAAATGATTTTTAGTATTTTATGTATAACTCTTATTTAGCTCAAATTTGGATATAATTTGTATATATAAAATTTAAAGAATATTGGAAAATATCAGAATTTTTGAAGAATGTTCTGACTTATTTATCGGCCGAGTTTCAAACTCGACCGATCACATTTTCAGAATGATATAGCAGTATGGTAATTGAATTTTATCTTTTTATTGGTATGTCCAATTGATCTCAAATTTTAACTGTGCTTGAAAAACACAATTTTAGACACTTTGTTATATTGAGGTAATTTTTGGATGACTTTTGATCTCTACAGTAAGGGTGTCACCGAATCTGCTGCAGACTGCTATATAGCAGCACACTTTTTGATTTTTAATTATTTATTGGTAATTAGAAATTATCTCAAATTTTTACTGGAGGTCTGAAACTTCATTAGGTATAACATATAAAATTTCCAGAATTTTTGGATCTTCTGTTAGCTATTTAATAAACGAATTACAGAAACTATTGTGAAAACTGAATTTTCAGCCAATATAATTAAAGTTGTAGTAGTTTAAGGGATATCACTAGTGATTTAACTTTGAATACTAGTATCTCTGTAAAATAAGACCTTGAGATTTGATCTATGTAAAGTAAGCGGGTAGTGATAGTAATCTAGGGTTTTAAGGTAGTTAATCTGAACGGTACATGAACAACATGAAATGACTTAGAGAAAAGAGTAAAACATAAACCTAAAATGTAACTATAAGAAAGTAGCATAGAAATCGGAGTATTACCCGATATATGATCTAAAGATAGCTGATGTAGTTCATGTTTTTAAGACATGGCATCACTATCTTTATGATGTGACAATAGATTACCACCATGGTAAAGAGAATGTGGTGAATGATGCTTTCAGCAGAAAGTCAAGTTCAATAGCTAATGCATTCTCTATGACAGGTTTCAATAGAGACCTGTTAGTAGAAATATGGGAGTTGAACTTAGACTTAGGGGTGACAACACAGAGTGGTTTGATTGTACAGATGCAAGTCAAGCCTACTTCTTATGATCAGATCAAGGAACTACTATAGGGTGATAGTGAGTTAAACCAGACCATGCATGACATGTTGTGTGTACCTCGAGATAGTGTATTGAAAGAAAATATTCTTATGGAAGTGCATGTATTGATGTATGCTATACTTTCAGGAAACACTAAGATGTAAATAAATCTCAAGGAGTTGAAACGGATGGTCAGATATGCAGAAGAATGTAGCTGAGTACGTGGTTAGAAGTAGTGTATGCCTGTAGGTTAAGGCTGAACCCTAGAAATCTACAGCTACCTTGCAATCTTTTTCTATGCCTGAATGGGAATGGGAACATATCACAATGGATTTTGTGATAGGGTTGCCCAAGACACCTAGAGGTTATGACTCGATAAGAATGATTGTGGATAGACTAATTTAGTCTGCTCACTTTCTTCATATTAAGTCAACCTTTGATGTCTCGAAACTTGACTAAGATATACATGGATAAAATAATTAGGTTGCCTGGTAATTTAGTTTCAATCATATCTTACTGAGATCCTAAGTTCACATCTAGGTTGCAGAAACAATTGCATCGTGCTTCGGGCACAAAGTTAAGATTCAATACAACCTTCCACCCGCAGACGGATGGTTAGTCTGAGAAAACCATTCAGACTCTTGAGTACATGCTAAGAGCATGTGTTTTGCTTTTCAGTGGAAGTTGGGAAGAACATTTAAGTCTTATAGAGTTTGCTTAGTGTGAATGTTGAGTTTAGAAATACACAAACGATAATGGTACGGTTTGGGTATAAACCCGGACAATACAAAATTGGTAAATCATAAGATGCATGATTTCAAGATAATAAGATAGCATTAAAATATGCAAATAAATCTAGTTGCATGCTTCCTGTTATGTTAATGTGTGTGACCTAACATTTACATGAATTGGCACATTTCTCTGAGATATTATTAGAAATTCTCAAGTACTATTAATTATTTGTGTTATGATTTGTAAGCAACTCTTAATTGAGTTATGTGATGCACAAACCAGGAATTTGGTTAATATGCACGTTCTTTGAGAAATTTCAGATAATTGATAAATATTACATATGATTTCTTATATGTGAAGTAAATTACTCTTATTGGTGTAATACGATGTTCAATTGCATGAATTCAGTATGTATGTGCCAAAATTGATATGAGTTTGGGATATTTATGAATTTTAAATCTGCCTGCATGCATGATATAAGGATTACTCAGTAATTACAATGATTTTGAATATACTGCTCTGCCAGTTCTAGAATGATACCGTATTGTGATTTGAACTGCAATCAAATAGATGAGATAACTGAAACCCTAAGGATAGGGTTTTGCCATGTGACTAGTGAATGAGGTAACCCCTAAGGATAGGGTGTTGCTATATGATAAGTGAATGAGGTAACTGAAACCCTAAGGATAGGGTGTACAATGAATCAAGTATTTTGATATCCAAATTTCTCAGTATGAGATGTGGTGATGCTTAACAGTTCAATTGCATGATTTTTAGTATAAAGTTCCAAATTGACATGCATTCTGTGTATTTAAGAATTTTAATTTGTCTGCATGTATAGTATGATAATTTCTTAGTAATTACCATAATTTGAGTTACTGTTATAACAGTTCTAGAAAGACAATGTATTGTGGTTTGATCTGGAATCAGATCAGATGTGTCCTATTTTGAGGGACCAATACAGATAGTTGATCAGAGGATCAAGAAGTTCAAGAATCACGAGATACCATTAGTGAAGGTTTTATAAAGGAACCATAACTTAGAAGAAGCCACGTGGAAACTTGAGTTTGAGATGCACAACAAGTTTTCCTTTTCTCTTTTAGGAATTTCGGGACGAAATTCTTATAAGGGAGGGAGATTGTTATGACCTATTCCAAAGTTTATTGGTAAGCTTTATAATTTGAGCCTAATTAAAGTTATTTGAGTTAACATATGTGCTTATGATGTGGTTAGTAAATCATTAACTAGATTTAGTTGAATCAAGCACACAAAATCAATTGGTGCTTAATTAAGATAATTAAGTAAAGCTAAGTGATCACATATGTGATTAGAGTTTTGATTAGCCGAGACAAGCTAAATAGCATGATTTCTTGCACTGAGAGTGTAGAGGATCTCACGCTTGAAATTTTGCAAGAGAAATCATCTCAATCGGATACTCGAGGCGAGAGTTATACCATTTCTTAGAAACTTGGACCTAGGATGCAATTTTTTTCCAGTATTTGGCTATATTATCTTTTCCCTTTTCCCTTTCTTCTTTATCTCTTCTTCAGCGATTATTTCTAGAACCGACTGAGCGGCCGGTGCCCAATCTACCTGATAGAACAGCAGAACAAGGCAAACGGTTGGGCGATTTTTCTCTCGAGCTTCGGATGGATTCGACGGCGCCACCTCCGTCCATCCTTCTTCTCCTTCCTCCCCTACCTCGCCCAGCTCGCGCCACCCCTGTAGCTGACCAGCTTGAGTCATCCAGTAGTTGTAGTGCCGCACAGCGGCCTTGAGGCGGCCGGCCAGGAGCTCGTATGGGTTTGAAGGGCATCACCCAATCGCTCGTCTCGAGCTCGACTTCATGTAAGGCTCTAGAATCCAAATCTTTCTACCTTGTTGCGCTCACCTGTGCCCCAAGCAGCTGGGGCGACGCCTTAACCTAGTAACAACAGCAACTGACAACAGCAACTGCACGTAGCAGGGATCATGGGCTGCTAGGGCTTGAGCAGTAGCAGCATAGCTACGCCATAAGCTCATCTTTGAGGACCTTGCTCGAATCCACAACTTTAGCAACAAAAGATGCCCAAATCAAGTAGTTTTGTGTGTGTTTCGTTCAACCCAGGCTGAACCCAGGTTGAAGACGACCTGACTATACCCAGAAATTGGTCTCTAGACGCAATTCCGGACGAACCCGGGCAGTTCGAAACGCGGTGAGTAGGAGTTCATTTAGTTATCATCATTTAACTCCTTAGTTGGAATTTTTCGGTAAACTGTGCATTTTTCGCTGATACTTGGCTTTTGGACAGTATTTGGCGTTACTAGAATTTTATTTCATAAACTGCTTCCTTATGCCGTTATATGATTTAGTTTAGCATCTGATCAGTGTGGATTTAATTAATGAATTTATATGGTTCATTGGAACTTGAAATACGTAATATGATTGATGAAAATGATAGAATTTCTTGTATTACAACTGCAATGTATACGTTGAGCATAAAATGGATGTTTAGCATCAAAACTGGATAAGTTGATACTGAGTCATGTTTATAGATGACAAATGATGTTTATGTATATGTGGGTAACAGAGATTACTCGGATGCCGAGCATAGTTAGCATCCTTAGACTTTTAATTTGCATAGTTCAAATGAAATGAAATGACTAGTAAAATAAATGTGTATGCTTTACGAGTAATTCCAGTAAGATGCGAATAAATGTGATAAAGTATTTCAAGTTGAGTATTCCTTTCAATATAGTATATTTGAATGTTCAGTAATATGAAATCAGTATAGAGACGTGGAATAGATATGAAATTTATTTACAGTGAACGAATCCGTTTGCATGAAACCATAGCTGAGTTATGAGTTATTGCGATATAAGTGAATAGTTGTTGTACTATATATATAGAAATGTTATGAAAGTCAAATTTCTGGTTTCAGCTAGTGAATTGCAGAATTACAATATATTCCAGTAGTCGAATATGTGCGAGAGAGACACAATGTTATAAGAGTTTTCTTGTTATAATAAAATGTGTTAGACTTAGATGCCCTGACACCGTAGAACCCCTTTTGGAGGTCTGTGCCTTAGGGGTGAAACGACCTACCTAGCGTGTGTGTAGATGGTCGCTGGTTCGTGTTCAACAATAATCTGTGCGTGTGTCACGGTGGCACGAGGACAGAGAGACAGTGTTCAACAATAATCCGTGCGTGTGTCACGGTGGCACTGGAGTAAATAGGGGTTATTCAACAATAATCTGTGCGTGTGTCACAGTGGTAACCCAGACTCTCCGCCTGTGTGCTCAGGTTAGAGGAGGAGTCTAGAGTACACTCTTTGAGAGTGCAGTGAGGCCGTGTGAGCCTGAGAGTCCTGACGCAGACCAGGACGGCAGTCAGACTTAGCATTTCCCGGGTGTGTCGCTAAGTCTTGTACGGTGGGTTCGTAGTTCGCTACGAGACTTTATATGCAGAGTACACTGCATATGATCAGGGCATAAGTTAAAAGATGATTACTTAGAATTAAGGTAGATTAATATGAAACTTGTGTATGTTCAGATTTAGAATTTATAATACTTGTTCCTTAAATGTTCATTATACTTTTCTGCGATAATTGCACTGTTTAATTAGAACTGCTCAGTTTGTTATTTTATTCACATATTCCTGTTAAAGGTAAAATACGGAGTTATCCGTTGATGGATAAGTGAAATATTATTCACTGAGCGAGTAGGCTCATTTCTCTACTCAAACATTTTCAGGTGAGCGACAATTCCAGAAATCAGAAGGATCTTTTCATCCTAACGCTTAATTTGTAGAAGGTATATGTAGTTAGTTTAGTTAGATAGTGGTCTCTTAGTCCTTTCCCCTCGGTCCTTGGGACATGGCGTGGGTGAGAGAGTGTGTGTATGTGGAATGTGTATAAAGATGTAAATTAACTGTTATGTTTACTTTCTGTTAAACAATGTTACATGTTGTAAACTCTGTTTATGTTCTCTAGCCAGTTTAATTGAAATGCTTCCGCAATAGTTATTTATGTTTTAGTTTACAGCAATAATCCGGATATCATTACGAGGTTTTAAATAGGAAAAGTTCTCAGTGATTTGTTTATGTGATAATCCCTCCGTCGCGCCCTAATCTCGTGATTAGTGGTTAGTGTGAGATCGGGGTGTGACAACTTGGTATCAGAGCATAGGTTGAGTATATGGTTACTCTAAGTCAAGGTCAGGGGACGAAAAGAGACCAATAGGATTAGGATTTAGGTGTCTTCCTTCTAACTGCAATTTTCAAACAGGAAGTATTCTGTTATACTATTGCAGATGGCAGGAAGAGGATGTGGTTACGAGAACCAAGTAAAGAGCTTATGTTGAATCGTTAAGGATCATTAGGATCGAAAGATTAAGTGAGGTACATAAAAAGTGACATGTTTTTAGCTCTGGGAGGTCTGAGTGTTTAGATACCCTAGCCAGGTGTCTGAGTACTTAGATTGACCGATATCAAGCTACTCTGTCTATTCTTCTCTGGATGCCCTGGCCAGGTATGCAGAGGAAGGATAGGCTAGAGAGAAACCCTAGAAATCTTAGGATTATGAGATAAGAGACTAATGTATGAATAAGAGATTACATATAAGATGCGATTCAACTCTTATCTATTATTTCTTATTTGGTTTAAAGATCACTAGAAATGCTTTTATATGCATGAAATGAAATTTTCAGTTTGTAAAGTAAACATGATTCTTTTATATTGTTGTGTCATGAAGTGAATTGTTAAGTGTTTGTTTTCTTAGTACTAAAGTAGACCCGAAATTACGTTTAAATAAGTTTTCCCTAAGTGGATATTCTTTCCACATGTTTAATATTAATAGGGGTTGATTAATCTCGAGTAGCTCTTGGCTTCAGGACTACAGGTTCGGCCTGGTCCGGCTGGCAGGATGCGTTACTGGGATCTAATGACTCCTATTAACAGTAAAATAAGAATAGACTCTGGATGATTTAGACCCGTAACATAGTGAGAATGTATATACACTAGGATTTTTTAACTGTGATAAGAAGTCTAAACATTCTTTTGTCTTCAGATTTAGGGTTTGAGAAGCATAGACCCTAATCGGCCCAAAATAGGATTTTGATGATACACAAACACAAAAATTTGATAAGTAAAGTGTCTCAGTAAATGATTTTTAGTATTTTATGTATAACTCTGATTTAGCTCAAATTTGGATATGATTTGTATATATAAAATTTAAACAATATTGGAAAATATCAGAATTTTTGAAGAATGTTCTGACTTATTTATCGGCCGAGTTTCAAACTCGACCGATCACATTTTCAGAATGATATAGCAATATGGTAATTGAATTTTATCTTTTTATTGGTATGTCCAATTGATCTCAAATTTTAACTGTGCTTGAAAAACACAATTTTAGACACTCTGTTATATTGAGGTAATTTTTGGATGACTTTTGATCTCTACAGTAAGGGTGTCACCGAATCTGCTGCAGACTGCTATATAGCAGCGCACTTTTTGATTTTTAATTATTTATTGGTAATTAGAAATTATCTCAAATTTTTACTGGAGGTCTGAAACTTCATTAGGTATAACATATAAAATTTCCAGAATTTTTGGATCTTCTGTTAGCTATTTAATAAACGAATTACAGAAACTATTGTGAAAACTGAATTTTCAGCCAATATAATTAAAGTTGTAGTAGTTTAAGGGATATCACTAGTGATTTAACTTTGAATACTAGTATCTCTGTAAAATAAGACCTTGAGATTTGATCTATGTAAAGTAAGCGGGTAGTGATAGTAATCTAGGGTTTTAAGGTAGTTAATCTGAACGGTACATGAACAACATGAAATGACTTAGAGAAAAGAGTAAAACATAAACCTAAAATGTAACTATAAGAAAGTAGCATAGAAATCGGAGTATTACCCGATATATGATCTAAAGATAGCTGATGTAGTTCATGTTTTTAAGACATGGCATCACTATCTTTATGATGTGACAATAGATTACCACCATGGTAAAGAGAATGTGGTGAATGATGCTTTCAGCAGAAAGTCAAGTTCAATAGCTAATGCATTCTCTATGACAGGTTTCAATAGAGACCTGTTAGTAGAAATATGGGAGTTGAACTTAGACTTAGGGGTGACAACACAGAGTGGTTTGATTGTACAGATGCAAGTCAAGCCTACTTCTTATGATCAGATCAAGGAACTACTATAGGGTGATAGTGAGTTAAACCAGACCATGCATGACATGTTGTGTGTACCTCGAGATAGTGTATTGAAAGAAAATATTCTTATGGAAGTGCATGTATTGATGTATGATATACTTTCAGGAAACACTAAGATGTAAATAAATCTCAAGGAGTTGAAACGGATGGTCAGATATGCAGAAGAATGTAGCTGAGTACGTGGTTAGAAGTAGTGTATGCCTGTAGGTTAAGGCTGAACCCTAGAAATCTACAGCTACCTTGCAATCTTTTTCTATGCCTGAATGGGAATGGGAACATATCACAATGGATTTTGTGATAGGGTTGCCCAAGACACCTAGAGGTTATGACTCGATAAGAATGATTGTGGATAGACTAATTTAGTCTGCTCACTTTCTTCATATTAAGTCAACCTTTGATGTCTCGAAACTTGACTAAGATATACATGGATAAAATAATTAGGTTGCCTGGTAATTTAGTTTCAATCATATCTTACTGAGATCCTAAGTTCACATCTAGGTTGCAGAAACAATTGCATCGTGCTTCGGGCACAAAGTTAAGATTCAATACAACCTTCCACCCGCAGACGGATGGTTAGTCTGAGAAAACCATTCAGACTCTTGAGTACATGCTAAGAGCATGTGTTTTGCTTTTCAGTGGAAGTTGGGAAGAACATTTAAGTCTTATAGAGTTTGCTTAGTGTGAATGTTGAGTTTAGAAATACACAAACGATAATGGTACGGTTTGGGTATAAACCCGGACAATACAAAATTGGTAAATCATAAGATGCATGATTTCAAGATAATAAGATAGCATTAAAATATGCAAATAAATCTAGTTGCATGCTTCCTGTTATGTTAATGTGTGTGACCTAACATTTACATGAATTGGCACATTTCTCTGAGATATTATTAGAAATTCTCAAGTACTATTAATTATTTGTGTTATGATTTGTAAGCAACTCTTAATTGAGTTATGTGATGCACAAACCAGGAATTTGGTTAATATGCACGTTCTTTGAGAAATTTCAGATAATTGATAAATATTACATATGATTTCTTATATGTGAAGTAAATTACTCTTATTGGTGTAATACAATGTTCAATTGCATGAATTCAGTATGTATGTGCCAAAATTGATATGAGTTTGGGATATTTATGAATTTTAAATCTGCCTGCATGCATGATATAAGGATTACTCAGTAATTACAATGATTTTGAATATACTGCTCTGCCAGTTCTAGAATGATACCGTATTGTGATTTGAACTACAATCAAATAGATGAGATAACTGAAACCCTAAGGATAGGGTTTTGCCATGTGACTAGTGAATGAGGTAACCCCTAAGGATAGGGTGTTGCTATATGATAAGTGAATGAGGTAACTGAAACCCTAAGGATAGGGTGTACAATGAATCAAGTATTTTGATATCCAAATTTCTCAGTATGAGATGTGGTGATGCTTAACAGTTCAATTGCATGATTTTTAGTATAAAGTTCCAAATTGACATGCATTCTGTTTATTTAAGAATTTTAATTTGTCTGCATGTATAGTATGATAATTTCTTAGTAATTACCATAATTTGAGTTACTGTTATAACAGTTCTAGAAAGACAATGTATTGTGGTTTGATCTGGAATCAGATCAGATGTGTCCTATTTTGAGGGACCAATACAGATAGTTGATCAGAGGATCAAGAAGTTCAAGAATCACGAGATACCATTAGTGAAGGTTTTATAAAGGAACCATAACTTAGAAGAAGCCACGTGGAAACTTGAGTTTGAGATGCACAACAAGTTTTCCTTTTCTCTTTTAGGAATTTCAGGACGAAATTCTTATAAGGGAGGGAGATTGTTATGACCTATTCCAAAGTTTATTGGTAAGCTTTATAATTTGAGCCTAATTAAAGTTATTTGAGTTAACATATGTGCTTATGATGTGGTTAGTAAATCATTAACTAGATTTAGTTGAATCAAGCACACAAAATCAATTGGTGCTTAATTAAGATAATTAAGTAAAGCTAAGTGATCACATATGTGATTAGAGTTTTGATTAGCCGAGACAAGCTAAATAGCATGATTTCTTACACTGAGAGTGTAGAGGATCTCACGCTTGAAATTTTGCAAGAGAAATCATCTCAATCGGATACTCGAGGCGAGAGTTATACCATTTCTTAGAAACTTGGACCTAGGATGCAATTTTTTCCAGTATTTGGCTATATTATCTTTTCCCTTTTCCCTTTCTTCTTTATCTCTTCTTCAGCGATTATTTCTAGAACTGACTGAGCGGCCGGTGCCCAATCTACCTGATAGAACAGCAGAACAAGGCAAACGGTTGGGCGATTTTTCTCTCGAGCTTCGGATGGATTCGACGGCGCCACCTCCGTCCATCCTTCTTCTCCTTCCTCCCCTACCTCGCCCAGCTCGCGCCACCCCTGTAGCTGACCAGCTTGAGTCATCCAGTAGTTGTAGTGCCGCACAGCGGCCTTGAGGCGGCCGGCCAGGAGCTCGTATGGGTTTGAAGGGCATCACCCAATCGCTCGTCTCGAGCTCGACTTCATGTAAGGCTCTAGAATCCAAATCTTTCTACCTTGTTGCGCTCACCTGTGCCCCAAGCAGCTGGGGCGACGCCTTAACCTAGTAACAACAGCAACTGACAACAGCAACTGCACGTAGCAGGGATCATGGGCTGCTAGGGCTTGAGCAGTAGCAGCATAGCTATGCCATAAGCTCATCTTTGAGGACCTTGCTCGAATCCACAACTTTAGCAACAAAAGACGCCCAAATCAAGTAGTTTTGTGTGTGTTTCGTTCAACCCAGGCTGAACCCAGGTTGAAGACGACCTGACTATACCCAGAAATTGGTCTCTAGACGCAATTCCGGACGAACCCGGGCAGTTCGAAACGCGGTGAGTAGGAGTTCATTTAGTTATCATCATTTAACTCCTTAGTTGGAATTTTTCGGTAAACTGTGCATTTTTCGCTGATACTTGGCTTTTGGACAGTATTTGGCGTTACTCGAATTTTATTTCATAAACTGCTTCCTTATGCCGTTATATGATTTAGTTTAGCATCTGATCAGTGTGGATTTAATTAATGAATTTATATGGTTCATTGGAACTTGAAATACGTAATATGATTGATGAAAATGATAGAATTTCCTGTATTACAACTGCAATGTATACGTTGAGCATAAAATGGATGTTTAGCATCAAAACTGGATAAGTTGATACTGAGTCATGTTTATAGATGACAAATGATGTTTATGTATATGTGGGTAACAGAGATTACTCGGATGCCGAGCATAGTTAGCATCCTTAGACTTTTAATTTGCATAGTTCAAATGAAATGAAATGACTAGTAAAATAAATGTGTATGCTTTACGAGTAATTCCAGTAAGATGCGAATAAATGTGATAAAGTATTTCAAGTTGAGTATTCCTTTCAATATAGTATATTTGAATGTTCAGTAATATGAAATCAGTATAGAGACGTGGAATAGATATGGAATTTATTTACAGTGAACGAATCCGTTTGCATGAAACCATAGCTGAGTTATGAGTTATTGCGATATAAGTGAATAGTTGTTGTACTATATATATAGAAATGTTATGAAAGTCGAATTTCTGGTTTCAGCTAGTGAATTGCAGAATTACAATATATTCTAGTAGTCGAATATGTGCGAGAGAGACACAATGTTATAAGAGTTTTCTTGTTATAATAAAATGTGTTAGACTTAGATGCCCTGACACCGTAGAACCCCTTTTGGAGGTCTGTGCCTTAGGGGTGAAACGACCTACCTAGCGTGTGTGTAGATGGTCGCTGGTTCGTGTTCTGTGCGTGTGTCACGGTGGCACGAGGACAGAGAGACAGTGTTCAACAATAATCCGTGCGTGTGTCACGGTGGCACTGGAGTAAATAGGGGTTATTCAACAATAATCTGTGCGTGTGTCACAGTGGTAACCCAGACTCTCCGCCTGTGTGCTCAGGTTAGAGGAGGAGTCTAGAGTACACTCTTTGAGAGTGCAGTGAGGCTGTGTGAGCCTGAGAGTCCTGATGCAGACCAGGACGGTAGTCAGACTTAGCATTTCCCGGGTGTGTCGCTAAGTCTTGTACGGTGGGTTCGTAGTTCGCTACGAGACTTTATATGCAGAGTACACTACATATGATCAGGGCATAAGTTAAAAGATGATTACTTAGAATTAAGGTAGATTAATATGAAACTTGTGTATGATCAGATTTAGAATTTATAATACTTGTTCCTTAAATGTTCATTATACTTTTCTGCGATAATTACACTATTTAATTAGAATTGCTCAGTTTGTTATTTTATTCACATATTCCTGTTAAAGGTAAAATACGGAGTTATCCGTTGATGGATAAGTGAAATATTATTCACTGAGCGAGTAGGCTCATTCCTCTACTCAAACATTTTCAGGTGAGCGACAATTCCAGGAATCAGAAGGATCTTTTCATCCTAACGCTTAATTTGTAGAAGGTATATGTAGTTAGTTTAGTTAGATAGTGGTCTCTTAGTCCTTTCCCCTCAGTCCTTGGGACATGGCATGGGTGAGAGAGTGTGTGTATGTGGAATGTGTATAAAGATGTAAATTAACTGTTATGTTTACTTTCTGTTAAACAATGTTATATGTTGTAAACTCTGTTTATGTTCTCTAGCCAGTTTAATTGAAATGCTTCCGCAATAGTTATTTATGTTTTAGTTTACAGCAATAATCTGGATATCATTACGATGTTTTAAAAAGGAAAAGTTCTCAGTTATTTGTTTATGTGATAATCCCTCCGTCGCGCCCTAATCTCGTGATTAGTGGTTAGTGTGAGATCGGGGTGTGACACAATATGTGATATTGACGTCATACATATCTCCTCCAATCTACTCTGAGATCAAGAAAGTGAATGAACATTGACAAGATGACTGTTCCATGCCTTGAGTTCATTCGGGATATCAGTGACAAAGGAATTATACATTCGCTGTAACACCATTCATGGATTGTAGGATTGAAAGTTGTTCTCCAACTTTCTATTTCACTTGGGTAGCACTGATGTGCGACTAGGCACCGCTCTTTGCTTGTGAAGTCATAAGTGTTATGGACTTTCATTGCCAATGTGAAATGGGCCTGTAGGGTCACACACATAGGATTTAACCTGTAAGAGGAGTTTATCAAAAAATAATGTTTAGATTGATTACTAAAGGAGTTTAGTAGTTCAATTAAACACCCAATCAATTGATAGATCAATATCATGTGTTCAAGGTGTTGGACCGATTGATTAGAGTATCAGATTGATTGAAACTGCAATTGACTGATTTGCACAGTCTGCTGCTCCAACCGATTGGCTCAAGAGTTGAACCGATCGACTCAGGTTAGTGAACCGATTAGCTCATGTGATGAACCGATTGACTCAAGGTAGGCTGAGACGACTGGTTCAAGGTTTGAACCGATCGGCTCAACTGGTCTAACCGAGATCGTTTGGAAAGTGAGAAGACTATTTTGCAAATATAATTTGTTTCACTTGTACAAATTCAATTTGGACATGATTAATATTTGATTAATCGGAGACAAATTTGGAAGTCAATTTGAGTTGGACCAGGACCACGAACCGATCGACTCATGTGATGAACCGATCGGCTCAGGTGTCCCAAATGACCGGTTCAAGTTGAAATGATCGGTTGAGATCACCAAATGATCATTCCAGGGTTGAAACGACCCGTTCAGCTGGTGCAAGTTGCTTGTTTTATGGAAAATTCTGAACCCTTCTACTCCTGCTTTAATCCCGCATTGCCCGGGATAGAGAACCCTGTCCCATGACCCTCCTATATATATAGGGGTAGTGGGGGCTTCTCTGGTGAACAACTAAGTGCACCAGTTGCTCTGCAAAGTTGTCGTTCTCTCTGGTTTTGGTAACCGAGAGAGAGCCCGAGTAAGTGCTACCCGATAAGGGAGGCAAAACAAGGGAAAGAGAACTACAGAAAGTGACTGGTGGCAGGAGAGTGTGTCGGTGACTAGTACGCTGACAGGAGGGCGTGACTCCTTCCAATTCCTTGTGGGACAAGGAGATCGGAGTTCCAGGTGGTCCGTGTGGACTACTTCAGAGGCGAGAGACTTCTGTCGCTCAGAGGACAACTATCAATCCTGACAGTCCTGGTGAGACCAGGAGGTGACAGTCCCGGTGAGACCAGGAGATGCAAAGACACCGTCCAAGACTGGAGGTGAAGACCACACTAGCTGCGAGGTAACGTCACCGAGCAAGCCTTAGGACAAGGTACGACCTCTACAAACCATCCTTCCTATTGTATAGACGTTGACGTGTTTTCTTTGTTCTAGGTTTGGGAGAAGAAATTTTTTATCTCTGCTGCCTTCTCTATCTCCCCTAAAACCCAACAATGATATCAGAGCCACGTCAACTGCTCTATAGTTTAGTATTATCGATGTGATCGATTTTGGTTTGTCGCCTTTATTTATTGCATATGATGCGAATAAAATTGGCTTTATGCATGTCCAATCCTAAATCCACAAAATCTCAATATACATATATGATATGTAATATGAATGCACTCGATACACATCACCCTTAAACGAGTTTTGTGGTTGATGTATAGCATGGTTATGGCCAATAAACACTATATGTGTGCTTGGTTGTATGTGGTTGCTTGCATCTCGGTATGCGCACCGATTCCCTACCTCGTATTCCTGATGTAACTCGAGATAACTCGAGATTTCTTTCCTACCTTTGCTCCCCCCAAATGTAAGTCAGGGTTTCCCAATTTAAATGTAAATAGAATATATCTTTTATTTCTTGTTATGTCAAAGAACGGAGGACAACCTGACGACAACTGAGACGATCAGTTTAAGGCGTGAACCGATCGGTTGGCAATCCAGACGACCAGTTCGTGGAGCGAGATGATCGGGTGGAGGCCATGAGGAGATGCACGATGACCAGGAAAACTGATCGGTTGGAGGAGCCAATCGATTGACTGGTGGCACCCATATGACTAGCCTGATGGCGAGTCGATCAATCATGGAGATGAGTTGATCAAACCCAGGACGACATAGCACAAAGTTCATCTTATACAGGTTGCATGTGATGTAGACCTAGATGACTGTGACTCCTCTTGGCTCGAGGAATCACATTAGGATGGCCATAATCATCGCTTTTATCATTTCACATGTTTTCTGTGAGATATAGCATGTATATGATACATACTATGTATTGTGGTGATTGGATATGTATATATACCTATAAAAACCAAATCCCTCATTAAATATTAAAGTTTTAGATGCCTTCCAAATGCGACACATGTGAAAAGCTTGATCGGCCAAGTGTGGGAACGCCCTAGCATGGTGCACCGTCTATCTCGTGGAAGCATGAAGGATGAATGTGTGGGTCTGCCCTAGCAGGGTGCATATTCATCGTGTTGGCTTTGGGTCGGACTTAACAAGGTGACCTAGATGGGATCTAGCACCTTGAGGCATGGAGGTGATCATGGCAAGGAGTTGCATATGACATCTTTCAAGAGTTGCATATGGTGCAATTGGCAAAAGTTTCCTACCTGGAAGATCTAAGTTGTGGGTGATAGCCCTAGCTGGTCCATGACTCAGAGGATTTCAGGATCTTGACCCACTAGAAGATTGTACGCTGCAATATTCTGAATTGATGGTGAGGGATATCAATTTGAACAAAAATAGTGGGAGCGATAATTAATTAAATTCCTAATTATATCATCAAACCTTTCAATTCAATCAAACAAGTCAAAATTGAGTTTTGGACTAAACTACATATGTTTCCTTTTATAGTACAAATGACAACAAACAACAATCACTTTTCATTGCGATCGGTCCTTGAGAAGGACAAGCTGAATGGGACTAACTTCCACGACTGGTTTAGGACATTGAGAATTGTTCTCACTCAAGAGCGAAAGCTCTATGTCCTGGATACTCCAGTTCTAGAGGAACCTGCTCCTACCGCACCAAAGGTAGAAAGGGATGCTTATAAGAAGCATTCTGATGATGCCATTGATGCAAATTTCTTGATGTTGTGCTCCATGAACCATGAGTTGCAGAGGCAACATGAGAACATGGGTGTCATTGAGATGATTCTGCATCTCAAGAACATGTATGAAGATCATGCACGACAAGAGAGATATGATGTCTCCAGGGTGTTGTTCAAGTGTGTCATGAAAGAAGGAGATCCAGTTGGACCTCACACACTCAATATGATTGGGTATGTGGAGAACCTAACAAGACTGGGATTTCCCCTGAGCCAAGAGTTGGCTACTGATGTGATACTACAATCGTTACCGGAATCTTACATTCAGTTTGTGATGAACTACAACATGAATAACTTTGACAAGCCGTTGACAGAGTTGTTGGGCATGTTAGGGCAGCCGAGACACAAATGAAGAAGGACAAGCCTAAGTCTGTGATGATGATCAGCAACAAGAAAGGCAAGTCCAAGCGCAAGGGCAAGGGCAAGGCTAAGAAAGGTTCTGATGCTAGCCAGGAGCCCAAGGCGTCTTCAGCTCTCAAGGCCAAGGGAGGCGTGACCAAGTGAGGAAATTGCCACCATTGTCAAAAGCCAGGACATTGGAAAAGGAATTGTCCACTCTATCTGGAAGAACTAAAGAAGAAGGAGGCGACATACGTCTCCACCTGAAGGTGTCATGAAATAAACTTGTAACATTTTTGAGGTATATGATACCAAGATATAAAATGTAAAGCACTCAATAAATGGGGCAAGTGTTTCCGCCAGAGATAGGAGTACTTTAGTTTATTTTCAGCCTAAAAGGCATGTAATAGAGTTATGAACTGCTATTTCATATTTGCCAATGGATAGAAACACATTATTTTGCATATTGTATGACAATGATTGATAAAGTTGATGTTTCAATCTCAAAAGATATGATCTTTATGGCAATGCTTTGTTTATCTTGTGGTACTTGGTATGCATAAGATAAAATGACACCTAAAAGTTATTGATAACTCAAACAATAAAATTAGCATAAATCATGAAGAATTCATTTCTAGTTTCCATATGATGGATAAGTCTAGACTCTTTTGGTTAAAGAACTAGTGAGAGACATGAATCTCTTGGACATGATTAATCAATCTTCACTAAGGTAGTGGGAGAATGATTATCCTATTAGGTATAATACATGTGATGTATTTACATACCTATTAGAGTTAATGCTAATACTTCAAATGGTGTTTAGAGAAATACCAATATGAATATCTTGAAGTGTTCAAGAATATCATAGATGAAGTACAAATTTGGTAAAGTGTTAATTCTTGATGAGATCAATGAATGAAATACTTGGACCAAATGTTTGAGATCCTTATGAGTGATTATGATAGTGTATCATAGTGAACTCATGATTAAGGCATGGTGATGTCTAATCAAAAGGAGTCATACTCTAAGGAGTTAGAGGATGATTATCAAATAGCTAGTTTCTTCTTAAATAAAGAATACCCCACACTAATAAAGGGAATTAAGAATCACAAAGGGTTGTGAGTTCTTATATACTTGACAAATACACCTCAATTATCTATGTGATAAGTTGGAACCAGATTTTGAGTTATGGTTTATGACCATTACATCCTAAATGACTTCCTTGTGAACCATAAGGTATGACCTTGATGGTAGCACCCATTGGGATGACATCCATAAGTGTGAATGAGTCTTAAGTGTTAAGACATGTGGATAACATTTTGAGAAGGATGATGCTTGTTGATTGCAACTTAATGACTAAGAGATTTGGCATATGGATACTAAAACCGCATTCCTATGAGGAATAAAACAAGGATGTGTATGTGACACAACCTATAAGGTTTATGAATTCATTAATGCAAATGAAGTCTATAAGTTATAATGGATTAATCAATATGATCGATTAAGTACAAGAAACTCAGAGTTGTGATCTTTACTTTGATGATATAGTCAAAGGATTTGACTGATATGACAAAGATAAAGAGAGATCTGTGATTTAGTGGGAGCGTATTCACATTCCACATGTTGATGTGAAATGGAAATGTTCTAGAATGGAAATTGAAAGTGGAAATTATCTTGAAAGAAGATAGAGACTTTTCTTATGTGATAGGAATAGAGATCTATAGAGATAGTTCTTGAAAAACCTCTTGACCTAAAAAGAGAGAGCATACATTGGAAATCTATACTGAAGGGTTCAGTATGCACAGATTCAGTGGGAGAAAACTTGTCCATGTTGCATGGAATTAGTATCCCAAGGCCAAGTGTCCAATTCTTATGAAGAATGGGAACACTAAGAATAGATATGGATCTATCATGTATGTAATCATCCCATTATCTTGCATGTATGGACATGGCAAGAACAAAACACATTTATCATCTTGTATGTAGGACATGACAATATGATGTGCTCATCCTGATAACTCGTGTGTGGGACATGACGAGTGGATGTCTGTTTAGTTCCAGTAAGGTTACTGGAATACCATAAGAACTTGATAAGTACTTGAGAAGTACTAGTTCTATGGAAATAAGGAAGGGTTCACTGTAAAGAATTACACTGATGCAAACTTCCGAAAAAGGATAGAAAATTAATCGCAAAATATATATGGGATATATAAAAGTGAATGTTTGTTAATAAATGGAAACATTCCAATAAAGTTGTTTAAAAGGAAATGCCAAGTATACATGTGTTAGAGAACAACAGTGGATACGATATGGATCTAGAAGATCATGAGATGAACTTATAGTTATTCCGGTCATTGATGACAAGTAAGGTACGCTTGGTCATGCAATGTGGCTAAAGGTTAGCAAAGGAATACTAGATCGCATATTACAGAAACTCCATCTCATACATGTGATGTACATAGAAGAGATGAGGGACATGCAGTTAATACCAACTTTGGCAAGGTGTTGCAATAACTCACTATGCTAGAAATAGAGCAAAGTAACATGTGGGACATGTTTGAAGATCACTATGAATATGATTCAAGGGTGATTGGCTCGCAGTGCAAGTGGGAGTCTGTTTGTATGTATGCCCTGAGAGCCAATCATGGGATGATTGATGGGATACATTAAGATTGATTTGATAAAGATCAAAGGCAAGCTTCCAATTATTTCTGGTTCAGTCATATGAGATAGTGATAGAACAAATTGAATGTCTAGAGAATGACAGTACTCAATGACGCATGCTTTCAGGTTGAGGACTTGAACGATGAGATCATACGGATGCTAAGAGTTTGTACATTCTTATTATGTCCCTAGTCGGATGTCATTGTGGAAGGTAGATAGACAACAGTGACACACAAGACTAGATTGTGGTGTTGGTTGATGATAGAATCTCATAAGTCATGATATGGAGATATCAAACCAAACACATAGGTACTTATTAGAGAACAAGTTTATGGGACAAACCCACCGTGAGTTTTACACATGGAACCATGACATGGTAGTCACAGTCAGTTCTCACAGTGATGGTGGTGAGTGTGATTCTTAGACCTGAAATCACTACAGTCAACACATGTCGTTGGGTACACTTTGACATCATCAAACACAGTCCTGAAACTTGGTTTGTTATAAAGTTGATGATTGGGTGACTTTGACACATGGGGATATCGAGGGGTGAGTGATAAATAAGGGATTTGTCCCTCCTGAGGGAGTTTGATAACCATGGCCACTTGATGAGTAGGATTGAGATAGGCGTGCACATACATGTATGAATCAGTATGTGATATTGATGTCATACATATCTCCTCCAATCTACTCTGAGATCAAGAAAGTGAATGAACATTGACAGGATGACTGTTCCATGCCTTGAGTTCATTCGGGATATCAGTGACAAAGGAATTATACATTCGCTGTAACACCATTCACGGATTGTAGGATTGAAAGTTGTTCTCCAACTTGCTATTTCACTCTGGTAGCACTGATGTGCGACTAGGCACTACTCTTTGCTTGTGAATTCATAAGTGTTATGGACTTTCACTGCCAACGTGAAATGGGCCTGCATGGTCACACACATAGGATTTAACCTGGAAGAGGAGTTTATCCACAAACAATGTTTAGATTGATTACTAAAGGAGTTTAGTAGTTCAACTAAAAACCCAATCAATTGATAGCTCAATATCATAAGTGTTCAAGGTGTTGGACCGATTGATTAGAGTATCGAATTGCTTGAAACTGCAATTGACTAATTTGCACAGTCTACTGCTCCAACCGATCGGCTCAAGAGTTGAACTGATTGGCTCAGGTTGGTGAACCGATCGACTCATGTGATGAACTGATCGGCTCAAGGAAGGCTGAGACGACCGGTTCAAGGGTTGAACTAATCGGCTCAACTGGTCTAACCGAGATCATTTGGAAAGTGAGAAGACTATTTTGCAAATACAATTTGTTTCACTTGTACACATTCGATTGGGACAAGGATTAATATTTGATTAATTGGAGACAAATTTGGAAGTCAATTTGAGTTGGACCAGGACCACAAACCGATCGGCTCATGTGATGAACCGATCGACTCAGGTGTCCCAAACGACAGGTTCAAGTTGAAACGATCAGTTGAGGTCACCAAACAATCATTTCTGGGTTGAAACGATCGGTTCAGCTGGCGCAAGTTGCTTGTTTTGTGGAAAATTCTGAACCCTTCTACTCATGCTTTAATCCTGCATTGCTTGAGACTGAGAACCCTGTCCCATGACCCTCCTATATATATAGGGGTAGTGGGGGCTTCTCTGGTGAACAACTCAGTGCACCAATTTCTCTGCAAAGTTGTCGTTCTCTCTGGTTTTGGTAACTGAGAGAGAGCCCAAGCAAGTGCTACCCGATAAGGGAGGCACAACAAGAGAAAGACAACTATAGAACGTGACTGGTGGTAGGAGAGTGTGTCGGTGACTAGTACATCGACAGGAGGGTGTGACTCCTTCTGATTCCTTGTGGGACAAGGAGATCGGAGTTCCAGGTGGTCCGTGTGGACTACTTCAGAGGCAGGAGACTTCTGCCGCTCGGAGGACAACTTCCAATCCCAACAGTCCTGGTGAGACCAGGAGGTGACAGTCCCGGTGAGACCTGGAGTTGTACAGACATCGTCCAAGACCTGAGGTGAAGACCTCACTAGCTGTGAGGTAACGTCACTGAGCAAGCCTCAGGAGAAGGTACGCCGCTACAAACCATCCTTCCTATTGTATAGACGTTGACGCATTTCCTTTGTTCTGGGTTTGGGAGAAGAAAATTTTTGTTTCCTCTGCCTTCTCTGTCTCCCCTAAAACCCAACAGTTTTTATACAAACACTGACGACTATAGACTTAATTCAAGAACATTTATTTTTGACGGCATATATAGATAGACGTCGGTTTTTCTAGTTGGAACCGATGACTATCAACTAACAGAAGTGTCAGTTTCTTATTGGTAACCTACACTTATAGTTTTAAGAATTGGTTAGTTCTAATAACCGACGCCTATTGTTAACTTAACAACACCCGCACGAGCCAGACTTTTCCCCTTTCTCTGTTTCATTCATTCTCGATTGAGGGTTAGGTCCTGCGATTCCTCTGCTCACTGCCGTCCACTGCTCCTGTGCTCACCGCCTCCGCCTCTGCCACCGTTTGCTGGTGCTCTGGTCGCCATCACTGCCACCGCTCGCCTCTGCCGCCGCCGCTTGCTGGTACTCCAGCCGCTGCTCTCCAGGCCGCGGCTCTCCTGTAACCATTTTCTGGTGCTCTAGTCACCGTTGCCTCCGCTGCTCGCCACTCGCCTCTACCGCTCACTGCTCGCCTTTGCCGCTAGCCGCTCGCCCACCGCTGCTCACCTCTGCCGCCACCGCTCACCTCTGCCACCGCCTATACCACTCACCACTCTCCTTTGCCACCGCAGCGGCTCTCCTGCTACCATTTGCTGGAGCAGCATCACGGTCGTTTTGTTCTTCATTGGCCACAGTCGTGGCGACTTGGAGAAAAACCCTATTGAAATTTTGGTTCTTGGTCATAAATTCACACGACCGTGAGAAGTGCCCACGGCCGTTGTAACGACCCTGACTCCCAGTAACCCCCAATTAAGGGAGACTGAAAGGTCAGAGCCGTTAACCAATAACCTAGATCAAAGGTTCGACAAATAATCAATGACAATTATTAAATTCTACCAACTATACTAAAATATGGTAAAAAAATAAAAACTTTGCATACCTTTTAAAAAGTGGGATTTCTAAACTTCTATCCATGAAGATACTAATACAACTAATCCTCCTGTACATGTTAATCCTCATTTCATTCCACATATGCCACTTTACAATTTGTTCTTTTCATTTGTAACTAAAATGCCGACAAACAAAATGTCAGTTAGAAAGAAGCTGGTATGTGGGGAAACAATAATCGTGCAACTATAATAACAAAGTAATCAACCAATTACCATTTAATAGCCAAGATTACATTTTAAACCATACTACTCAATCCTTTCCTATCCCCTATCTCTGTGTTGTCCCTGCAGTGGACTGAGATACTACCTCTCTCTAGGTAGATCCTTATTAAACCCCGCATGATCCTACCTAACAGGTAGATCAATATCTAGGGTTGAGTCGCATGTCACTACCCATAGGTAGTCCAATCTCTGACTCAAAGTGACTTGCTGGACCTACCCCATTGGTAGCCATATACTAAGTCATCCAATGACCTGATGGGCCTACCCCATTGGTAGCCATGTACTAGGTCAACCCATTAAGTTACATAGGGGACTAGGATATGAGCTAGTAGGCACATCTCTTATGTGATAGTCATATCCACATTATAATTTGCATGACTTAAATTGATCCAACAATTAATTCAAGCCACGATGTAAACATCGATAAAATCCTCGGAAAACTAATGCGGGATAATAATTAGCATAACCACATACCTATCCTGTTGATTCAAAAAGCTAGCAATAATCTGAGCATGAAAGTATTCCAAGCAGTCAACCAATTTACACAAGCAAGGATCCTAAAACAGTCAAATAATCTACTCACTACTCAAGTTATCAGGATCTATTCACTTGAACTCGCTTCCTAGGGTTTCCTACTTTCTTTTAGGGTTTCTTTAGGGTTCATATTCACTATTAATACTACAAACCCTAAAATAGTAAAACTAAGCACAACCCTAATTAATCTGGTCATATTTCCTCCCAACAGGCTTAGGATCAACAAATATCAACATATTTCCAAATATTTCAAATTATCCAAGTTAATTACCTTCTTTACCCTAGATTAGGGTTTCTATGTGCTTTCTCATGAATTCATGGGTTAAACCCTAAAATAAGCCAAACATTATCTAAATCAGATTCAAACCTCACTTTATGTCTCAACAGGTTATTAATACTCGAATGAACCCATTAGACATCTTAGATTCAATCTCTAATCATTATTAAGGTTTTATCATTGCTTAATGAATAATTAAGGTTAACTTAGATTACTTTTATAGATGCAAATAGATTTAGACTATGAAACTATTTTTACTGGACTCCTCGCATTTTTCTGAGCAAGATTCATGTATTATATGCCCCCAACCGAGCTACCGTTAAATAGTTATGAATTTTTCTATTTTAATCACTCCCAGCCAATGGCTGGTTGACACATCAGTGACTAAAGATAACTAATTGACGCTCGCACCCTTACCTCATGGCGTTCCGCTCAGGGGCAGGGCAGACTTTTTTTCAGCCTCTTCTTCAACCTCGCAAGCCCACTCTCTCTCACGATGCAGTGTCAGACCGTGGTCAACCTCAGAGTTGACTTTGAGATCCTACTTCCCGAAGCAAACGAACCAACTTCCATGACCTCCAATGCACCCGAACGAACTCATCGGTGCTTTTAATTCCTCTCGACACAGTCAGATTTGTAGAGATGACTAAAGGGGTCTCCGGAGGCAACCAGGGGGGTCTGCGGTGTAAGGGAGGTTCGAGAGGGAATAATTGAGGGCTAGAACTGCGTCGACAAATCCTGTAGGATCTCGCGGAATATTGTTCACTCTCACAGAGGGGATGCACCCCCCCTTATATAGCCCGTGGCTATGGTGTGTAGCCAGTGGTGTCCCTGAGATATAGGGTATTCTTATAGAGACCCCAAGACAGGAAAAATCTAGGATATATCTTCCCGCAAGGATCTCAAGAATCTATCTAACGTGTTTCCAAGTTTTCTCGTGCATTGACCAGCACGGAAACGACCAAGGAAAGAATCGAGTTCTGTCCTTACTTTCCCAGCTAGATGCAAGCTGGAAGATGGGATCATTACCGTTGGATCTAGATATGACGACCTTGAATGCACACTCCAGGAGCATAATAGGAAAAGGAATTGTGACATTTAATACGATATTCTTGATTATCCACTCACTTTAGGAAGTTTGTAAAAATTGTATCTCTCTCCTTGTTTATCTTTTTAATCTCAAATTTTTGGGGAAAGTCTATAATGACTTAATCCATATCTGGACCAAATTGGAGACCCAAATTCCGAAGGAAATGGGTATTTTCTTCATAAGCAAGCTATTTTTTAAATTAAGCCAATTTAATTTAGTATTCCCTCTTTCTTTGCCATTTAATTATTATTTTGAATTCCTTGAACCTCAAGGGACCTTAATGGCTCACAATCCCATCTTGGGAATATTCCTTAGCCCTTTACTTATTTTACATCTATTTTCTCTTTCTTCTTATTCATTTCTTATCAAAATATTTCTTTTTGGGGATTTCTCTTTATCTTTATTTTTATTTTCCTCATTGGAGTTCCTTTTAATATTAGAAACATCATGGATACGAAAATTCATCAAAGATGACTTAATTATACCTCTTTCCACTTATTTTCCATATTTTATCATTATTTTCAATTTCTTTCTTAATAAAGAAATATTTAATTGATCTTTTCTTTTCTTGTTACATTATCTTTGCAACTTTGGACTCCTTGAAACCCAAGGAACCCAAGAGGCACAAAATCCATCTTTGGATTATATTCTTTTACCTTCTAGAGGTTTCCACATCTTTCTTTTCTCAAAACTCAACTATTCATTAATTAATTGAATTTCCTTGTTATTAGGCCCAATAGCCAATAAAGCCCACAACACAATCATCAAGGCTATTTGTAAACGAAATTCATGCATTCAATCAAAAGACATCATTATTTGTTCATTTATCTTTAATATGAGAAATTACATTTCTCAGCAAAAGAACCCAAAATTGGGGTTGTAACATCCTTACCCTCTTATAAGAATTTTGTCCTCAAAATTCCATCAAGCAAGCAAACAAACATGATAATCCTTTCTTATGTCCATCAGGGCTCCCATGTGGCTTCACCCTTTCCATGGTGCTTCCCAAGAACCTTCATCATCGCATATTCTTCCATCTGAGTTCTTTCTTACCTTGGTATTTCGTACCCTCATAGGTGACTCAGGACTTTTCAGCCTCTCAAACAACTGAATAGGTTCAGGGCTCAACACATGGCTTGGGTACCTCACATAGTAATCTAGATCGGACTCATGTAACACCTTATACATCATGTTATCCTGAAGGGTAAGGCTAATCTCCACCAATCCATCTCAAATGGACCCATATATCAGGGACTCAAATTTCTCAGTTGTAGCTCCGAGGGGTCGGATTTTCACATTATATTCTCCCACAGTGAACTGCATGTCAGTCTGCTTTTCATCAACTCATGAACATGTCACCCTTGAGTTCTCTCTCAGCCATTGCACGATCAAGCGACTTCATCTGCACACACTGTGGATCTTTTCTGACCTTCGTGAGGCCTCCTTCACCAACATCATCATAATGAAGTGGTGACCGACACAACCTCCTTATAGAACTTCTTGCATCCCGATAAAGGCCATGGTGGTTAACATCACATCTTAAGAACTATCTCTTTGTATCACCCTGAACAAGCACACTTGCTCTCATCAGACCCTCTAGTTTGGATCATACTAACCATTAGTTAGGGGTGATAAACTATACTATTATCGAGTTCTTCTTGTATCTACTTCCACCTCATGGAAGTGAACCTTTAGATCATACTCAAGAACTTTTGAACTTGCATCATGGTGTAGTTGAACCATCTTTCTCTTTTTAAGTAGTTCAACCGAATCTGTCCCTTGATTGCATTCTTTCTTTCTCATGTCATCTAGCTAAGGTGATCTACCATAACCCATATTGAATCTTGACCTTCTTTGGTCCATGGAAGAGTTACCACCACATGTGTAGTGATGAATTTCCATTCCCTCTTGGGAATTCTTTAACCTCTAAGTCAAAGCACTGGGTTACTGGTGTTCATCCTTCACTCTTGGCTTGCATGACCACATGCTACAGGAAACTTCAAATCAAGCAACCAAAGTGCTATTATCACTTACTATCTTTGTAGTATCATGGTGTTTGGTGATCTTAAAACCATGATCTCCGATATGTCATGATTCCTCAAGATCAATTCCTCAAAAACCCTAAACCACTCTCAATAGGGTTTTATTACCTTCCTATCCAAAGAAGTGTATTTGAGGTTCTACCACCATCCATTCATTGCATCAAAGCCTATGCTGGCTAACCAAACAACCATTAACTTGTTCAATATATCTCGTTACATCTGAGTGTTAGCCATACACATCTCCCTTCCATACTTAGGGTTAGCCTAACAACCTCTTCTAGTCTCTAGCCATACTAGGCAGCTATATCTCAACCAAAGCATCCATTACCGCTTCACATCCTTAGGTATTAAGTAATGTTGAAGACATACACCTCCATGAATTCTACTTATCATCTCATCTCAAACTCTAAGTTTGTCTTTATCAAGAAATTTTGAGCTCATCCTCATGGTGATCCAACTCAACTTTGCATAACTTGCAATTTCCACATAGCTCATGATAAAACATCCTCACAAGATGATTTCCTTAATTTTCTTAGTGTTTGTAAACCATTCATGTTTCATTAGCTCCACAAAGATATGTTATCATCTCTATCCTCATACCTTATAGCAATGTTCCAACTCACATCCTCTTTATCCTTGGTGTATGGCATGCGTACTGTCCTATCTCTCACTCCCATAACAAGAGGAAATAAGCATTTGGCTGCAGTCCAAATATAGAGTTCTTCCTATTCTAAGAGTAGAGATGGTACAACCCACATTGCCAATACACCTTCAAATCTAAGTTGAAATGTGCAACTTATGTCTCTACATCACAATCATCTCGATATCAAAGTTACTTCCATGGAAAACTGGTCTTGAACCTACTTGGGTCACCACACAATCCTTGGTCATCTCCTCCAGGTCTATAGGGAGACGACACTTTTGGGGTCATCCTTCTTCCCTCGTGCATCAGAGAGTGCCCTACTCATCTGCCCTATGGGTCCCATGAGTTCATGAAGGTGATCAATCTCCTAATCCATGGCCCTCAGACAATGATAGTTGTTACCTCCCGACCCTATGGTCATGTGCAACTAGGGAATTAGGAAACTCCTACTTCCATCAGTCTTATCCCTACCTGACCCTTGGATAGACTTAGGATTCTATTATAGTACATGTCCAACTTAGAACCTTACCCAAGCCTTCATCATCTCTCTCTGCATTCATGGGCTGACTTTCATCCTTTCATAAGGGTCATGGCAACCTACCTACCTCGGTCAGGCCCCATACCGGTTACCTTCATGGTAACACATCCACATGTGCTTAGAGATGGTTATGTATGGGTCTACATGTTCCTTCTCATACTATGTAATTTTCACTTAGCTTCTCAAGATCCTATGAGACCTCTTTAGGTTTCCTCAAAACCCACAAAACTGGTAAACACCCAACCAAAGGTTCCCTCTCCCAGGATGGGAGGAAACTACAAATCTTGACAACAAGGTCACAACCATCCTTAGGGTTTACATTCACATGAGCATGCCTAACCCAGTAGCTACTAAGGCACAAGCAGACCACCTATTAAACCATGCTAGGTCATACTTGTTCTCTTTCCGCAACATTAGACCAACTTAGTTGTGAGGGATTCATCAAACATACCTTTAACTTAAGGGGTTTCCTTTACATCTACACATGAGGAGTACCATGCTCGAAACTATAGAGACTCAAATCTCATCATGAGCATCAGATACACTGCTTCCCCTCTTAGGCCTAGGAACCCTAGGTTTTCCATGGGGTATCCAACTGCATGCTCAATCTCTTAACCACAAATCAAGCATGTGCAAGGTATTTCATGTACTCCCATGATCCTTTTATATGAGCAACACCTCAGAGTTGAGTCCTCCTCAAGGACAACCAACAAGGTATAAGACCTCACTACTTGTTGATTTAAACCTCCTCAGGGTCTAAGGCACTCTTTGTCTCATCTCAGCAGGAAACCACCTATACCATAGGCACATAGGAACCAGAAGCATCATCCTCTCTCTAGGGTTTGGTTCCTCTAAAGGCAACCAAGATATCATCAGCCTCTAGGGATCATGCATGAGGCAACCACTATCATCCACTTAGGTCACATCATTCTCAACTCCCCAGTGTTCCTCACATCTCGGGGTTTTAGGTTTCCAACCTTCTTGCTTGGTTCCTTCTTTCTCTCTCTAAAGCTAACTATACATCCAACCTTACTACCAGAGGTCATCTCTCCATGAAGGATCAAGCTCACAAGAATACCTCTACCTGGGTGGAGCCTCTGTCCAACTTATGTTTGCTCAAGATTATGCATAGCCCCTTATGCTTATCTCATAAGCCGACCATCCTGTCCTTCTGGCCTTGGTTTTAACTTACTGCTCGTACTACTAATGTACTCTGGGTGCAAGCTATATCCTACTTGCAACAACCCATATAGGTTCTTCTCTAACCTCATCCATGAAGGAGCTATCTTTCGCTCAAACATGCACTACCCTTCCCAGGGTTGGGTTGCCAAAGGTGCTAGGTCATCCAACCTCTCATGGCTCATATGGCATTCCAAAGGCATGTCCACCCAGTCAACCATGGCATCTAACTCATCATGTCATCTCTCTCTCTAACCTCTACTTAGGGTTAGGGTTAACATCATCCTCAAAGGATGTGCTAGGTCTCTACTTTTAATGGATGTCTCTACCTCCAAGACTAACACTCTCTTCTCATCCTCCTGACAAGGAGGTCTATCCTCAGGTCTCTCCGGAGGGCAATGACAACTCATGTCATATGACCTAAGCATGTATCTATTCTTTAGTTTGCACTTAATCTATTAAGCTTATGTCCATGACATCCTATTTACATGCTTTTCATTAATTTGGTGTAGGATTCCTTAGACCTTATTAACCTTACCCATACCTCAAGAGGGTGAGGAGAAGAGAGAAAACCCTAATCCTTAAGGTCCTTAGCAGAACTTGAGTTGAGAAGGGATGAACAAGATGAGAGAGTCCTAAAGGTATCTTATTTCGAGTCATATCCTAAGACATCCGCCAGGCAGTCACACAATCCGGGAGTCCTTGTATTTTGACTAGCGGTGCGTAGGAAAATATTGCCATCCCCCAGACATGATCCTTTTCTAGACACCTCAATCTTTTGGACAATCCTCTAATAACTCCCTTGGGTTCTACATGATTTGTAAAATTTAATAATTATTAATGATTAGATGAGGAACCTATGCTCTGATACCAATTGTAACGACCCCGACTCCCGGTAACCCCCAATTAAGGGAGACCGAAAGGTCAGACCCGTTAACCAATAACCCAGATCAAAGGTTTGACAAATAATCAATGACAATTATTAAATTCTACCAACTAAACTGAAATATGGTAAAAAAATAAAAACTTTGCATGCATTTTAAAAACTGGGATTTCTAAACTTCTATCCATGAAGATACTAATCTAACTAATCCTCCTGTGCACGTTAATCCTCATTTAATTCCACATATGCCACTTTACCGTTTGTTCTTTTCATTTGTACCTAAAATGTCGACAAACAAAACGTCGGTCAGCAAGAAGCTGGTATGTGGGGAAACAATAATCGTGCAACTATAATAACAAAGTAATCAGCCAATTATCATTTAATAGCCAAGATAATGTTTTAAACCATACCACTCAATCCTTTCCTATCCCCTATCTCTGTGCTGTCCCTGCAGTGGACTGAGATACTACCTCTCTCTAGGTAGATTCTTATTAAACCCCGCATGATCGTACCTAACAGGTAGATCAATATCTAGGGTTGAGTCGCATGGCACTACCCATAGGTAGTCCAATCTCTGACTCAAAGTGACTTGCTGGACCTACCCCATTGGTAGCCATATACTAAGTCATCCAATGACCTGATGGGCCTACCCCATTGGTAGCCATGTACTAGGTCAACCCATTAAGCTATAGAGGGGACTAGGATCTGAGCTAGTAGGCACATCTCTTATGTGATAGTCATATCCACATTATAATTTGCATGAATTAAATTCAACCAACAATTAATTCAAGCCACAATGTAAACATTGATAAAATCCTCAGAAAACTAATGCGGGATAATCATAAGCATAACCACATACCTGTCCTTTTGATTCAACAAGCTAGCAATAATCCGAGCATGAAAGTATTCCAAGCAGTCAACCAATTTACACAAGCAAGGATCCTGAAACAGTCAAATAATCTACTCACTACTCAAGTTATTAGGATCTATTCACTTGAACTCGCTTCCTAGGGTTTCCTACTTGCTTTTAGGGTTTCTTTAGGGTTCATCTTCACTATTAATACTACAAACCCTAAAACAGTAAAACTAAGCACAACCCTAATTAATCTGGTCATATTTCCTCCCAACAGGCTTAGGATCAACAGATATCAACATATTTCCAAATATTTCAAATTATCCAAGTTAATTACCTTCTTTACCCTAGATTAGGGTTTCTATGTGTTTTATCATGAATTCATGGGTTAAAACCCTAAAATAAGCCAAACATTATCTAAATCAGATTCAAACCTCACTTTATGTCTCAATAGGTTATTAGTACTCGAATTAACCCATTAGACATCTTAGATTCGATCTCTAATCATTATTAAGGTTTTATCATTGCTTAATGCATAATTAAGGTTAACTTAAATTACTTTTATAGATGCGACCAGATTTAGACTATGAAACTATTTTTACTGGACTCCTCACATTTTTCTGAGCAAGATTCATGTATTATATGCCCCCAATCGAGCTACTGTTAAATAGTTACAAATTTTTCTATTTTAATCACTCCTAGCCAATGGCTGGTTGACACGTCAGCGACTAAAGATAACTAATTGACGCTCACGCCCTTACCTCATGGTGTTCCGCTCAGGGGCAGGGAGGTCTTTTCGTCAGCCTCTTCTTCAATCTCGTGAGCCCGCTCTTTCTCACGATGCAGTGTCAGGCTGTGGTCAACCTCGAAGTTGACTTTGAGATCCTACTTCCCGAAGCAAACGAACCAGCTTCCATGACCTCCGCTGCACCTGTACAAACTCATAGGTGCTTTTAATTGCTCCCAACACTGCCGGAGTTGCAGAGACGACTAAAGGGGTCTCCGGCGGCAACCAGGGGGGTCTGTGGTGTAAGGGAGGTTCGAGAGGGAATAATTGAGGGCTAGAACTGCGTCGACAGATCCTGTAGGATCTCGCAGAATATTGTTCACTCTCCCAGAGGGGCTGCACCCCCCTTATATAGCCTGTGGCTATGGTGTACAACCAGCGGGGTCCCTAAGATATAGGGGATTCTTCTAGAGACCCCAAGATAGGGAAAAATCTAGGATAGATCTTCCCGCAAGGATCTCACGAATCTATCTAACGTGTTTCCAAGTTTTCTCGCACATTGATTGACACGAAAACGACCAAGGAAAGAATCGAGTTATGTCCTTACTTTCCCAGCTAGATGTAAGCTAGAAGATGGGCTCATCATCATTGGATCTAGATCTGACGGCCTTGAATGCACGCGCCAGGAGCATAATAGGAAAAGGAATTGTGACATTTAATACGATATTCTTGATTATCTACTCACTTTAGGAAGTTTGTAAATATCATATCTCTCTCATAGTTTATCTTTTTAATCTAAAATTTTAGGGGAAAGTCTATAATGACTTAATCCATATCTAGACCAAATTGGAGAACCAAATTCTAAAGGAAAATGGTATTTTCTTCATAAGCAAGCTATCTTTTAAATTAAGCCAATTTAATTTAGTATTCCCTCTTTCTTTGCCATTAAATTATTATTTTGAATTCCTTGAACCTCGAGGGACCTTAATGGCTTAGAATCCCATCTTGGGAACATTCCTTATCCCTTTACTTATTTTTCATCTTTTTTCTCTTTCTTCTTATTCATTTCTTATCAAAATATTTCTTTTTGGGGATTTCTCTTTATCTTTCTTTTTATTTTCCTCATTGGAGTTCCTTTTAATATTAGAAACCTCATGGATACGAAAATTCATCAAAGATGACTTAATTATACCTCTTTCCACTTATTTTCCATATTTTATCATTGTTTTCAATTTCTTTCTTAATAAAGAAGTATTTAATTGATCTTTTCTTTTCTTGTTACATTATCTTTGCAACTTTGGACTCCTTGAAACCCAAGGAACCCAAGAGGCATGAAATCCATCTTTGCATTATATTCTTTTGCCTTCTAGAGGTTTCCACATCTTTCTTTTCTCAAAACTCAATTATTCAATAATTAATTGAATTTCCTTGTTATTGGGCCCAATAGCCAATAAAGCCCACAACACAATCATCAAGGCTATTTGTAAACGAAATTCATGCATTCAATAAAAAGACATCATTATTTGTTCATTTATATTTAATATGAGAAATTACATTTCTCAGCAAAAGAACCCAAAATTGGGGTTGTAACAGCCGTGGTGAGGCTTGCGCCACTTGATTATCCTTTAAACTTCATCATTCTTGGATGTATTTTCTTCGTGATGACTCTTGGGCATTGGAGGGAGATTGAGGGAGATTTTGGGGCCTCCTTTAGACCTCGCCATGAGTGGAGGAGCCCTAGAACTCCTTCTTTCTCTCTCTTCCATCTAAGGCATGGTCCAAGTACCTGAAAATAGTGCAAAGAACATCATAAGTGCATTTGGCTATGATAAACACATTATGGGCAAAAGTTTGTAATCTAACATGTTTAGATGTGATTTAAGTACAAAATGGCACATGACGGAGCCCTAAAATAGGGCTACATCACCCCATGATTCAAATTTTTGATATATGGAATCATGGTTTATTTACTATTTAATATTTACTAACAAGCATGATTAAATGATGTTACACAAAACTTATGATATGAATGATGAAACTAGGATTGTAGGTATAAGAATGACAACATACATGTATTTGTTGGCCTAGAAACCCATCCAAGATTTACTCATTAGGAGTAAATCTTGGATTGTCCCTGGTTTGGGACTGTTCTTGAACACCTAATCTCACTTAGGATGTAAGTGTATAATGTGTATTGGGTTTTAAAGAAAATTTCGGTAGCATTTACCCATTTGTTCTCTAAGTACATATGTACTTGGAGAACAGCGGGGAAATTCTGTCGAAATTTTCTTGAAAACCCAATGCACATTATACACTTACTAATGAGATTAGGTGTTCAAGAATGGGATAGATGGTACACATGTATTATATATAAGAATGACAACACATGTATTTGTTGGCCTAGAAACCCATCCAAGATTTACTCAATAGGAGTAAATCTTGGATAGTCCCCAGTTTGGGACTATTCTTGAACACCTAATCTCAGTTAGGATGTAAGTGTATAATGTGTATTGGGTTTTCAAAAAAATTTCGGTAGCATTTCCCCGTTTGTTCTCTAAGTACATATGTACTTGGAGAACAACGGGGAAATGCTGCCAAAATTTTCTTGAAAACCCAATATACATTAAACACTTACTAGTGAGATTAGGTGTTCAAGAATGGGATAGGTGGTACACATTTATTATATATAAGAATGAAAACACATGTATTCGTTGGCCTAGAAACCCATCCAAGATTTACTCAATAGGAGTAAATCTTGGATAGTCCCCAGTTTGGGACTGTTCTTGAACACCTAATCTCACTTAAGATGTAAGTGTATAATGTGTATTGGGTTTTCAAAAAAATTTCGGTAGTATTTCCCTGTTTGTTCTCTAAGTACATTTGTACTTGGAGAACAACGGGGTAATGCTGCCAAAATTTTCTTGAAAACCCAATATATATTATACACTTACTAGTGAGATTAGGTGTTCAAGAATGGGATAGGTGGTACACATTTATTATATATAAGAATGACAAAACATGTATTTGTTGTCCTAGAAACCCATCCGTGATTTACTCAATAGGAGTAAATCTAAATTATATATAAGACCTTAAACCCTAAAGTTTTAACCATGCTTAAACTCTAATCTGTTAACTCTAGACCCTAATCTTGTTGTAATATATACTTGTTTTCTCTTTGATCATAGAATGGATAGATCATGGATGTCCATTCACAATCGCTGCACCCCAGAGTTTATTTCTGGTCTTGATCAGTTTATTAGATTGGCCGAGGAACATAGGAAACAACCTGGAGATAGGTTCTACTGTCCATGTAGGCATTGCGGTAACAACTTGAAAGTTAACACTGGTGACGAAATCAAAAGTCATGTCATGTGCAACGGAATTGTACAAGGCTATATAGAATGGCACTGGCATGGAGAGATTTCAAACCCGAAACCAGTGGATGTCGATAGCAGTGCTTGTGTGGAAGAAGAAATTGCCTCCGATGACATAGATGTGAACGAACCAGTTCCAGTAGACATCATTGATGCGATGCTGGATAGTTGTGGGGTAGAGCACACCGAAACCGATCCACCTCCCATGTTTAGAAACATTGTGCATGATGCTGATATACTGTTATACAAAGGTTGTACTAAGTTTATGAAGCTTAACACTATGTTGAGATTGTATAAGCTGAAAGCTAACAATAGATGAAGCGACAAAAGCTTCATGTCATTGTTGTCTTTGTTGAAAGAAATGTTTCCTGAAGGAAATGAGCTGCCAATCTCAACATACTAGGTAAAGAAATTGTTGTTCCCAATGGGAATGGAGGCCAAGAAGATACACACATGCCCAAATGATTGTGTATTATTTCAAAAGGACTATGTGGATTTGAAAGATTGTCCAAAATGTGGTGCATCACCGTATAAATTGACGACTTTGGGGGAGTCCAAAACTGGTTCTCCTACCAAGGTGATGTGGTATCTACCTATAATATCACAGTTTCAACGCTTGTTTGCCAATCCGATAGATGCAAAGAATTTGAGGTGGCATGTAGATGTTAAGAAAAATAATGATGGGATCCTACGACATGCATCTGATTCCCCACAGTGGAAGAAGATTGATCTATTGTACCCTAAATTTGGTGAAGAAGTCAAGAATCTAAGACTTGGGCTTTTTACAGATGGGATGAATCCATACGGGACATTGAGTAGCCAACATAGCACTTGGCCAGTCATGCTTGTTATATACAATCTTCCTCCCTAGTTGTGTATGAAAAATAAGTGCGTTATGCTGTCTTTGTTGATATCGGGCCCTAAAAAACCTGGAAATGATATCGATGTTTATCTTGAATCTCTGATTGATGACTTAAAGAAACTCTGGGGTGAAGGTGTGATGACCTATGATGCTTCACAAAGGGAGACATTTCATTTGTACGCTATGTTGTTTTGCACTATTAATGACTTTCCAGCATATGGAAATTTGTTTGGATATAGTGTCAAAGGAGCTAAAGCGTGTCCTATATGTGAAGAGAACACTGATTCAACAAGACTAAAACATGGCAACAAGACTGTATATCTTGGTCATCGAAGGTTTCTTCCAAAATTCCATCCATATCGTAGGAAGCGCAAAGCATTCAATAGATGGAATGAGGAAGAGAGAGTAAAAGACTTTGTTAATGAATTTGGTAAGAGATCACAATGTACTATGACCACATGGAGTGACAAATCTTTATTAAAAAAGAAGTCAATATTTTGGGATCTTTCTTATTGGAGTTCTTTGATAGTCATGCATTGTATCGATGTCATGCACGTTGAATAAAATGTCTGTGATTGCGTAATTGGTACTCTGTTGAATATACCAGGTAAGACTAAAGATGGGATAAAATCCAGATTGGACTTACATGAAATGGGAATAAGGTTAGAATTAATAGAATTATGTGAAATAGGAAATCAGAGAACATACTTACCTCCCACTTGTTACACGTTGTCTAGAAACGAGAAGAAAGCTTTTTGTGAATGCTTGGTAAATGTTAAGGTGCCACAGGGTTACTCATCCAACATCCGTAGATTGGTATCAATGAAAGATCTGAAGTTGATAGGTCTTAAATCTCATAATTTCCACACTCTAATGCAACAAATATTGCCCGTGGCAATTCGATCTATATTTCCAAAGCATGTAAGGTTTGCAATCACCAGACTTTATTTCTTTTTCAACAGTATGTGCAGCAAAGTTATTGACCCTGATACTCTCGATACTTTGCAAAGAGAAGTGGTTGTTACCCTATGTCAGCTTGAAATGTATTTCCCACCTTTGTTCTTTGATATAATGATACATCTTGTTGTCCACTTGACTAGGGAAGTGAAAATGTTAGGACCAGTTTTCTTGCATTGAATGTATCCCTTTGAACGATACATGAGCATTTTTAAAAGTGATGTTCGAAAACGTTATCAGCCTGAAGGGAGTATTATTGAGGGTTATGTGGCGAGAGAGGTTATGTATTTTTGCAATGACTTTCTGAGTGGTAATGCCACTCCTGGTAATGACAAGAATGTTGAGGAGCAATTTGGCAAAGGAATTTTGGGATCACGAGTGAAAGTAATCAGCCTGAGCAGTTGGAACAAGGTCACTTGTATATTTTACACAACATGGATGAAGTGAGGAACATACCAATTTCATTAAGAGACAATATCCTCGAGCCAATTCAATGTGGCTTGCTAGATTACATAACAAGACATTTATTAAGTGGTTTGAAGATAAAGTCTTACATCAACTATCTGAAACACCTGATGATATTACTGAAACTATCAAATGCCTCGCCTTTAAACCAAAATTGAATGTTATGTCTTATGAAGGGTATGACATTAATGTGTTCACATATTACACAAAGTGCCAAGATGATAAGAGTGTCATCCAAAATAGTGGGGTCACCCTTCAAGCGTCGACTATGTTTTTTGCAAGTGCAAAGGATAAGAGTCCACATGAAGCTAAAATGTCAGATTAAGGTTTCATTGAAGACATATCGGAGTTTGACTACATAGATTTCAGAATTCCACTCTTCAAATGTAATTGGGTTGATAACACCAAAGGAGTTATAGTGGATGAATTGAGTTTCACTTTAGTGAACTTTGAAAAGATTGGCGAGAAGGGTGAACCATTCATATTGGCATCACATGCAAAACAAGTATTTTATATCGATGATCCTGCAAATGATAAATGATCAGTTGTTCTTCATGGTAAAAGACAGTTCATTGAAGATCCTATAGATGAATAAGAGTACTATGATAAGTATGATGACTCCAGTCCATTCTCAATTGGATTGCCAACACCACAAAATATTGAAGCTAATGATGACTTGTATGTGCGCATAGATCACAATGAAGGATTGTTAATTGATAAATGATCGCAATATTAGAGGCATGCATGTTTATATTTTTTATATATTTCATTTTTCAATGTTTCATTTGTATATGTGAACTATACAATGTTTCATTTTTCAATGTTTAATTATCTTCTAGTTATGTCAAATGCTAAATGTTTGATTTGTTAATGAAATTTTCAGATGGCTGAGCATGGGCATGATGACCATGATGTCCATGATGAGCATGGGGAGGATACCAATGCGCCGCCTCACAATGCAAGTTTTGAAAATATATCATATATTTCTATCTATATGTCCATTTATAGTTATATCCAATAAGTGTGTTTATTTTGTCAAATTTTAGGTTGATGATGCACATGTACCCTCTGAAGCACTTGAGGAACTTGATGAGAAGTACCAAAAAGTTGACAAGAGAAGGGGCATCACTATGATGAAGAAGTTAATAGCACTAAGGGGGCAATGGACCCAAACTAGTTGTGGATTTTGATAATGCAGGAAACGCAATTGGAGTGAACCGCAATTTGTTTGTTTCATATCTTGGGTATGTTACTCGTAGACATTGTGTTTGTAAGATAGATTCTTGGCATAAAGTTCCTAAGGGGAAGAAATACTTAATATGGAAGGATTTATGCGTGAGTTATTATTATTTGCAATTCTATTTTGTAGATTTCTAATTTTTTGGATACTAGTTAATAGCAATTCTATTTTGCAGAGTATATTTGCGTTGGATGAAAAGTTGTATCGTAAATGCATGATGCAACATTGTGGGAGGGTCCTAAGGAACTATAGGAAAAATCTCACCCAAGAATACAAAAAAGATGGTGAGAAGAGGAAGAAGTCAGCCACTGAATAGTGGAACTTCCTGGACCAAGAAGAATGGGACACGTTTGTTGCTTCAAGAAACACTGATGAATTCAAGGTATTAGGTGTTACTCCCTATTTAATTAATATACATTGTATTCACCTATTCAAGATTAACCTTTAGTGTTACTAACCAAATCAATGTGCATACTAACTAGGCTATCAGTGAGGCACAAAGAGCAAGGCGTGCACTGAATGTGCATGACTGCACAATGCGTCCAAAGGGCTATGCATGCGTTCTCCAAAGACTACAGGCTGAGTGTACTGCTCAATCTGCTGCTACTCAAGAGTCCTCTATTATAGGTACCACACCTTTTCCTCACCATGATGTCTAGATAGCTGGGAGGCAAAACAAGAAGGGAGAAATAAAGAAGCCTGCAACTACTGAGGTGGCTGCACAAATGGTAAAATACAACTCTTAGAGCAATTCATTCGAATATTGATTATTTGTGGTGTTTACTTACTTACCAATTTCTATTGATGACGATTAGCAGGTGCTACACGAGTTGAGGAAACAAGGCAAGTTCATCTTTGAGGGCACAAGGGATGAATTGACAGTTGCTTTGGGTAACCTAGAGCATCTTGGATGTGTTAGGGGTGCAGGCACTGGTGTGGGCATGAAAGCATTCTTTGGGCCATCTCAGCGCAAACATGTCCCAAAAGTAGGGATTTCACAAGA